>JBAGKP010000020.1:24209887-24220834 GCA_037177255.1 Melanotaenia maccullochi
TGTATGAAATATGTTGTGTTCTTGAACTGAAATTGAATTTTATGTGTATGTTTTGTCATTTTTGGGGGGTCATTTAAACCATAAAACATTTGAAAGGTGGAGGTTCTGCTGGGTTCTGACATCTGTGTGATTTCAGACTATTTTTAGTTTGATATAGAATTAATAAACTTGTGTTGTCTGACCGACATCTCTCTTTAATCTCAAATAAGTTCTCCACCACTCTGTTTGATTTCTAAATGGGTGTGTTGTTACCATATAAGGTCACTGAGAAAGTTTCTAAGTGTGGATAACCATGAAGGAGTGCTAGCATGGTGCTTTGGAACAAGTGGAATTTACCAATAGCTGATTGTTTACCAATACGAGTATGACTGGGCTCCGCACCTTTGATAAATACTGAGTTTTTTTATACTTCTGGACATTATGAATTGAGTTCACAGGATGGAATTTAGGACAGTTCTGATCAACAAATAAGTACCTTGGAGAGAAAAGCTGACTTTGTCCGTGGCCTGATCAAAACCATATGATTGGAAGACGAACGGGCAGTGAAAACAAAGACGAGCCACAGGTAGAAAATATCTGCAATCAGGCCACTTAGGACCAAATCACCTGGAACAGAGGACAGACAGAAATGAGGGGGAAATGGGAAAAAGGGACAGTGAAAGGGATAAAAACTTTAAACCCCAGCACCCACATAATATGCTCTACCGCTTCATTCTGCACTGGCAAGCTGTGTCTTTTAAAACGCCTCAGACTGGAGGCCCTGGGTGACAGCTGGAAGTCTGTTTCTGTGCTGTTGGCTTTGTTTAGATGCTGGGGACACAAGGAGACCCAGCAGGGTGCTAAGTCCACATCAGCTGGCATATAACTCGATTCAGCAGCACTTTAACTTCTCTCCAACCTAAGATAGCCAATCTCAAGCTATGAAGACTGAGACTGAGGTAAAAGTGTTGGAAACAGCAGATTTCATAGATTTTTCCACTTTATTCTTAATGAATATGTGGAATGTTGCAGATATTTAACTATTTACAGTGAAAACATAAACATGCAATCAGCTGTGTTTTTTCTAAATTTCATTGAGAATTAGAATAAAAAAATCTAAACAGTGTCAAACATCCAGAAATAAATACAGATTTAGACAAATGCCAGATTAACGTCATTAGGCTCAGACGTACAGGGTTGAAAGTAAAAAAAAAACTATTTATGGGAAATGGTTGACATACTGTTTTAGTGTTAATTCTCTTAATTCATGATTAAGAGATTAAGTAACAATAGAAATACATAGACTAAAATCTGCTCTATTAAAACATTTTTATTAAAGAGTGGACAAGTAAGTACTTGCTTTTAAATAAACCTAAAGTATTAAAAGTACTTGCTGAGTGTACTGCTAACACGGTGGTCTATCATTAAGTGTGTTGATATTGTAACACATCAGTAGGGTTGTGGCATTTTTTATTAACATTGATATAGATTATATTACTGGTATCTATTAGAATCTATTATACATTTTTGAAAGGTTGTTCTTATTGTGTTCACCCTCTGTGACACAGTTCCCCTTTAACTTGTGTTTCTGGGAATCAGAATTAAATTTTTTAAGGCTGATCTGATACATTACCAAAGCAACAAAGAAGACAAGCAAATAAATCCAGTTGGAAGTCGTACACTCACCCAGGACCCCCTAACTCATATACTACACATATATGAAGAATACAGCACACCAGCCAGATGTTTTCTCTACATCTGTATAAAATAGTTCACACAGCCATGGCATAAAATATGTAACAAAGCTTTACCAGGTTCCTCCGTAGTCTCTGACAAGTCAGTGTGTCCCTCTTTCATCTTTTGGTTCAGTGTGTGAGATCTGGTCTGATCTAGCCTCATCCTCAGACACACTCTGACGGTGTGAGACAAGTCTTTTTTTTTTTTTTTTTTTTTTTTGCCTCCGCCGTGAGGTCCAGCAACTTCTTTTTATTACCTCTGTGAAGGTGGTGATCATGTACGCTGGTTAACTCATAAAGTTATGGCCAGAGTTTGATTACCTTTTTAGAAAATGTCAGAAATAGAATAAGAAATAAGTGTTTAGAGGTTTAACGTGACCCAGATCACCGTCTGGTAGGAATTGTTTAAAGGACTCTATACTACGGCAAGATAACAATCATTTTGTCATTAGAGCTTCTAAATAAAAAAAAACAAAAAACAAAATCATTGGCAACAAAAAACTACTAAAGAAATTACAATTGCTTTGTGGATGTCTGCGTTCTCTGACTGCTTCTAGTTTATTTCAGCTACGATTCTGTCAGTCACACTGACAGTCTGCACTAAACATCTTCGTTTTTTTCCTTGTTTGTTGCCATGGTTTCCTCTTTGATCAGCAGCTTCTTCATATCCAAAGATCTCCATGTCATGCTTTGCATTGACCATATATAGCTGGTTTGTTCGTGTTCAGGTGCATGTTCAGGGTGGGATATGAGGTTGATTCAGGTGTGCACATTTCCAAGTAGTCTGTGATCTATAAAGGAAAAATTACACGCAGGTGCACGT
Source organism: Melanotaenia maccullochi (assembly GCA_037177255.1). Lineage (NCBI taxonomy): Eukaryota > Metazoa > Chordata > Actinopteri > Atheriniformes > Melanotaeniidae > Melanotaenia > Melanotaenia maccullochi. The sequence continues at coordinate 24,212,426 of JBAGKP010000020.1, forward strand.
AAGTTTTTGCTGGAGTCCATTTTCGACTCATGTGCGCATGTAGAGTTTTAGTATGGGACCTATGTTTTATTAATGAACCCCTACTCGCTGTGTGAGTGCTCTGCTCTGAGAAGGAGGGCCTAACATTACCTGCCTGTTTAGATTGGTTTAGTGGACCACTTCCTCGTTGGATAGCACATTTAATTCAGTGGAGATTTCTGATGAAACAAATAATAATTTAAAATAAAACTGACAAACAATAAAACACGTAACGTCTAACAACGCATTGTAGAAATTATATTTGCTGTAAAAAGTAGTGAAGTAAAAGTAAAAGTAAGCAGAACTAGATCTACTGAAGTAAGTACAGATATCTGTAAAACATGCTTAAGTACAGTAATGAAGTATTTGTACATCGGGCTAAGGCGATTCGGCCTCAGTGCAGTATGAAAGCAAACTTGCTAATGATGCAACTCTGAATTAAACTGAGTCTCCAACTGATTCGAGTCTCTGGCTCATGGGACCTTGGGCCCCTCCGCTCTGCCACGCTGGGTGACCTGTGCTTGGTGGAGTCGGCAGCTGCTTATCTTGGCCAACTGGGACCTGTGCTCTATGGCTGGGGCCTTTTTCTGCCGCCTTCTGGTTGGATGTGTGGTCGTCTCTGTGCTGTGGTGGCTACCCTTAATGCTCCTGGATTACTGCTGATTGTCTGGGTATGTTGATGTGACTGATGTTATTTCTGTATGTCTGCTTTCTTTGCATTGTCCCTGAGAAATCTATAAAAAAAAGAAATTAGAAAAAGTCACTGCGTTGTCCTGTACGCATGCTTGTCTCTTGTAGGTCCTTCTTGTTAGGCCCAGCAATTTTATGTAAATTCAGCAATGAACAATTTAAAAAAAATAAACAAATAAATAAAAAAAATTGATGAGAGTGAGTGTTGACAGACTGACTGACAGACGAGCAGAAAATAAACAGTGGTGACATGCCTTTCTTGTCTGCAGGCCAATCAGAATCATTTTAGATCAAAATGATGGTTTGCACAGCTAACAATAAAAATATCTCTTTTTCATCTGTAGCTAAATTAAAAACTATGCTGCTGCCACTATAGGAGAGCATAACTACACACAACAATACATAATATGAGCAAGAACTTCAACCTAACGTTAAATTGTCATTTTAAGTAATTTAACTAGTAGCAATTCTATTTTAGCGACTACCAACAAATCTAGAGACTTTTTCTGGTGTTTTTGGGGACTTTTAGAGACTGACGTGAAAACACGTAACGTTTACTGTTCTCAGTGAGCTGTGTGTGCTGCCATGAGCCCTTCCCTCATCCCAAAGCACTTAACAGCCTCGGTCCTCTGCAGCATCAGTCCCAGCTCCAGAGCAGGGGATGTCCACCTCCACTACATGAACAGACTCTGGTCCTGGTGCAGCTGCTGCCAGCTTACTGTCATTTATTAATACCTATTAATGAAGAGTGTGAATAAAAACAAAAAGTTAAAATAATATAACACGTTATGGACTTTTATTTAGAGAACAGACATTGCTACTAGTTAAATTATTTAAAATGGTAATTTAACTTTAGGTCTGTTCATTTCTGCTCAGAAATATTTTCTATTTCTTTCTATTCTGTCTTGAAACTGAAATGCATTTAAATGCATTTCTCTAACTAATGTTGTGCAATTAAAATGTGATTGAGATTAATTAATTACATATATTTTATACATATATATAAATAATACAGTGGGTGGATTTTAAACTTGGGCTGAGCAGATTTTATTTAAAGGAGTAACAACAACGGGGCTCATCCTCCCCACACTCCCACTGCTTTGATTGTTTCTTTTCTTACAATTTATTTATATCCTAATGTTTTGTGCATGAGTTTTATATATCTAATACACTTTATATATTTATATCTTTCTTGTATATTTTTATTCCTTGTCAGTATTTTTGCGAATACTTTTTATTATACATTTCATTTGTATATGCTTATGTCTGAGGTGCGTAGGGATCTGTCCCTTTGTTCATTTCTCTTCTGAGGGATAACTAATGGATTATTCTATACTGCTGCTCCATCTGGTTTTCCTTCAGCTGTCTTTCTGTCTCAATGACGTGACAGAGGTCACCATTCTGTTTAGTAAATATGATGCACAAAGCCATAAATAGGAAAATGGGACTGTGTGGAGGTGTGGATGCGTTGTATGTACTGTGGAATATAAATGCTTTGACTCAATGCATGAATAAATTCACTGCTAGTGCTCATTGTTAACAAAGCACATGCAGTCAGAGAACATTGACTTGGATTGTTTTTAAGCTGTCCTTGCATGTCTTTAAAGTCTGAGTTAAATATAATTTTAAGTAAAGGAGGAGAAGTAGGAGAATTTTAGAATTTGAAAGGGACATTTTTCTTTTATATGATCATAAAACCTTAGACCGTTTGATGCAGAAAGCTCTGTACATAAACTGGATAAATATTTGGATACTGTGTCCTTGCCCTCAACCCACCAGGCTGTCAGGTTTTTGCACATTTTCTTTTACTTTTAAACTGTATACAACCAGCCAGATAATGAGATTCCTGAACTGTCCTCTGAATTTAAAATTTAAAGCAGACAGGAGCTGCACACTGTGTTGGATCACCTCTTGAGACAGTTAATGGAGCGTTTTAGAGGGCAAGTGTGTGCTGTCATTTTCCCCTCGCTGGTCTGTCTTCATCACTTAACCTCTCTCACAAGACAGCGTTTACGCTCCGCTCTTAAATGATGCAGTTTGTACACGAAGCTGCAGCATCCCAACCGAGGCAACAACTGGAAGAGTGAGCACGAGTCAGCGTTGTGTCATGGCAAGTTATCCGATCATCAAAAATCTATTTGTTGAACATTCTCACTTTAATGACTGAATTTGGTGGATTTTTTTTGTTTGTTTTTAAGAGAAAACATCGCTCCTTTCTGAAACTATTCTGCTGCCATTTTATTTAATTTATTTTTAATAAAATAAAAAAAAATGCACTACATGATCTCTTCATGTAATGCAATGTGTTTTCTTTTCTTCTTTTATGTGCTGGGATAGACTCCAGCTTCTATGCAACCCTGAACTGGAATAAAGAATTATAGATTATATTTTGGATGGATATTTTTTATGCTTTCTATACCTCTGGCCCTCAGTACCCACTGCCCTCCATGTTTTCAAGTTTTTTCTGCTCCAACTGAAGCAGGATTTGACAATGTGAACTTTTCAACAGCTTTCATCAAATTCTAAGCAATCCTGTTAATAATCTATTAGTTTCTGCTGAGTGTTAAAGCTGGTAAACAACTAAGACCATGTCTACAGTGACAAGTTCAGGTGTAGCCGGTATTAAAATTGATTGGACATTTCATCCATGTTGAACTGGTCTTCTGGTGTCCAAAAGTGAATAAACTTGAACATGCCAGCATTTCATTTGGACCCTCTTTCATTCTGGAGTTGCTCCCAGTGAGAGGCGGGATAAAATAAAATAAAATTTTATGGAAATCATGACACTTTTAAATGATACTTTTAAATGGTATATATATATATATATATATATATATATATATATATATAATGAACATGATAAACTAATATAGTTGATTTAACTTGTAAACTAATATTTTGTTGAACAACCCTTTGAAGCAGAAGTGCTCATCAGCAAACTGCTCTGAGTTGTTCAGCACAGTTTTGTTTTTTTGTTTTTATTTATTATTTTCAACTCAATTCAATTAACAAGGAATGTCTTATTTCACTAAATTAAAATTTGGTGAATTTTTATTTATTATGACTTTTGTCCTTCTCCAGTTACTTGAGCGACTATATTAAATTTAGTCTTTTCTTTAATGGAAGGTTATGAAAAAAGATGAGGATGATGGTATATAGTATGGGATATTGCACCCTCGTGTTTCCTGGCTGAAGACAGCTCTAATCACCCCTTTAGGAAAATGACATGTGATGATGTGGCACTTATATACCACCATCATCACCATCACAGTGTTGCCAAATTAGCAACTTTGTCGCTATATTAAGTGTGTTTTCAGATCCCTGTAGACACTTTTTGTCCCCCCCCCACAAAAGCAACTAGCAACAAATCTAGCAAGTTTTCTGGTATTACTGAAAACTTTTGGAAACTGTTGTGAATGAATGTAGTTTATTCTTCTCAATGAGGAGTCGGTGCTGTGCCTCCCCCATCCCAAAGCACTCAGAAGAGGCTTGGTCCTCACTCAGCATCAGCAGCAGCAGCTGCATTCAGAGCTGGAGATGATCACCTCTGTTTCATGACCAGGCTGAAAATGAAACGTACTGTACAAAGCTACTGTTGGTACAATAAATAAAAATAAACTACAAAACAAACCAAAATAAAGGTAGAATTTATTGTTATTATTATTAATGTTATTATTTTATTTTTTTTAAAACATTTTAGGTTGTCTTTTTGTCAATTTTCACTTTTCCCATGACATCCTTTTTCACAGCAACATCCATTACAACTTTATGTACCAGGCTGAGTATGCAAATTAGATAATGACATCATTTAGCGACTTGTAGAACAGCCAGTAGCTACTTTCTTACTGACGAATTGGCAACAGTGCACCATCATTCCTCAGTTCTTATGTTCTTCATCTCGTTAAGAACCCCTCTGGCTAGCTAGTTACCACTAGTTAGACTTTTTTTTTTTTTTCTCGAAACTACAGCCAGCTCAGAATAAGCATTACCGCTCTTGTTGGCGTTAGCATGCCAGTTAGTATGCCTGCCTGAGAAGTGCTGTTTTGGGTGATTATTCTGGTGATGAGCTCTGTCTCCCTAGCCTAAACTAGTGATGCGAGAATCTTCCGTTTGTCTCTGTTCTCAGGGATCCAGCTTTTTACTTCACGAGAAGAACTGGCACGAAGCAAAAAGTGGATTGCCCACTGAGCCATGCTGCCCTCAAAACTAAAATGCAAAACTGGCTCACGCAACAAGACAATGATCCCAAACTAAGCAGCAAATCTACAACAGCATTACTGAAAAAGACAAGAATTGTGTTGGTGACATGATCCCGTCAAAGTCCAGATCTAAACATGACTACAATACCAAAACTAATAATACAAAACGTTAAAAAGTGGATCAAAATTCCTCCATAACTACATAAGAGACTGATAAAATCACCCTAAAAATTACTTCTAATTGTTGCTGCTAAGAGAGCTTCTGGTTTTTATATAACAATGTTGAAACAGTCTCTCTGACATTGATTCTGACTTTAAGTTCAGTTTTTCTTAAATCATTCACACTCTTAAATCCTTGCGGCACAGTTTAAATTTCTATATATTGGTACTCATTTAAGGTTGTAGTTCCCTCATTTTTAGACCTAAGTAAGTACCAGACGATTGTTATTATGTCCAGATATGTAAAACCTGAGAGTTCAAAGAGTGTGAAACCGGCTCTCATTTTTACATGTGTGCAAGTAATACAGCTGTTAGCTAGTTGCAAATACAAACTTCATTCTTTAAAACAATTATCGCTAACAGCGTTATCACTAACTGGCATCTTCACTGGGTTCAACTGAAACTTTTATCAGACATTACACAACATGTTTATTGTAGTGGTTAAATTTTGCAGGGGTATGCATATAAGATTCATCACTGGTTACGTCTACTTTGATTATATCTCTCATTAAAGAGCAGGGCACCAATTTCAGCAGCTTGTTGAAAGGTTGGACTGACTGGATCAGTTTTTGCCATAATCGAGTTAGGAGCTTAAATTTAATTGATTTAGTTCCATTAAGGTCAACAAGCCCTGCAGCAGCATCTGGATATTTGAATAAATGATTGGCGATTGCTGTTATTTCAAAGAAAATACAATTTTAATGTTTTAACACATTCATATGCTGTGCTTGAAATGCTGCAAGCGATTTATTAATAAAATGAGTGGCAGAAGGGAAATAAGTTAATTTGCATACTTGGAGGTTACTCCTGATCCATTTTGAGGCATCAAGGATTTATTTCCATGGGGGGAAACTTTCAGATATGTAATATGAATGAACAAAGATCAGTTTTTTAGGTTTTAATTAAGCCCAGAACATGGAACTTTAATGGGTTATTATGTTCTTGGAGGCATATCATTTAAGAGAAATAAAATGTTGTTTAGTTTTGACAGGTGTATGGAGTAGTTTTGTGCTTCAACAAGTCCAATCCGCCAGAATCGGTTGATATTATTCATGCTGTCACAGCAGATCAGAAATTAAGCTTCTGTGTTTTACAAAGTTTACAAGTATCTTCTGTCAGTCTGTGGTGGAGAGTTTGTTGTGCTTTGCAGCATCTGTTGGGACAGCAGAACCGGAACCAGAGGCTTAAAAAAAGACTGAACAAACTTATTCAGAAGTTCTGGTTTTGTTCTGGGAACTGAAGCATCTGGAGCTGATTGTCCAGAGAATTACGAATGCTGCAAAAGTAGCTGGTCATAAGAGACTTTTTTTACATCCTCTACACAACACATAGAATAAACAATCTCAGAGGCTTCTTCAGGTAGTCTGGATAGGAGCCAATGGCCATCACCCCCCTGGAACAAGATTTAAACTGACAACTTTAATTTAGTTATTATATACCAACACAGAGGTATTGGCCTTCACGTTTCTTGCAATTGTAACTTGTTACTGAGTTATGTAACATTTTTGTTGAGTGTTACGTCCCACAGTAGGGTTGAGGAGGGAGTAACAAAAGGAAAGCTATAGACAGGTGTTAAAGTGAAACCAAGCAGATTTTATTATGTTGAGTGTAAATAAAGATTAAAACCAGGTGTCAAACATAATCCAGTGTTGGGGTTAGAGGAACTGCTGAAAGAAAAGTCAAAATGTTACTATTAAACCTATAAAATCCGATAAGTTCCGATAATCTGAGTGAAAACCAAATACTCTAAACTAGCCCAGCACATCCGACCAATGTCTTCTAACGTTTAAACACCCAGGGTAAGACAAAAGGCAGAACACAAACTAACTCAAAGTGAAGCCAAAAAACAAGCTGTGTGTTACGAAGGTAAAGCCCAACCCAAACAAGACTACAAATTACTCCCACCAAGGGAAAACACAAACAGCCAGGGTTTAGCCCTGCTGGAACCTCCAAGTAGTCTGCAACACAAAAGCCTACCATTTATGCAAAGCAAACACAGACTGGCCACGCCATTAGAATTCTGCCCAACTTAGGGAAAGACGTCTGCGCGGGTCAGCTTCTCCTTTCTAAGGTGAGGGGAAGCAGCGTGAGCTGTCCAGTTTCTCCCATTCCCGAATGATCTCAGCAGCAGCCTTTAATTTCTGGGATTGCGGCAAGCTGCAACATGATTGGCTGGGCATTTAGCCAATAAGCGGGGAGGTCTAACAATACCAGTTCCTTTCAGTCCTGCCAGTTGCTGCAGAAGACATACAATCCAGGAAATGTTCATACTGATGTCTTGTTCATTAGAGTATCGCGTCAGCTGTGAATGTAAAGCAAATATGCAGATGCCTTCATAAGGCATCTGTACATGTTTTGCTTCAAGCTGTTTTGCTTCTGGAACGCCACTGGGTGCACTTGACCTTTATCCCACACACATAAGCCTCTAACAGCCTAGAAGAGAACACAGCCAGCATGAGTTGGTTTTTATTTTGAATGCAATTTACTCAAGATGAGTTGCAAACTGTAGAAATATCACAGCATTAGAGCAGTTGTTGTGTTTTATGCTCTTTACGGTGGACACAAGAAAAAAAAAGACATCCAAGTGAACTTGTAAATAGGTTGTACAACACCCCACATGGCTTTCTGCAGCTCCATCAGGGTCCAGAAATATGACACTGAGATGAGATTTAGCTGCTGGGAGGAAGTGATAGGCTTTCAAAGCCACAGCAGGTGGGCAAACATATCAGCAGAATATTTTTACTTGTTTATTTCAAAAGCATTTCAAAAGCATTTGTTTCTGTTTTTCATGGTATATACTGTTTTGGTTTTTGTTTAATATTGTACATGTATAATGCAACACAGCCTGAAATAAACATCCTTGACTCAATGAGTGGGCGGCAGGCAGGTGTGAAGTGGCACAGAGAGTTCCTCCCACCAGGCATGAAAATGGAGCCACAAACAGCCAAAACGCCATAATATATGTATTAACGGAGTTAAATATTAATACAAAAACATATACACGTTTTTTTCTGATGTTGGGTTTATTTTAAATCAGGGGTGCCCAAAGTTGTTTCTCGAGGGCTGCTGTCCTGCAGATTTTCCAATGTTTCCTGCTTCAACACACCTGACTCAAATAAAATAGATCAATAACCTATTAAGTTTTGCACAATGGCTCATCAATTTGAGTCAGGTGGTTTTGGACTAGGGACACATCAAAAACCTGCAGGATTGTGGCCCTTGAGGACCGGAGCTGGGCACCTCTGTTTTAAATGCTCTCACAAACAGTTTAAAGTATACATAT
>JBAGKP010000020.1:24222520-24235986 GCA_037177255.1 Melanotaenia maccullochi
CTATATATATATATATATATATATATATATATATATATATATATGTGTGTGTGTGTGTGCCTCATAGGAAGGGCCTCAGCTGGGGGGATGTTCGGAACTGGGGAAAATTCTTCTAAATAAGGGAATAACATTGTCTGATCATGATTTACCATCTGAGATTATTTAGTAAATGTGTGACAAATATTTGAATAATGATGACTGAAAGAAGCCACCAGTCTGCAGGATACAGAATTCAAAGTGGATTCCATCTTATGCCTCTGAACATCTGCTCATTATCGTGTTTGTAAAGGCTTTAGGCTATTTCCACCATAGCTACACATCTTCATTACCACGAGGAATTTCAGGAATTTAAGAGCTTCACTTGCCATTTAATAAGGGTTGAAAGTATGTCTGGCACTGTTATTATTTGGATGCAAAAGTTACATGCACTAATCAGTCATATCACAACCACTTCCCTTATAGTGAGTAGGCACTCCCTCCAGTTAGGGGATGGACAAGCAATATCTGAAGTTGGGCCTTTGTGGACTGGGCGGACCTCCCACTGATATCCGATTGGTGTCTGGAGAGTTTAAAACACCTCTGAATACCTCAAACCTTTCTTCCTCTGTGGAGAAGCAGTGCTTCTCTGTGGCTACTGATCTGCAGCCACATAGAGGATCTGTGGGATGTGTCAAAATATTGTCTATGTTTTTCCTTTCCCTGTTAGTTGTTTTAATGTTGCAGCTGATCAGTGTAAGTTCTGTAACCATAAAACACAGCAGTATAGTTCTTTAATGAAAAGAAATGTTTAGAGTGTCTTTTTCCACCTGTTGGTGTCTAAGGCTACATTCAAACCGGGATAGTTTGGGTTTCACTGGGCAGAGAATTCTGAAAAAACTGCACCTTCCTTTGGTTTGGTTTGCTTTTATATTGCACTTTATTGAAGCAGACAAAACCATTTGGACAACATGGTGCAGTTACAATAACTGCTAGCTACGGACAGTATTCCCCGAAAGAAAACCCGTCTCACTGATTGGCCCAAACAAAAAAAGAACTTGTTCAATGGATGTAAAAAATGAATTCAGTCCAATAAATTTATTCTGCATGGGGGTTTCTACTTTTACTTTGCTATTCAAAGCTAATCATTACAAGAAGTATGAGCAGCGGGAGAGGCTGTTCAGGATATCGCACTATAAAGCGTTATTTAAGTTCGCTGGATAGTCTGCTTGCTTTCACAATTGCTGGAAACATTGAGGAATGTTTTCAACACCTTGTTGAATCCATGACACCAAGAATTAAGGCATTTCTGAAGGAAAAAAAGGGTCCAACACAATATTTGCAAGCTGGACCTCATAAACTGGCTGGTGTTATATGACATTTGAGAAAATAAGTGTTATGTATCAGAAAAATGTTGCATGTTATTAAATCTCTACAAAAGTGGTTCCAAATAAGGTAATATCCCCATCTTTTTGCAGAACTTTATATTTTTTTTATATTTATTGCCCTAATTTTTTCACATGTTATTAATATGCTATAACTTTTATTACCATATTAATGTGACTTTTGTCTTGATAAAAATGTAATTATATCTCCTATATTGTCAGTAGCCTGAAAGCAGCCAGCATTGTTAGTAGAATACCACCTAAAAAAAGAAACATCTTTTCCGGGAGATGATGGATGTGGAGGCTACTTCAACCCTTTAGGTGACAGAGGTGATGACTTTCTTGTTTTTATTACAGTACTAATGGGATGGCCAGCTGTGAGCAGACATCAGTCGTTACACCTAGCAACCACCGAGGTCACTGTGATCACAGATTAATTAGACTTTTCTTTGCTTTGCTTCCTGCTCTGCCTTTCTTTGCTATTTTGCTCCATGTGCCTCCACAAACATTATGATCATTACAAAATATCTTTGCATTCATGTTTTCCTAACATTTTACCAGTGTGTGTGTTTGTAAAATAACAAACTCTATGCTTCTGTTAATGTGCTGTGGGACTTTCCCAGAAAGTATTTGAGCCTTTTGTGTTTTAAACAAACCAAGAAGCCAAGTACACATTTATTATGAATCTGTGTAAAGTGCATGTGGGTGACGGAAGTGGTTCTTCAACAATTTTGTGTTACACAACCAATTAAGTGCAGTAGGAGCTCACCATAATTTGAGTTTCATTTTTTCCCCCATTAAAAGCTCTGTGCACACTATGCGTGGACAGTTTGAGAAGCCAGACAAGAGAATTCATACACATATTACCATCATCATGACCATCATCATCACCATAAGTAGTGATGTTTGGATCTTAACTTCAAATCTTGGATTTTTAAGACATCCAAATGTTGGATTTTGGATCTTCAACTGCCAGAAAATCTGAAGATTTTTCTCTTAATTTGTTCCAGATATGAGCAAGAAAGACTAAATGTTGACTTTAAACTCTCAGGATGGAAAGCCAACTTGACCAAGATGATCTCAGACATTTTGATGGCTCATAAGGCATCTGCAGATCAGATATGTATTTGAGTACAGACTCATTGTATGCCTTGTACACCAGCAGCAGAATTTTAAAACCATTTCTTTGTCTATCAGGAAGGTACTGTGAATATGTGACAACTGGGGTGATATGTTCCCTTGTGAGGACATGTACAGAAAGATTCTGCATTAGTTACATTATCCTAGATATATTCTTCAGGTGATAAAAGGCTAACTTGGTTTCTGCTTAAAAATTACTCTCACAATCTAGCTTAGTCTCAAAAGAGAGCTAGATTTCTGGATTGATTCGTTGTTAAACACTGCTGACCGTAGCTGGGTTCTAATCTATGTAGGCTCATATTTGGTTTAAAAAAACAATAATTTTAAATTTATTTTCATCCTTACCATGAAAATTCCTGCACTTCTGAATATTGATTTGACTGGAGCACTTAAACTTTGTCTAGTACCAGAGTCCCCTCATGAAACAGTAATATAGAGCTGAGTGTCGTCGGCATAATTATGATCGGATATTTGTTTGTTTCCATGATGTGAGAAAGTTGAAGCTGTAAACATTGAACAGGGGCCCAAAATGGAGCCTTGGGAAATTCTCCAAACCGTTTTATACAAAGTCACCCCTGTCAATCAGGTAGGATTCACACCATTTTGGGATATTAAAAATACTCATGACATTAATCATCATTATTATATTAACTTCTACTATATCTGAATTGAGTAAGGCCATGGGAGGGAGACGAAGGTAGAAACCAGTGTGTTTTCAGTTTCCTGAAGCAACAACTGGAAGCCTGTAGTGGGGCATGAATTAAATACACTTTTGTCTCTTTTTTGTGTCTGGGATACTTAAAAATAACAGCTGAGAGATGAAACATGGTTTGCATACTTGAGGGGATGAATAGTTTAACAGGTGACAGTTGTAACTCAATTGCAAACTTGTCAAAACTTAAATGTAACTCTAACACAAAAAAGCCTAATTAAGTGATTAAGTGGCGTGAATCTCTAACAACAGGCTACAAATTCTGATGAATGGTCTATGATGGGGCATGAACTTCATGCAGCAAAATGACCCATTCCTATCCAACTACCACACACCAATATTTGTTCAATATGAATTCTTACATTACATTTGGATAACACTAAACTCAACCAAAAACTTTGCTTATATATGCACTTCTTGACTTTGAAGTTAATACTTTCTCCTCTGTAATGTAACCATTAAAGTTTCCCTTTAGCTACTAGAAGCGTGGATAGATTCTATGACACTACCAGCATAATAAGAAACAGCTGTTAGAAAGTCAATGCCAAGGATCTCAGTGGTGGTTGACAAAACATCACTGCAATAATCTTTTAACTTTGAACAAAAGCCAGTTCTGCTGTGTGCTAACAACAAATTCTTTCACAACCTGCAGTTCTTTACATTCTGATACATTTGTAAGTGCATTTACCTTGGTTTTATGTAATATTCTGCATGATCCAAGCCTTTACAGACTTCATATTAAATTCAGTGAGCACATAATGTATTGATGTATTCCAATGAGCTCCACAAATAGCTCAAATAGCTCCACATAGCTCTAGTTGTTTGTGTTTCCATTGCATCTACAGAGCCCAGAGATCTGAATGATTGAAAAAGAAAAGCCTTGAATTAGGGCTCATTCACACTGGCAGTGTTTGGTCCAGTTTTAAATGAAATAGGCAAACTCTGGTCCACTTCAAAATCCGGGGTCTTGGTTCACTTATATTGTGAACCAAAAACAATGTCATTGTCAGTGTCAAGTTTATTTGTATAGCACATTTATACAGGCAAAACATCCAAAGTGCTTTACACGGAACAGTACAGTAAGGAAACAAGGGACAACAAATGAAGGTACAACATAAAAACCCCAATAGGGTGCCTGTACTCAGCCAAAGGTCAAGGTAAACAAGTGCTTTTTAAGAAAAGATTAAAAGGTAGAGAGACTGTTTGCAGACCAAAGGCAAAGTGTTCCACAGAGTGGAGGCCACAACTGAAAAGAATCAGTCTCTAGTTTATAAGTTTGATCAAGGAACCTCCGAGACCATCTGATTGGCCGAACAAAGTGCTCTGGAGGACCAATGCACTGCAATGAAATCAGAGAGGCATACTGGGGCCAGCCCATTCAAACACTCAAAAACAAATAAAAGAATCTAAAAATCAGTCCTGTACTTGACTAGAAGCCAGTGGAGTGAATAAAGAGCCAGATTTATGTGCTAACATTTCTTCGTCCCAGTGAGAAAATGAGCTGATGTATTTTGAACGAGCTGCAGGCAGTGAAGCTCAAACTGTTTAATTTTCACACAGGAAGTTACAATAGTCAAAGCGGGAGGTAATAAAATCAAGGATGACTTTTATTTGAGATCTCTTTGGCTTAGATAAGGCTTGATTTTGGCTGTTTGTCTAGCTTAAAAGCATCATCTATAATTACACCAAGATTCCTAGCATGGGAGCCACTGTTAGGTGCTAGTGGCCGAAAGAAACTGGCAATTGAACCCTGAACCCTGAATCAGGGTAACCAAAAAGTTACAAACAGTTTTGTTGTTTCATTTTAAGAAATTTAAGTCCATTTGTTTTAATGTCAGTCATGCAGTTTAGCATAGGATGAAGGGAGTATTTGGAAGGAAACTTTAGAGGCAAAAACAACTTTAAATTTGTTAATAAAATGTTTTTATTTGGGCATTGGTCTATCCAGGTGCATTATTCAAACTTTTTATTTTATTTATTTATTTATTTTTTTCTTCACTTACTGGGGGTGAAACCACCCCAGTTGGCATTGTCAACCCAAATAATTTGTAAACAAAACCTTAAATGCACTTGCCACAGCAGCATATAAAGAGAGAACAGCAGCGGACCCTGGGGGGACCCCACAAGTCAGGGGGCCACTGAGGAGGAAAACTAATCCATGTGAACAGAGGTAGGATTCAAACCTCTTTAAGGTGGGGCCTTTTCTCTTGGCATGGTAAAAGAATTTTATGGTGCACTGTGTTGAATGCCGCTGTCAAGTCCAGGAAAATTAAAATGGCTCAATTTCGAGAATCAAACATTTGTAAATGTGGTTTCAATGAGAGGCCTGAAACATTTGCAGACATTAGCCTTTTTTATAATTCTTGGAGTTTGTTAAAATCAAGTCTCTAAAGCATTGGCGATAAAAGGGCATATGAAAATTAGCTGAAACTGATGGATCCAAACTTTTTTTTCTTTCAAAGAGGCTCACCGTGACATGCTTGAAGGAGAGTGGGACACATCCAGAGGTAAGACACGAGTTTATAAATTTCAAAATACGACACAACTGAACAGAAGACCTTTTAAAACAGACGGGAAGGGACGTTGTTGGTTGGGCAGTTAGCAGAGTGTAGTCTTATTTCAGTAAGATGGGATCATAGATGGATTAGATAATTCTAATTGTCCCAGTCCCTGAATCAAAACATGGCTCGACACAAAAGAGATCATAATGAGACTACGTCCAAGCAGAAATATTTCAAAAGAGGTTTAATGGAACCCCCCAAAAAACAAACAAACAAACAAACAAATAAACAAACAAAAGAAAAAAAAAACAAAGGAGAAGGGAGCCCCAGCCAAAAGAAACAAAAGAGGGGAGCAGACTGCAAACCTGCCAAGCAGTTGGACGAAGGATCGTAGGCTAGGTTCACACTGCAGGGCATAATGCTCAACTCAGATTCTTTTGTGAAATCTAACTTTTTTGAGAATCTGCTCAAATTTCCAATTTCCATTTTTTAAATGCAATTTGTATGTGATCTCTTGTATGAACCTTGTGCGCACCAAGTGTCCTGAATGCGTAGAAGACACGACGACGTGACAGTGAGCGTCAGTGTGAGGTCTTTGTGTGTGTGGTAACAGCGAAGGGTATGCTGCAACTTAAAGTCATTGTCCAACTGTAACCAGCACATTTTCACTGGCATCATTTTAAGGAGGAGATTACAAAAGAGTAGAGTCAGATTTTTGACTATGGCATTTTGTGGAGCAGTGGCAGCAACGTCTATACAGAGAAACGTGTGGGTACAACCTGGCCATTCAGACTGAAGTCGCATGACAAAAAATCAGATATGTATCGGATTTAAGACCACATATCCAAGTGGTCTGGGTCGCATTTGAAAAAATCTCATCTGTGTCATTCAGACTGTTATGAAAACGATCAGTTACAGGTCGCATAGGGGCAAAAAAATCGTATTTGGGTCATTCAGCCTGCAGTGTGAACCTAATAACAAAAGCCAAACATCCTCTGGCCACTTCAGTGTCTTCAGTGTGACCCACTCAAACAGGATGAAATACTTGTTAACATCCTTTTTAGAGACGGGCAGAATAATTTTGTTCACATCAAAGACAGATGAAGCAGAGGAGGGGTGAAACCGAGGGAGCGCTGCTCGTAGTTGCTTTGGTCTTAAGTAAGTCGCTTTGCTAAATGACTGTAGAGAGTAATTTATCTGTGTATCTGTGGGTACACACGTGCAACCCCGCGTGTACACTTACTGGTAGATTCAGGGGTTTGACATGTGCACAGGAAGGGCAGTAAAACTGTATTTTTTACAGAAGACCACAGTGGAAAATCTCGGAAAGAAAAAAACTGATGATAACTACTGTCTCTTTCGAAGGCAAATAGACATAAAATAGAATCCTCTGCAAGGAAAGCATTGCTGTGGAAAAAGAATACAACCTGAAGCTGCACTACAAGTCAAAACATGCCTCATTTTCTCAAAATTTTCCAGAAGGTTCAGAGGAACGAAGGAGAGAAGTTCATCTTTCCAAATGAGTGATGTTGCCACCAGCTGTTGGAAAGTATTCTGTCTTTTTTATAAAGCGCATGATCTTGATTTACAAAAAAAAAGTTTGCTTGTTGGTCACTAATGGTGCTCCAGCTATAAGGTGTAGGCTGCAAGGCCTGGTAGCCAGGCTTTCAGCCATTGCCCCACATATGCATATGCACATATGCAGTTTACATTGCATCATCTATTAGTTCGGGTTATGTGCAAAGCTCAGCGGTAAGCTTAAACATATGATAGACGTTGTTATGAGCATTGTAAATTTGGTTTGGCCAACCTCCAGCTTACAATGCCACGTCTTTTGAAAGAAGCTTGCAGATGTGTTTGCAGAACACGCATATCAGTCAGGATGTCAGACTCCCTTGCAGCTTTCAAAAGCAGCCTGAAGACCAACTTGTTCTATGCTGCCTTTGACAAATTTTGACTGCCTCTATTGATTTTTACTGTTTTTAACTGTAAATTGATTGCTATTTTTAATATAGCTATTTTAGAACTAATATGTTTTAATCTTGATTATTTTAGAAGGGTTGTTTTTTTTTTTAACCTTGTTTACCTTAGAACTGTGAAGCACTGTGAGATGTTGTAAGATTTTAAAGTGTGTCATACAAATAAAAATTATTGTTATCATATAATTCAATGTGCCAGATCACAACAATGTCAGATGGAAGTCCCAGACAGTTTCTGTGACTTCCACATGAAGATTGTGTCTTTTCTCCGGACATGTGAACACAAGAAGGCAAACGGCTTTTTTAGACGAGCAGTTTATGGCAGAGCATGGTAAAAGTGGTACTTTCTGTGCGACAGCTCTTTGAACTTTGGAAGTGCAGGGGTGGGAAAAAGTCCACTGCAGATTTGGCTGAAAGACTTTGTGCTTTTACGACAATTTTCACATAAGACCATGTGTCAAAAAATGTTCCACTTCCTTGAACTTTGCACATTCATGGACAAAACTGAGGCACAGATGATGCTCATTATGACAGATTTTATGACAAACTTCAGCATTCCCTTAGAGGTACTGCAGTTTGATGTGATCTATTTTCCATTAAACCTGAGGCAGACTTTTATGTCAAAGAGAAAGAGGTGAAGGCTTGTATTGATGAGAGCAATTTTCAGATGGAATTAGTTGATCTGACCCTCTTCGCTTTAACACAGCGCTTGCAAGCTGATGTAGCAATAGCCTTTTGGTCTAAATATGTTAACCAGTGTCAGTATCCCACAGTGAGAAAGGTGGCTTTGTTGTTTAGAACTGCTCTTTTCTCCTTTGCATTATTATCTTTTGTAAATACCAATGAGTGTGTTTTGCCTTTTGTTTATTGTGTATATTGTGTACTACTGTCTGCAACACGAAATTTTCCCATTGATAGACGAATAATTTCTATCTAATCATCTAATCTAATCTGATCTGATATAATCTAATCTAATCTAATCTAATATATATATTTCTTTTCAAGACATGGCTCAAAACACAGTACCATCACGTTTAATCAAACTATTACAGCAAAAGGTATGCAGAAGTTAAATAACATGCAGAAAATGAATAGAAACTTGATTAATATTGTTATTAGGCTCACAGTGTGGTAAGGTTATTCATTAATAATTCAGTATGCCCCTAATGGAGAATAATATGTATAAATTTAATATTTCGTACATATTTACATCAAAATCGGATTTCAAAACAAATACAGTATATGCAAACAGCAAAGGTGTATTATTAAGGAACTATTTTATGAACAGAATAAAAAAAAAGATGTACAGAATAAGGGATATTGCCTGACAAAGTGTTCATAATCATAAATTAATGGACGTTGCAGAGGCTTGAACCATCCGGCGCGAAGGGCATTATCCTGCTCATACCATGGTCACTTATGAAATATTTATTATATTATAAATAAAGTTATTCACAAGAAGCAGCTAAGTGGACTTATTTGTTATGATGTGTTGTCAAGGTAACCGGCTCTGACACAGAACCTGCAGCTCGGTCGGTCAGCTGTTTTCTTAGACCTGATCAGTGGAGTGTCATTTCAGAGGGCGGGTGCAGCTCTTACAGCTTGTATGTGTCCAGAGGATGATGCAACATTTGTTTCAGTCAAAGTCCACAGATAGTTTCCTACATCGTTTTTATTGCAAGAAATATTATCCATCATTCACTCTGATCAATAAATGTGTATCAAGTAAGTCTATGCTAAATCGTTTTTATAATGTTATCCACCATTCACTCTGTATTAAGCACGTAAGTAAGTAAGGTAATGAAGACAGAAAAACAGGTGACAACTTGTTTAAAATTAAAAGTAACATGGCCGTTGAGCATGACATCTCATAAAGATACTGGCATGTCCACCGTGGTGTTTGAAGGATGGAGATGTAATGTTTTTTGGACTCTGACCACTGCTGGTTGAGACGTTGCTGGATTGCCAAACTGTTGCTCCATTCTCGTCTCTCCTGGACTGACGGAGCCCAATAAGTCTGGAGGCTGCTTTCACAGCGATGCGCCATCACAGACCTGATCTGGCGTGAACTACTAAATTGCAGCCAATCATAATTTTATAATTATCACAATCATCATACATTAAGGTACTCCTTGCATCAGTTAGGATTAAATAACTTGTTGCCAGTTGAAACAATAATCCAGCAGGCTCTTTAATCCAACAAGTGTTTTTTTTTTTCTTTTTTTTTTACGCTCACTTTCACTAACTTGCATGTTTATACAATACCTGTGTCATTCTGCAGGTTTACTCACCAAATACTTACAGGTATGTATTTGTTTTTCTGTTGCTGGTATTTGTTGTTGTGATTTATGTTTTTCTTACCTTTTTTTTTTTTCTTTGGTGCTCTCAATAATTGTCTGCTTTTTTTTTCTTACGAAGGCTGTAGGATGATTTTTGTTATGCTTCCTTACAGGTGTAGCAGTTAGTTTTCTGGTTTCTCTTTGGTTCTGTTCAGTTGTTTTCTATTGCATCTTGGTCTGCCTTTTTACTTTACCTTCATTTCTTCCCCTTGTATGGTCCAAAATCTAAATAGAATTCACTGATAACAAATAAATATAACCATAAATATCACCTTGGGAAATCAAATAAGTTTTGCTAAACATAGCAGCCAAGCCATGATTTTTTTATTGAGGTTATATTAATATGAACACATGCATAGCATTTTAGAATGATGAAATATTAAATATGTCTTCATTATTATGGTTTGTTATTAAAAAAGATTAGGGAAACCACTGAAGATTTAGTTTCACAAATCACAGTCATTACGACTGTATCAACATAATTAAGTTTTGTTTTGAATTTTGTGGCTTTAGGGAATTTTAGGATGAAATTATCTCCTACTTTTTTTTTTTTTTATAATGAATGTTCTGTTTCTCTAAACTAAAGAAGATAATAATTGGAGTCCTGAGGCTTCAGAGAAGGTGTTTAGTGACCGACACTCAGATATCTCAGGGTTAGTTCACTCAGTAAGAAGCCAACTGAGAGATGATGACTCTGAAAGCAGGTCTATTTGTGTTTTCCTGAATTTCCAGGATGAAAATGGGAGGTTTCAGAGAGCCAGAAGTCCTTACAGGATGACAGGGAACAATAACATTTTAGGGCATGGCCATTAAGAGCTTTGCGAGTGATCAGAAGGATTTTAAAACCTGTCAAATTTTACAGGGAGCCGAGGTGGAGATGTTAGAAGAGGAGAAATATGATCTCCAGCTGGTGACCATGTATATTCTTACTGCAGTGTTTTAGATCAGCTGGCATATTTTTAAGAATTTGACAGCCAGTTAAAACGTCTGCAGATGTTCATTTCAAGGCCTTCTTCTGGCCTTAGCATCCTCTTCTGATGCTCCTTGAAGTTCCAAACAAACAACAACACAGTCAGTCTCAGGTTAATATTTTTATTATTTCATAATCCCCAAGAACCACTTGATATTAATAACAATGTACAGATATTCCAGTATTTTTAGTATGTATTTCAGTGATGTATCATTACATCACAGCAGCATTCACACAGAAGTATTTTATGAGACGTTTAGATTTTAAATTCATTACACAGCAGGCAGGTGAAATGCAGCATTTGTACAGGAAAAACGATGATATTACACATGTTTTATTAATTATTCATGGAAGTTCTGAAAGGTTCCAAAAAGCCCAAATAAGTGCATCAGAGCATGCTTCGGTATTTACAGGTCACCAAGCTATGTCAAGCTGTGTCAAGTCCTGTGAAGCTTTATGCCTTCAAGTCTCAGGACACACTTCTTACTTATCCACCTGTAGTCAGTCTTCAGCTGCTAGACAGAAATCTTGGTCATGACATACATTTATCACAGAGATCTCACATTGAACCAATTACATCATACATATCTGCCTTTTTGTTTATTCCTGGGTAGATTAATTTATAATCACTAGATAAACTATTACCTGTATACATTTTGAGAATCCATAACGGTCAAGATTTTGTTCCAGATCAGATGCTAATGGACTGAAAGTGGGCAGACGTCATTATTTTGGAGCTCCATATTTAAAGTCCCTCCTCTGTGATGCTTCCTGACCGGACGTGGAAAGGCCCTCTGTCACTGCTGGCAGCTTTAATCCAAATCCAGTGTTTCTCCACTCAGCCGCCCTACTGGTTAGCCTGCTGGTCCAGCTGCCAATCAGAGCGCCTGCTCATTAGTGGAGAAACTGCTGGGGAAGAGTAACTCCTGTAACAGACTGAGCACAGGTAATAGGCAGAGACACACAGTGAAGAGGATGTTTGAAGGGTTCTGTAGGTGTATTAACTTAAAAAGTGCCATGGAGGTTGGAAAGATGCTTTTAATACTTACAAGGGGGGTAAATAATAAATTTGACTATTATTCTATATTATATCAATAAATAATGATTCAGTGTTTGCTCATAGAAAAATTCTGCTAAAGGACGAATTCAATGGGATTTGATTCAGGATCCAGAGATGAGTATAAAACAATATCATATGCTGATTCATCACACATCCCTTCCATTCATATCCATCCATTCAAATACCCCTAATCTAGAATGTAATATTTTAGAGATGTAAGTATTTTTCATTTCTTTACTTTAGAAGGTAAATTAATTCCATTTTATTGTAAATATCAAAATGATGGCCAATGCATATCGACTCATTCAGCTTTCAAAGTTTGTCCTTATTCGTTGATGCCACATTTTTAGCAGCTGCCACACAGGTATGTGGGTCTGTGGATTGTTCATCCTTCATTTACATACTGCTGGATTTACTTTCATTTTCTTGTAAGAAAAAAAAAAAAAAAACAAGTTCCTTTCTGATTTTAAAATTTTCAGTGGACCATGAACCTCCAAATGCCAGGTCATCGTGAGGTTTGCCTGTCTAATTATCATTTGGTCTGAGGTGTGTTACGAGCCGATTTGTCCCGATAATCCGCTCCGAAACGAGTCGTAGCCGACAATCAGGAATATTGAACATGTTCACTATTTCAGAGCCGATTTCTGAGGAATGGCGATGACTCGTGCATTTTGACTGCGTGGATGGTGACGTGGCATGGAATGTAGCCAATCAGAGAGCGAGCTGGCTGGGGAACAAGGAAGTAAATAAAGTCCGTGTTCACGCCGTCTCCAGTCTGTTATCTTTTCAGTTCTGGCTTTTTCTGTTAACAAAAGTCCCAAGACCGCCATCATTCCCTCGTCCTGTATGTCCTCTTCCATGCTGGGTGTTGTGATTTCTGGTTGTTACTATGTTTCTTCTTTTACATTTTTTGTCAGTTGTTGCTTCTTCTTCTACGTTTTGACATTTGTCCGGCTCAGAGGACTAGATTGTAGATGAGTTGTGGGACAGCATAGTCATGTGTGTGTAGTTCCGTGATTACATTTTCGGAGCCCACCACACACAATATGATTGGTGTTCCAGGGACTAGAACACATTGGTTAAGGAGGGTGTCCCAGGGGTGACAAGACTGTTTGTGTGAGTGTGGGGGCCTGGGAGTGGTGTGTGTGTGTGTGTGCATGACTGCAACCCTGCCATTAAAGATAGTTAGTCACAGGTGTGTGTGATGAGAAAAGGCGTGGCAGGGCTTCAGACGCGAGTGGCGTGTGGGAAGAAGGAGAGGGTCCGGTGGTCAGCAGGCATTCGTGAACCAGGCTGAGGACGCATTGGAGACGTTCAGAGGGTGGACAGTGTAATGTCAGGAGATAACATATGGTAGGGTTCACCCATAGGGGGCACTATAGTTATATAGATGCCGAGAGGAGT
>JBAGKP010000020.1:24285457-24298925 GCA_037177255.1 Melanotaenia maccullochi
TTACTTCCCTAGAGGTGGAGCAGGGGGGAGAGAGAGCGCCTGAAAGAGTTTCACACTTACGGGTCTCCTACACATGCAGGGGGGACCAGTATGACTGTTCCAAAACCATTAAAAAGTGAATTTTGCATAATATGGGACCTTTAACTCAAAACACTTGCAAAGGCCTTAAGATGGTCTCTCAGTCTAGTCCTGTTGGCTACACAATCATGAGGAAGACGGCTGACCTGACAGTTGTCCAAAAGACGACCATTAACAGCTAGCACAAGGAGGGCAAGAAACAAAAGGTCATTGCTAAAGAGGCTGGCTGTTCATAGAGCTCTGTGTCCAAGCACATTAACAGAGAGGCGAAGGGAAGGAAAAGATGTGGTAAAAAAAAAGTGTACAAGCAATAGGTAAAACCGCACCCTGGAGAGGAAACGAAACCCATTCAAAAATGTGGGGGAGATTCTCAAATAGTGGACTGCAGCTGGAGTCAGTGCTTCAGGAAGCACCATGCACAGACATTTAAAAAACATTGGTTTCAGCTGTCGCATTCCTTGTGTCAAGCCACTCTGGAACAACAGACAGTGTCCGAAGCGTCTCGCCTGGGCTAAACACAAAAAGGACTAGACTGCTGCTGAGTGGTCAAAAGTTATGTCTTCTGATGAAAGGAAATGTTGCATGTCCTTTGGAAATCAAGGTCCCAGAGTCTGGAGGAAGAGAGGAGAGGCACAGAATCCACGTTGCTTGAGGTGGAATGTAAAGTTTCCAGTCAGTGATGGTTTGGGGTGTCATGTCATCTGCGGGGGTTGGTCCACTGTGTTTTCTTTGGTCCACGGTCAACGCAGCCATCTACCAGGAAGTTTTAGAGCACTTCATGCTTCCTGCCGCTGACCAACTTTATGGAGATGCAGATACAGTGCCAAAGCTACCAGTACCTGTTTAAGGACCATGGTATCTCATAACACCTGAGCAGTGCCACAGACTGATGGATTCTATGCCACGCCACATTGCTGCAGTAATTCAGGCAAAAGAAGCCCCGACTAAGTACTGAGTGCTGTATAAACTAAGTACTGAGTGCTGTATGCTCATACGTTTCATTTGGCCAACATTTCTAGAAATCCTTTGTGTCGGTCTTAAGTAATATTTAAATTTTTCTGGGATTTTGAATTTGGGGTTTTTATTAGTTGTCAGTTATAATAATCAAAATTAAAATGAATAAACATTGAAAATATGACAGTCTGTGAGGAATGAATGTCTACACAAGTTTGACTTTTTGAATGGAATTACTGAAATAAATCAACTTTTTCATTATATTCTAATTTTATGATGAGCACCTGTAAACGGTGAATTTTTGGTTCCCAAAGAAGAAAGAACACAAAATGCTGGATTATTACTATTATACACTTATGTTTCCATGTTGCTTTATTCTTTGTTATAATTCAAGGGAAACATCATGCTTCTACGTAGCTAAAACCCTTGTATTATTCTGAGGGAGAACATCCAGCCCAGCTTGGATGTGGGGAGCCAACATCTAGAAACATGTATGACTCTTATCCACCTTTTAAAACCAGTATAGCTCAGTGCTGAGAATAGGATGCAGAGTTGTAAACGTACACACTTGTCTGCAGCTTCCAATCTGATGTTACATCCACAAACTCTCAACACATTCATTTTAATAAATAATTTATTTGTATTGTTCCAATTTACAAAAAAAGTCATCTCAAGGCAGTTTTTTAAAATGCACTCCAATTAATTCCTCAAAAGTAAGATCTCGTGAAAAAAAGAGAAAACAAAGATATTATACTACTGCTAAAGAACAAACATGTAAAATTGATATTCCCACCACAGTTACACAATGACTTTGTGCTCATTACCATGCTGATGTGAATAGACTGTTAACTCTAGTAGGTCTTGTGGTGTTTGGGGCCGTGTTCCTTCTGCACCTTCTACATAACAATGACATCCCCACTGATATCCCCAGGTGAAGGAAATGGCAACTTTTTATTTTATTTTATTTCATTGTTTTTTGTTTTATTACATTTTTTTTCCAGCTGGTAACTTCAGTTCTCACTATAAGTCCAAAATATCTTCCTACACAAGAACCCAGTCATTGCTTGTAGAACGTTGTAAAATAAAAAAAAAAAAAAAACGATATTTTCATATTTAATATGCTTTTTTAATTGTTTTGGCAATATGATGTGCTGTTGTAATACTCTGACTGTGTGAAGTCTTTAGCTTCATGTCCTTGTAAATATTTTGCAAATGGTAAAAAAAAAAAATCTGTTGCATATCATGGCTTTCTCTCTTACTCTTTTTTAAAAAAAAATTAACAAAGTTCTGTTGAATATAAATGTAAATTTGACCTGTTTTTTAATGAATGACTCACATTAATTCATCTGTTATACAAAAGTGTTGACAAAAGTAGCTTTAAATAACACAAAAATACAAATGTATATGAGAGAAAAGTCATAATGTTGCATTAAAACAAAAAAATTAAAGCATTTTTTTTCGAGTGTCTTAGATGAATTATGCACTAGAGATGATGTTTTGTACACTTTGAGTTTTGAGGTGCTGTACAGGACCTCCAGAATTATGCATATACTACTATAATCACATGCACATATACATAAAATCAACTCTCACAAGCAATGTCTCACATATAAACTAATGTAAATTCACATATGTACTACAAAAACCCAGTGCACACACATACAAGACACCTAATATTTATATGAAACACTGACAACAGTTTATGTGGTTGAAAATAAATGAGTTATGGTATAGTGGTATATGCATAAATTTTAGAGGTGTGTATTTGTGTGTGAGACAAAAAAACTCCACATTGGAACACATATTTTGGTGTTTGAAATTCCCCTTTCGATTAAGCTTTGTTTTTTTCCTCATGCATGACAGCTAAATATGCCATTACATAAGCAAATCTGTGAGCACACATTGAAACACACACATAATAGTGTCTCCAGGCGGTTTAGGTGTTAAGAGAATATCAAAGCATCAGAACAGCATGCTTCTTTTTCTGATCTTCTTTCCAAACCTTGTGTCTCTTGATGGTTCAGTAGTTATCTAATGCCTGTCTGCTCTTCTCATGACCTTTTCAAAGTTATACATACAAAATTAGATATTTTTTTTTCTATTAGGAGTGTACCGTTAGAGAGCAATTCCATATTTTACAAAACACTCCATGGATTTTCAGATGTCCATTGAGACTTACTGTGCATGATATTTCTCTTTTCCTCATCATCCTTCTGCTTGTTTCTTTTGTAATAACCATTGCACACCCCACTTTTCACCCTACATTGGGTTATATTATATTAGGTTGAAATTTCAATTTGTTGTTTGACCTTTTCTCAACTAAATTCTTTGGCAAAGTGCAAACTGTATTGTGCACTCAGGACTTTAATTCTGTGTGCAGAGATGGAAAAGTCAGTCTAAATTCCTGAAACTAATATATCCTACTGTATATCATATTTTTCATGCCTTGGAAATATTTACAGGTATGAGATACTAGCATGCACAGCGTTAGGTGTGAGAAATTTAATGCATCCCTGCTGCTGCCCCACCAGCTGCATTCTGACTGTTTTACATGACCAATGGCAATTTTATTGTGCAAATTGTGCTCGGATCATAAATAAGCTTGTTAATTTTTGCCCTGCTGTTTGTGATGACAAATCACCCACCGTGTAAACATTGTCAACAGATGGCAAAATTACTCAAGCAAGGGTGCGCCTGATACTTCTGGGAGTTGTAATGGTAGAGCTGTGTCTGCCAATGGGATGCTAAGTGATGCAAGGCTCCATTCTTCTTTGCTTAGCCTCTGCAAACAGCTCCATACATCATACCGTCGCCCCTCCTCAGGCAGATGGAACACATGCAAGTATTACCTCAGATGGTTCTTGTCAAAAGAAAGTGTACAATGGATACGCTGCGGTCCTCAAGCTCAACAGCCCATCCCTTTCCCCATCACCAACCCCGGCTGATGACTTTCTCTTTTGTGGCTAGATTTATCACATTCCATTCATTTTCGTGAGTGACTGTTTCATGAACTCATTGCA
The DNA here is from genome assembly GCA_037177255.1 of Melanotaenia maccullochi. Classification (NCBI taxonomy): domain Eukaryota; kingdom Metazoa; phylum Chordata; class Actinopteri; order Atheriniformes; family Melanotaeniidae; genus Melanotaenia; species Melanotaenia maccullochi. Next base: position 24,289,510 of record JBAGKP010000020.1, read on the forward strand.
ATTACCCTCTCATGGATTAAATGGCAGCAAGAAAACAGCCCACATTGTCAACAGGATTGTGATTGCTTGCACCTTTTCTGTCCCTTCCACTGGTTTTTTCCTCTCCACCTCTGTGAAAAGAGTGAGACAGAAGAGATAAATGACCTGAACTCAGACTGTGTGAATGTGGCTTTGGACGTGATTTGATACCAATATGTGATGCAAGCTTTTTTATCCCTGTTCATGCAGTACCTTGTTTCCCCATCAGCTGAACAGTGATGCTACTAAAGTCAGGGTTGAAAGAGGACAGGCATTGTTTTTTTGAGGCTTTCTTATTGTTGGGAAAATCAAAGCAGCATTAACGAATTTATAACTATAATCTTTAAATGTGGAGCTATTAGCAAAACGCTGACACTCTGATGAGCACCTCATTGCTCATTTCCAAGATCAAAATTTAAGGTTAAATAAGTTATAAAAAATAAGTTATTTAGACTTTAACTCAATCACTTTATTTATATAGATAAATTACTACATTCTACATCAGCGAACATCAGCGTCGTATCTGCTGAGGTGCATAGAAGGTCTGATTTTTATTTATCACTGAAAAACATCAATATGCTCTGGTGCAGCTAATTAAACAGCAATAAAGCAATCTGCAGAGTTAAAAATGGTCATATTAACGTAATTGTACTACACAACATCCTTTTGTCATTTAAACATCTCAGGTTGCATAAACTTTGTTCGCTACTGAGACGGAGCACAGTCCTGGTATGTGGTTAAGAATCTTAAGAATCCTTTTTCTTTTTTAAATAGCATCTTAAGTTAAGATGCTTTTTAAAAAAGAAAAAGGAGGCTACAAGAGGTGGATTAAGCGTTTACTCTTGTTGCTGTTGTACCTTATGAGTCAGGATGCAAATACAATTTCCATACTGTGGCTTTTAGGCTTGAGAGTTAGTTTAGTGTTAACATAACAATCTTTGTCCAAATTATAACCTCTCTCTCATTAATCACTATGAACAGTTCCAGTCTGCCCATTTCACAGCACCAAAACTGCTCTTGTCAAAATTACAATTGACCTTCTCATGGCTGCTGCCGCTGAACTTCTTACCTTCCTCATCCTCCTTGACCTCAGTGAAGCTTTTGATAAATTTTCCCATACCGTCCGCATGAACAAATTGGTGGTTAACAAGGTTGGTGGTTCATGTTGGGAGAGTACCATTTCTGGTCTGCAGGTTGTTCAACTCAAATCATTTACACCACAACCATCCCATCCCTCCTTGCCTCTGGTGTACCCAAAGGTCCAGTGCTTGGACCTCTCCTATTATTATATACTGTCATGAAGGCTGGCCTGCATCGCCTGCAGCTCATGCAATCAGGCTCATCTGCTCCACCTGGGTCTCATCAGCACTCACTCTCCTCACCTGTTCATTACCCTATATAATCCCTCCTCAGTCTCTGCTTCCCTGCCAGATGGTCATTTGCCTTGCCTGTTATTCTGTAGTTAACTTTGTCTTGTTCTAGATCCCTATTGCTGACCTTGCTGCCTCTCACGGACTCCCGATTGCCTGATCCCTGCCGGACTATCCAGTACTCTGCCTACCTGGATTTGACCTTTTTCTGGACCGACCTCTGCTATCTGCCTAGCCCTCTTCCTGGATCTGGTTGCTACTCCTGCCGTCCGCTAGCTTCTGCTCTACCATCAAATAAACTGTTAAACTCATCATCGTGTGGGCTGAATTTCCGGATCTTCCTGAAACAATCATTACAATATACATTATATACCTTCTCCATCTTGGCAATATTCTCTGTAAACACAAGGTTCATTTTCATTCTTAACAACGGCACCCAGCTCTACACGTCTAGCCCTTTAAATAAATTAAATGTCACTTACTTCCATCTACATCACATCTCACCACTACGTCCATCTGTCAAAATGAACAGTACTGCTGGCCCACGCACTGGTTACATGCCATCTTACTGCGGCTCTCTTCTCTTTGGTGTACCCAACAAGTCCCTCAACAAACTGCAAAAAATAATAAAAAATCTAAAATCTCTGCCACAGAACCCCCTCCTTAAGACATATTATTCCTGTCCCTCTTCAACTCCATTGGCTCTCTTTAAATTACATATCTATAAAATCATGCTTCTCATCTTCAAGGCTTTGAACAAACTCACCCCTCTGAATCTCCCTCATACAAACATACCCAACCATACTCTCAGATCTTTGTCCTCAAATGAACGTCAACAGACGGCTTAATACAGGGTCATTAATTATTAAATCAAAGCTAAGTCAAAACGCAGAAGCAGTGAGGGAAAAACTAAGTTGATTCTTACCACTACTATAGGAATTAAGAGGGTCAGATGCAGGTCAGGTGCCGATAATCAAATACTTAAGAAATTCATCATCATTAGTAGAAGCTCATCTATGAAAGCAAATGTTGTGTCAGTTTTCTGTTCTGTGGCATCCAGGTGTGTAAAACAATTTATAAGACAATGTCAAGGAGAGATGCTGCCCATCAATCTGGGAAGGGTTATAACATCATATCCAAACCATTTGGAGTCTGTCATTCTACAAAGAAAAGATTATTCACAAGAGCAAGTTCAAACGAAGGTCAGGTCGAGCAATGGTCAGAGAATTAGGAAAAAAACCAGGAGCTGCATTTCAAACTCTCCAAGCCTCAGTTAGCATGTTAAATGTTAAAGTTTGTGACAATACAATTACCAAAAAAAAACAAACAAAAAAAAAAAAACAAACAAACAAAAAAAAAAAAAGCTGGATAAGTATGGCTTGTTTAGAAGGGGTGCGAGAGAAGGCATCTTCATTAAAATAGAAAAAACAAACATGACAAAGTGGTCAGAATGCACAAAAACAAACAAACAAACAGCATATTAGCACAAACACCTCATACCAACTGTCAGGCACAGTGGTGGAAAGATAATAATTTGGGATGTTCACACAGGATGTGGACACCTTGCAATTACTGAGTGGACCATGAACTCCTCTGGATATTCTAGTATAATGTGAGTTAAAGTTCAGCCTAAATTAACTCATCCAACAGGCCAAAGATCCCAAACATACTACAAACCTGCTAGCAGAAGGATGAAAAGGAAAGAATCAACACTCTAAACAGCTGTTTCTCTACAGCAATATGAAAGACGGATGACATCATGCAGAAAAGCATTACTTTGGTTACTCTAGGATCATAATGTTGACCCTTCTCCTCAAACATCTTCACATTTTCCTCATTCATTATTCAGACTTTGAGGTTCAATGTAAGCGGTTGCGTGTGGATGTTGTGGTAATGTCCCGCAGCCATAAGTGTGTGAAAACAGCACTATTCATTCTGGTAGTGAAAGCAGGTGGTGCTGGAGTTTAATGACTGCTTTTATCTGTCTGGAGCAGAATTGGCTTTTTCTGCAAAATCATATTTCAAATGTAATTTTTATAAAAGTTATTTTCTTTTTTTAATATATGTTTTCAAAAAGCGGAAGAGCCGCAGTTATCAACATAAAAAAGGTTCACCTAAAACACGTAATTGAAAGCACATTTCAGGAATAATTCCAAACATACTGAATCTGGTAACAAATACATTTAACATTGAAATTTACTTGTGTAAAAACTTTGTTTTCTTCTTTCATTCATTTATTTTTAAATATTTTTTGATTAATTTTGCTTTGCTTTCTTGTCTTGATTGAGTTGTTGAATCTAGAGCATCTCTCTCTGAAAATGTTAGCAAATAGTTAAATTATTATGAGTCACCAGCAGGCTGGGCTTGGCAGAGTAAATATAGTTACCAATGTTTACAGATGACAGAAAAATAAAGATGTTGTCCAAATAAACACTATCCCACAGACAGCTGAGCCATAACTGCAGAATAAGGACCCAGTGTTGTACTGGAAGTCTGAGGTGAGAAATGGTGAGAGTACAGTCCCTTGTGGTGCTCCAGTGCTGCTGACCACAATCTCAGACATACAATCCTTCAAGTTTTACAAACCGTGGTCTGGCTGAGTCAAATCCAGGTGGTTGTTAAAAGATCCACCTGGCTTTTTTGCAGCTTTTTACATAACAGTGCAGCTGAATTGTGATAAAATGTTGCTGCTTAATTAGCCAAAACAATTTCTTCAGGACTCTCGTGACGTGGGATGTTTGGACAAGTGGTCTGTTTTCCCTGAAGGCAGATGAATTCATTATTTTAGGTACCAGAAGAAGAGAGGATTTGTTGCATAACTCAGGAAAAATGGTTTTAACTCCAGCTAAAGTTGAAGATGTGTGTTGGAGTTCCACATATTTGTCCCTTGCAAGCTTTTAGAACAGTATGGCTGACACCATCTAGGTCTGAGCCTTCACCTTGAAACCTGTACTATTTTACAAACCATATCAGACTTTTTTCCAACTTTTTCCTTTCTCTCTCCCAATAGTCTCTCTTTCTCATGTTCAGCAGCTTTTTCAGGTCATTGATGATCCAGGGCTTATTACTGGGAAGTGCCTCACTGTCCTTGTGGAATAGTCTCCACACAGATGTTGATATAACCTTTCACACTCATAGCAAGGGATGCATTTCATCTCTGTGTGGCTCACAGAGTGCATTCTAGTCTGTGGCCTCAAAGGGCTCCTTCAGATGCTCTTTAGCATCATGTGACCACCTCCTCACCAGTCTTTTGGTTGCAGGTTGCTAATGGACAGAAGGATAAAGGTGGAGGTGAATACCAGTTTATGTCTTGGCTTTCTGGAAGATAAGCAATGCGTAGCTTATGGTAAAAATTACAGACTCCACACTTGGAAAATGTTTAAAATATACACAGAACTAGCAGAGATAAATCAGCCAGCTTTTAAACATCCAAGTGGTTTGTGAATTTTCTTTGTATAAATGGCCCTTTTTTGTGTGTGTGCTTTTTTTTCTTTTTGTTTTTGTTCTTGTTTTTGTTTTTTAACATAACAGATGTACGTCTGTGTTTTTCAGTGAACCTAAGTAGTGAATTAGCCAGTTCTCAGTGTAAACAATTATACTGTAATACATGTAAATCGTTGGCTGGTTCACCAAAGGCAGAAATTCTTTCCTCAAATGTAGAGCGTTTGAACAATCACACCAAACAATCCTCCCAGAAAACAGGGAGCTTTATTAAGTATACTAAAGGCCTCTAAAACTGAGGGATCAAACCCACAACCCTGAGAAGTTAATGCTTCTAATGTGATCACTGCAACCCTACAGTAAAACGTTTTGGCTAACCAGTCCACCGATAACCACATCAGAAGGAAATGCAAAAGGACACATGCAGTTTGAGGTGACTGAATTGCAAAAAGGGAGGTGCTCATACTTACACTTTAATGGAATTCATAAAACTGCCCTCCCACTTTAACTTAAAAATAGGTCGGCAGTTAAAATCCTGCAGACCTATTAAAAATATACAAGCAGTCTTTTTAAAAAGGAAGAGTTTGACCGGTAAGACCCCTACCCCGTCCTAAATTCCCTCAGCTTTAAGAGTTTGTATTATAACTTTTTCTTTTTCTTTTCTTTGAAAGGGTCATAACTAAAACATGGGCAAACGAATGAACACGTGATCATGATCAAAACACAGAGATGGTTCTGTGTACTATCTATTCAGTCCTAAAATTAAATTAAATCTCACACTGAATGTACTGCATCAGAATGATTTAAATAGAAAATAAACTCTGATTGGGGAAATTTCTTCATTCGTTATGCAGACTGGGTCCTGGTTGATTGCTGCTGTTCAAACCATGTGTACAGTGTTGACCTACCAAGCGTTCTGCTTTCAGCACAATCCAAATTCCTCGTCAGTCACCCGACATCTGACCTGCAGGGAAAGATGGATTCCTTTAGCACTGGAGTGGTTTTGATTTTATAACCAAAGTCTTCATTTGAAACTAAAAGATAGCAGAAGGTGAAATTGTGACATTCACAGTAAGTGACTGAGCATTATATTAAAACACTTCTAATCCTTTCAGCTGCAAAGAGACTCAGCTTGGTTCTCCAGTTCAGGCTATTTTAAGACATAAGAGACCTCATTTTCAAAGGAACTATAAAATGAGAGAGAAGATGTTGGGTCCTGAGCAGAGGGATAATTAGGTATTCTCTGCTACATTAATTATCCTTGTTGTTTTTCTGGTAGCAGAAGTGAGGGCTTGTCTGGCTTTGCTTCCTTCTCTTTGCAGATGTATATCTCTTCTCATCTTCTTTAAAGGAGCACTTCATCATCTGGTGCTTTTCAAGGAGCCTGCTATTTATCATTCCACTTGTCTGTAAAGGGATCCATACACCACAACAGGAATGACGAGCAAATACCACCGGCACAGCTCATCTGTACACAACCTCAAACTATTAGGAGTTGTATAATCTGATAGAAAACTGTTGATAACCTGCAGAATAAATATACTTCTTCAAACATTTCAGGACAGCAGATATGCATAAACCATAAAATTCACATCTTATCTAGCCCATTTGCCTCCCTGTTTTGCCTTAAAAAAACGATAAAATATGTAATTTTGGAGCTTCAGCAGTACTTGTGTGAGCCTGAGACACACATCAAAGCTGTGAGGATGACTATGAAGTGAAGCCGTGGACTGGTTGTCTAGCAGCTCCAGTTTAAATCAGCTTCAGTAAATATAGACTTCTCTGATGGGCGGCATTATTTGCTGATGATAACAGTTAAAGCTCAATGGAAAACAAAAGACTGTACATGCAGAATGGTGGGTTTTAAAGGTGGAACACCCATTTCACACATTCAAATTCACTTTACTCCTACTCAACCAGCAGCTGAATAGTGTCCTCTGTTAAAGATATACGCTCTATTCAGAACATCTATCCATCCACCCACTATTTCATCCAGTATGACTCAGCCATTGCACCATTTGAATTTCAACTGTAAAACCTGCAGGGCTGAACGCTGGTGTATCGTGTAGTCTATATGGTACTAAAAACTATCTGCTCTGGCACGGCTAATAAGTCAATGAGGACAATATCATGATTTGTAAAATATTAATAAGGTAAATTACTGGAATATCACATTGTATTTCTTTTGGTCATTTAAGTCACCAGGGCTGCACAGTGGTGCACTGAGAAAACATGTAGTTTGAACTGACTTTAAAAAAATACTCTAATCTATTACAGCCAGGGGCGTAGCACAAAATTCTGGGTCCTGTGTAAAAACCATCTTGGTGGGCCCTGATGCAGACTTGATCAATAGTTTTCAAGTATACTTCACCAATGGTGTAAGACAAAGTACAATCTTAGTTTAACCTCTAAACGAGAAACTGGCTTCTCTGACGTAGTCCTGATTCATCTGACAGACACTCAGCTGCATTACTCAGCCTCTCACCATCTTCCTGTTCCCTTTTTTACTATCCTCAACCAGAGCAACCTTCACTTCTCTGTCCTTCACTTGCATCTTCTACATCTCACTCTACATGGAGAACAGACTCCATACAAGCTACATAGATGTATGACAGAGAATAGAATAAAAGCTATGGATGAAGGTGAAAGATTCTGCAGCTCTTTGGAAATCATCTCATGGCTGCAGGGTGATTTTCTGTCTGTTGGACGGAGTTATCTTTGACCTCTTTCACAGATGCAAACTAATTAAATGGAAACAAATGATGTCTTTGTGATAGGTTGCCAGTAAATAAAAAAAAAAAAAAAAAAAATGGATAACTATTTCTCCAGCCCACTTTAAATGACTCATATTTTACATGTTTTCAACAATTTTGTGTCAAAGGTCCAACAACATTGTTTTCAGAGTGTATTACCCCAAATTCAGCCTTGGTTCTTACTTTCAGCCATTCCAAATGTAGCTCTAGTGAGCTGTAATGAGAACGGCTGTTTTTGTGTTTGAACCTTTAAATATTCATGAGAGGTCCCTGTCCATGCACCGCTCTGGGAGAGGATCTGGCGTTCGCTGGTGCCCACTCAAAAATTTTAGAGGGCAAGCTCAGCTGTCCATGGGGGCGGGTCAATGACAGTATCCACCACCGGGGGCAGTGGTTGTTTTCCTACGTGATGTCACAAAGAGAAAGATCTCAGACTAACTGTTTTGAGCACACATTCGCTAAAAAGTGGAGCAAGCAAATGAGAGGAGACAGAAGTTTCTCATTTTTGAGCCTCATACACAGACAATGAGGACAGACATAACTGTAAGAAAACCTTTAGAAAGTGAATTTTGCATAATATGGGACCTTTAAAAGATTATAACAAAATCTAAAAACTTGAGAAGGAAATGGAACGATATATATATATATATATTTATAGTATCATTGACCATGTGGTGCACTATGAGTAACACAGCACATTTTTATTTAAAGAATAAAAATAAATCAAGCAGGCAGCTTTTTAATTTTTTAGATAAAAGAAATATTAATATTATTTCATTTTACCTTTGATATTTATTTCTTATTTATCTATTTATTTGACTGCGCCTGTGGACTGTGAAGGAAGTTTCGTTCATTTAAAAGCAGCAGGATTTGTGACCACTTTGCATCTTCTTTCATTAATAGCGCCGAGCTGCTGCTCAGCAGGTGCACATGGCTTTGTTCTATGTCACTGCTCCTCATTATTTTAATACACTGTTAAAAAAATGAAAAACATTGTTTATCATTTGTTTCTTTGGGCAAAGAGATCAATAATGTGACTCATTAGATTCTGTAGGATAAATACTCCTCTTCATCCAACTTCTTCGTACTTTAAAGCAAACCAGCTTAGCAAAGAGATGCCCACACAGCTTATACATGTAAGGCTTCCCACATTGTGTGCGCTGATGCAATTCGATGATTAAAAACAGAGTTTGGGAAGTTTCTGGTGTACAATACAAATTTTCAAAAAACAAAATTCTATTTATTTATCAATGGTTAGGCTAATGATAGAAGCATTATTTTGGACAGAAGACAGACACATCTTCCTTTCAGGCAACATACAAACCATAACATCCTGAAAAAGCCCAAGTACATGATGTAAATATGTAAACTACTTTGTATTTAAGTGGTACTCGGATTCAGCTCCTGTAGGATTTTGAGACTCCTTTCCTGCATCTGGACTTCTCACAGTGCCATAATACAAGGTGCACTTAAGTGCTGCTAATATATATTTTCTTTTATATTTATTTCACTGTGACAAAAGAGTTCATAACCCCTGTTTCAGCAGGCAACAAGTATTTAACCCTAAATAAATTGAGTAGCTTCTCATTTCTCAAACAACCCTGTTGGAAGACACAACTTGTGATTGTGAATGAATTTTAATCTGTTTTAAGAGGGTCAAATGGTTGACATCAAGCAACAAAAAAATCCAGTTTAAGAGCTGCCTTGTCACGGTTTCTGGGTTTTGGTGGGTGTTCATGTTTAGTCCGGTGTTCTTGGTTTATAGTTATGTTCCTGCTTTGTCTTTCAGTTTTGTCATGTTGGTTTTTTTCCCTTGTTTTCCTGTGATTTCTGT
>JBAGKP010000020.1:24337943-24352637 GCA_037177255.1 Melanotaenia maccullochi
AGTCCTCTGAGACAACTTGTTGTGATATAGGGCTATACAAATAAATTTGATTTGATTTGATTTGATTTGATTTAGATGTAAATGATGTTCTTTAGAAAGCCGTCTTTAACTGTCAGGGATTTTTCCTTTGGTTTAATAAGGCAGGCTTCATGTTCTGTCCACACATACTCAGTGCTCAAATCTCCTGGGCTCTCCATTTTAATTAACACACCCACTCACATACTAATGCAATATATTTGCTTAACTACTTTCAGATTTCTTCATCTGGCTCTTTTGTTGGGTTAAACTCATGCTTCTGCACCTTAAGGTGACAAGACCGTATTCAGTCACTGACAGCAATCCTAATCCTGACACAGTTTATGCCTGAATCATGTGCCAATATAATTTTCCTCCAAAGCCTTCTGGGTTCTTAAATCCTTCAGCAGTGAAGGATGCTTAGCACTGATGGGGGTGCACAAACAAATTCCCATTCCTTAGGGTGTTTTGTGGAATGAAACAATCAAGCAGGGTTAGAAAGTCACACGGTACATTACTCTGACAGATTCAATAAAGACCCTTACATCAATGCCAGTTACAATCGATTACTTTTAATGAGTGCAAATAAATAATGCAAGAATGTTAGCACGCGCACGCACACACACACACACATACACACACACACACAGAGTCAAGTCACTGAAACTTTGGGAAAGTTTAATGCCCTTCAGTTGCTTTAAGTTACGTTAAATGGCTTTGAGCAGAGTTGCACCAATAAGGCGGCAGTAGAGCACATTCCAGTGTGTTATACGTCACCTGTCAGTTACCATTTGTTTCCTCATGTCCAGCAAAATATGTGAGAGGATGAAAAAGTGGTTGTGGTCACGGAGAACAAGAGAGGGGTAACAACAGGAACTACGACTTGAATCTGGGTGATAAAACTTCATTTTCTGACTGTTCATGAGCATTTACACAGGATGTTTTAACGTGTCAGTGTGATTTTCTTCTGCCTGATTTCACCTTCACATGGGCCTGAGGCACAGAGGTACAAAACACACGTAATCCTGTCTGCTCAAGCTTCTTTATTTCTCTCTCTCTCTCTCTGTGTGTGTAGTTCAGTCAATTCTTCACTGTAAACTTATGTCTGAATACTTTCTTTTAAACATAGTGGTCAGGTCTCCTGCCAACTCACCAATTGTGGGTTAGTCTTAAAACCTTCAGCAGGTGAGGAATGAAGCAAATCATTCCAGTAATTTGTTGTGGCAGTGCTGTCACTACATTTCCCATGATGCATCAACCATCTAATGGCTGTGGTGTTTATGGGCTACTGTCTGAACAAAGTCTAGCTTTAAATTAAGTTTAAACAAAATTTGAAGAAAGCATGCAGCACTAAAAAAACAAAACAAAGTTTCTTGGTTCCTTTTTGGAAAAGAAAACATTGAGATAATGTGGTTCTTTTAAATTTTCATGGATTAACACCAATAAAAACAATTTAAAGCAATATGATTATATAAATTCAGTTGCACTTTTAATTTGAATTATTTGACCACAAAACAAATGTGTCTAGTGGAAATTCTACCAGCCACATTGACTCCTGCTCATAAAAATGGATTCAATATCAAGGTAAACTTTATTGTCCCTTATAGGCAGCGGCTTCACCCAGACGTTCTCTCTGCTTCGCAAACACTAAGTTGACTTCGCATCAAAAACTGTGTTTAAGTATTTCAGTAATTATACTAATATCCTGTAGATATTAATTACATCTCTGGGCTGGCCTGGGAACGCCTCAGGATCTCCCCGGATGAGCTGGTGAATGTTGCCGGGGAGAGGGAAGTCTGGGTTTCCCTGCTTAGGCGGCTGCCCCCGCGACCCGACTCCGGATAAAGGGGAGAAATTGGATGGATGGATGGATGGATATTAATTATCAAATGAAGATATGTTTTCTTCTTAGAAACTTTCTTTATCACAAAGCAACGTTAAAATACAACCTGATGGGTCTGTGATTTATGTTGTAGAATTGATATTTTAAAATGTCATTATTTTAGTAATATGGGGTAAATATGTAGTTTATTACTAACAGAAATACAGTTGCACATTATTATTCATTTTTTATGCATAAACAATAAAGATATTATTTATTCCACATATAAAATCTGAATTTAACATCATCTCAGTGAGAGAAGCTGATTTTGGGAAAGTAGGTGTTTTGTCACAGCAGAACCGAAACCACCAAAAACAATTTTATTCTTCTTATTTGTTTATTAAGTTTCTGACTGTTTTCAAGCCCTATATTTAGTATTTAGAAAATGGCCACAACTGCATCTATTCTGGTCACTCCTTACCAGTGGTGGTGGTAATGCCTAGAACACAAGAAGATGTTCATCATAATGTCTGATTGTGACCACAAGGGGACGGAGGAAACCTGCTTTGAACCTATACTGGCTTGAATTTTACTTGATGTCAGATCGGAAAATGTAATCAGTGGTACCGCACATCATTAGTAATAACACCGTGTAGCAGAGCAGAGAGAACCTCCGGTTCTCACTGCTCACTGCTCAACCTCACTGCCTCAAATTAAAATCTGAAACGGGAAAAGTGTATACATACACACACAATAAATAATGGAAAAATTATGAGGAAAAAAACAGCAATATTACAATTATAAGCACCTAAAAACACAGCTGGTAAGGAATAACATAAAGAACAGCAGGAAAATAAACCACAATTCCCACTGACTCACTCCATGATGCGAGCAAAAGGTCACAATGGAAAAACCTGGAAAAACACACCACATACCAAAAATTACATACACCTAAATTTAATGATATGGAAGCTGTAAGTGACCTTTACTACAATCATTAGTTCTGATGCCATTAACTTGAGATTAAGTTCATTATTTGGTTATCTTGCCATAATGTTTGTTTTCACATGAAAGCAAGTTGCATTTTCTTGTTATCTTCAGAAGATAATGACATACTGTGTTCACAGAATAATTTTTTGAACAAGCTGAGCTGGAAAATGAGTGGTTAGAACCTAATTTAATTGGTAATTGGTCAAAATCTATAACAGTAAGGTGAGGGAATAGTGTTTTCCTGTTTGCTTCCTGACACTGCCTTTCATGAGTTGTAGCAAAGACCTTTATGCTCTTATATTTTTTTAATGGAATGAAACTGTTATCTTGAGATAAATACATACATTATTCCATTATCTTGAGGAAATAATGTTGAAAAGATGTTCAGTTGTCAGGAAGTTGCTCTCATTCTCAACCCTGGTAGTGGGATTCATCACTCTTGTGAATCCGGACCAACATTGTGAGTGACCATGTTGTTTGTGTGATTTGGGAATCGTAGCAATCTGTTTGTTTGTTTTACAATTTACACAGAGTCCCAGATTTTTTGGTAACTGGCTAATTTTTTCTTTGCGTGTTGTCTTTGTATATTTATATTTTATTGTTTTGTGTGAAGCACTTTCGAGGCTTTGGATGTATAAGTGTTCGAGAGAAATAAAACTGATTTTGTGCTGAAGACCATAGTAGTGTTGTGACCTGTTGGTGTGAGGCTGGACAGGATTGGGTTAATAGTGATTAATTTAACACTGTTCAGGCTTTTTTGTCACAGGGATTTCTTCTAAATTTGTCTGACTAAGAAGTCACCAGAAAAGAAGAGCGCTCTCAGTGAGACCTTTTTATACAAACCTGAATCCTCAGTGAGTGAATGTCAAACATGAGACTTTGTAAGACTTTGATATAGCCTGGTCATGGTCAGTCCTTTGTCTCAACCATATTCCAACTATATTCATTGTTTTTATATTTATGATGTTTGTTGGGAAGGCAAAGCCACGTGACCAGGTTTGTCCCTGAGCTTGAAAATGAAACAAAACATGAGGAATGGATGTGAAAGTGGTAATTGTATTGAATGTAAAGTATGATCAAACAAACAGAATCAAACTTTGTTGTCGGAGGAACGACTTGTTCTATTCTCTATTTTTCGTGCAGAGATATCTCAGAGGAAATCAACATCTTTTACCTTTAGGCAATTGCATCCCCACAGTGTCTTTGGCTCCATCGTTTGCATCTTATTTCATGTAGGATGTCAACCTGGAGGCATAAGGAAGCCGCTGAGAACACATTGAGGCAAAGCATGTGGTGGGACCAGTGGGGCGCTTTGCATTAAGGCTGGAATCACAGTAGTTCTCTGTCTCTGCTCGAGTCATGTTTCTACAGTGCATCCATGTATATTTCATGAGCAGAGAAAAATGTAAACTTCAGTTGTCCCTTTGTATTATTTTTTTCTCCTCAATGGAGCACATATAAGAACAGATCCCGGCTATCTGTGATTTATCGGCACGGCAGCAGAATATACTTAAATATGCATAGAATTAGACCTGGTTAGTCATACAACAATTTCAACTTTTCCTGTTTCTTTATGCAGCAGTAGGACCAGTGCTCTGATTAAAGTGCCAGAGGCTTGCTCTCTCTTTGCCTCCTCATAAATAAATGTGTCATTGCTCGCTGAATTAACAAACAGAGACTCAGGGTTAATTAGACCCAAGCACCGAAGGCATTGTAAAGGCCTATTGAAATGCAAGCATTTATTATTCTTTTTCCTATTCTTCTTATTCTTATCCATCCCCGAACATGCCTGAACATGCCTCAAAACTCACCAAACTTAATGTAACCCCCAATACCCCCTCAGGAAATTTATTTTGACAGCACCACCTATTTTTGGAGCCCTGTTACAGCGTCTCATCAGTCTTCACAAAGTTAGGTACACATATTCAACATGCCAGGGCAGACGAAAAGTCCTCTTGGACTGAAGCTGTAAATCCAACAGGAAGTTGGTCATTTTAGTTTGGAGTTGCCACTCTGTCATGCCCTGCTCCTCAAGGATTTTAAAAGTCCTTCTCAACATGTCAAACCCTTCCATTACCACAGAACAAAACTCAAGTTTCTTCACCGAACGTAACCATGGTAAATATTGCTCCTAAAACAGGAAGTCCCTACAACTGACACGTCAAACCTTAGATCTCCACCAAACTTGGCATGTGTAATGAGAATCTTGCCTTAAACTCAGTTATGTGGAAGTATGTTAGATAGGTTGCAGTATGGCTCTCTATTGCTTGCTAGAATAATTTAATCGATTAGCCCTGCCAACCACATTGACTGACACGCATGAAATTTTTTATATAGTTAGAACATGTCAGGAACTGCAAAAAACCCTGTTGTACCTATGTGCTACATCCTACAAGAAGTTGGCCCTTTTGAAAAAAAATGTTTATTTTGGAAACAGGAATTTAATCATTTTAAAGCCTAAATGACCGGCATTCATCAGAAAAATTCAAGATTCAAGATTGTTTATTTGTCATGTGCAGTTTCGACACGGGGTCAACAATGCAATGAAATGCTTGGGATGAAGGGAACCGTTTGACTCGCAAAACGATCAAGTACTAATAGCATGCAATAATAGTACTTGTTTAAAGAGAAATAAGTAAACAATATAGTATGAAGTATAATAAAATATATTAATGTATAAAATACAAAGGTGCGGGTAGGAATAAAAATAAGGTGTAAGTAGAGTATTTCACGGGTTGTGATAAAGTGAATTTCGTATTGCACATAGTATAGCTGCACAGTAATAGGCAGCAAGTAGTTTAGTGCAGTATTATTGTGAGTTCAGTAGTCTGACAGCAAATGTTACTATACTGCCTTATTTCACTCATGATTCCAAACAGCTTACTTTAATAACCTTTACACAAACTGAGGTGCTGCAGGTAACTGCTGCATGCATTTGTATGAGCACAAACATGGCTGCAGGTGATGGTGAAAGCGTCGTAGCAGGGAGGTTGCTAAGGGACACGGTGGCGTGTAGGCCAAAGCCGCAGCGAAGGTGCGAGGGCCTTCATCGTTGCTTGTGGTTTAAATTTCATATTGTTGCTCAGCTTTCTCTCCTGACTTTGCAGTGTAGCATTTGAAACTCACTGATTGAGTTAACCTGATTTGCTCAGCCTCTGCTGCCAAATTCACTTCCAACTTCCAAAGAGGATCTCATGTCTTTCTCCTAATCTTTCTCTCTCCTGGTTTTCCATTTCCACAGCTTGTGGATGAGTGGATGATGAGATTTGACAGGCCCATTTTCAACAACAGGGAGATAGTTTCCTGTTTCTGAGTTTTCCTTTGATAAGTCCAGCCATAACCTGCAGTTATACAAATTTACACTGTTGTCCAGAGTTTCCTACTGATCATGTTCTGACCTCATACTGATAGCTGTTATACTATCTTGATTAATATTTTGACACAGTTAACCAGAAACATCCATTATGTTCATATCATGGCTGTTGTATGCAATAAAGAACTCAGATATACATAAATATTTTCAGGTTCAGGTTTTCACACCATTTGCTCGTCATTTATGGCAAAGTGTCAGCAGATGTAGTTTCAGCTTCTTGGTTATTTTTCAGCAGAGCAGCAAGCGAAGGCTCTGTAAAGGTTGCAACCCAGAGTCAGAAGGATGGAGTGTTGCATCAGATGACCTGAACCTCCAGAATCACCAGACCTAAACAGCCATGGTTTTGGGATGAGTCAGACAGGAATGTGAAGACAAATAATCCAGCAAGAGATTACCAAAACCTTTTCATATGATGGTTCTCAAGGTGCTTGTTCTAAGAAGGTCAGCAGGGAGCCAAGCTGTTAACACAGCTGAAATATCTTTATTTCTGTTCACGATGTGGCAGCCAGTTTGAAAATGGCTGCCGTTTGGGTTTACAAGACAGGACACCTGGACAACGAAGCAGTATTAGTGACAAAGCAAGATAATGAGGTTAATTTCTGGAAGCTGGTTTCCTTCTCGGTGTAACATCTTAAGCTCAAGCTGGGAACCAATCAGGTGTGTTTGCAAATGAAAAGTGGTGAATGTTACTCTAACTAGACTTTGCCTCTGTGTTAGTCCTGCGCTGGTCTGGTTTTCTGTCCAGGTTGTACCCTGCCTCTTGCCTGTTGGGGCAGGTTCCAGCTTTTAAAAGGTAAAAACAATGGATGGACTTTTGAAGATTTCAACCTAACAATCACTAAATTATTAAAGATTTTCTTGCCATTTTCACAGTGTGCAGTCTAAAGTCATCAAATACAGCAAATTAACTCTGGTGGCGTTGGCTTGTGCCATCGCCTCACAGTAAACAGGTTCAAACGGTGGATGGGTTTCATGTGGCGTTTGCATGTTCTCCCTGTGCATACATGTTTTCTCCTGGTACTCTGACGTCCCCCTTCAGTTAACAAAAGTGCAGGTTGTGCTGTTAAAAAAAAAAAAAAAAGACTAATATATTAAAATTAAAAGGAAGATGTTTTAATTTTTTTCTTGTATTTTTTTTAAATACATGGAGATACCGATAAGATTAAACAGACTGCAATTTACATGTTTGTTGTATAGTACCATGAAAAACCTGGAACTGTGAAATACACAACAGTTCCAGTTTTTAAAAGGAATTATATACTTTTTTTTTTTAACATAGAAAAGTTGTCTACATTGTGACAACCCCACAGCGGGCCGTATTTTGTCCGTCTCTGGGGGGCTTTAACTTTTGCATACAGCTCTGTCTCCTGTTCTGTCTCCTCCTCTCTCCGCCTCTGTCCTCCTCTTCCCAGGTGGCTGCTGCTCCAGTCCTCCCACGCTACCTGGCGGGGGCGTGGCCCGCTTGGGCTTAAATACCAGGCCTTTCCCACCTGCGGTGCCTGTTCGCGCCGGCCTGCTCACCTGCAGCACTCCTTTTCCTTTGTTTGTGCACCCATTAGTTTATCCACTTTAGCTTTCCCACGCAACACCTCCCCACAACCAACACTCCCACACACTACTGATGCTACAGATTGTACACATAGGTTACACTGTTAAGCTCCGTTTATTTACTTTAGTCACCTTTTCGTAATAAATTATACTTTAATTGGCATCCCTTGTTGTCCCGCTTCTCACGAGCCGGGCTTGACAACGTTTACATGGACAAATGTAGATATGGTGTTTATGCATGCGGCTTTGAGGTTAAAGATGTGGACTTTGGGCTGGAAGATCCTGGTTTACGTCCCCGAAAGTGAGCCACCTGAGCAAGGCCCTAGCCCCCTGACTGTTGCCATGGCACCAAAATGCCAGGCATCCCATTTATTTGTGATTCTAAAAACAAACAAACAAACAAAAACAATATGTTTTTATTAGTGATATATCTTTTAATTATGGAATATACTGTTATATACTTTTACAGTATAGTAGTATATAGTAGTATTTTGGCCATATTTATAGTAAAGTTAAGTGTTATTAAATGGGATAAAGTCATTGTATTTTCATTGTATTTTCATTTTTTCTTCATGTGGGTTTATTGCTGTTTCTCACTTTTCTTTAGGAGTTTATGTGAGTTGCTGCTTGTCTGTGTGTTGGACCTGTGATAGACGGGTGACCTGTCCCAGGTGTGCCCTGCAGGATATCGGTAGGGATCGGCTCCAGCCCCCTTGGGACCCTGGCACAAGCGGGTCTAACAGACAGATGGATTTCTGTCTGAGGAAAATCACTAGACAACCAAAGGTCTTACTGTACATTTTTAAGCCTGAATGACACTAAATGAAATGAGAACTCTACAACAAACCTTCAAACAAGGTTCAATCCCTTTTCTGTTTGTTCTTTATTTGGACCAAAGATTATTAAAATTTGTGTTGTATATCACAGAAAAAGACTGAAACCTTCCCACTTATTTACACTTTTACAAATTGTAAATCTGTTCAGTTAGTGAGATCTAATAAGTTGAACCTTCTTTGTAGCCCAAAAAAGAGAAACATTTTGTTTTGAGTAGCAGTCAAAATGAAAGGAAAAGAATAAAGAAACAAGAAAAAGATCCCACAGAAGTAAGTTTCCTGCAAAGTGGGGCACTTTTTGGCTCTGTCAGCACTCTCGCCAGCTCATTCACTTTAATGCTCAGTATGTTCCCAACCAAACAGATGGCATCTGTCAGTGTTTGAATTTCATCTGTGAAAATGGTTTATTTAAATATTATTCTGATATTGTCATTATAATACAAACTGTTGCAGTGTTTCAGTACAGAAGCCTCACACAATACCGAAGAAAAGATAATTAATCTGGATTTCTGACAGCTCAACAAACAGACAGGACGGCATCAAAATGAAACACATTGGAGGAAACAAATACATCCGGAACAGGTGATGTATATAAAACAGAACAGAAAAATGCTTGTGTGATGCTTTTTTAAATAACATCCCTGTAAGAAGGAACTGCTGCTCAAGCCCTCAGCGATGAACTTTCCTCCTCTCTGGCAACAGAGACCAGCTGCATACAAGCAATTCAGCCTCCACTGAAGCCCCTACTTCGGATAATTTTTCCTCACTTCAATCATAACATCCATTCAAGTCATAACTCCAAACTCTTCTTCTTTGTTTAGTGTGATGCAGGATCCATGATCATTATAAAGGAGACGTTTCTAATATACAAGTAGGTAGATATAGATCTTTTTTCTACTTTTATGTGTCAAGACATTTTATCCATGTTGATTTTGAAGAAATGAAAACCTACTTTGGACTTGTAAACACTTGAAAATGAATACATGACGCCATTGTTACGAGTACAGAACATAGCAGGTCTCTGCCTTTAAAATGATAAAAGAAAACCAAACAAACAAAAAAAAAACAGTATCATGCTGTTTTGTTTAATTTACAAGTTATACAGATCTGAGACTTTGTACATGCGGGTTGGACGGCCGGTCCGCTCAGACTACGCCCGCTCTGCAAAGCGCTGGGGGGGTACATTTCCTGTGAATCAGCTTTAAATTCACATCCTCATCTCTGCCGGCAAGGAGGTGTTTTCTTTGTTTTTTTTATTTTATTTTACCTAAAAACTAAACATTTTCAATAATATCACAGAGCTTGTTTTATTGAAAACTGTCGCAAAAGAGTGGCTGTGAATAAATGTCCAAATCCAGCTCGAAGTTGTTTGGGATTTCAGGCCTCGGACAGGTTTTCCCTCCACATCCAGCGGGAATGCTGGTCGGGATTCGCCTCTGGTCTGATGGGCTCTTCTCGCCTCTGAACCTCAGTGCTGAATAAACATATCAGGGAGCCATGGAAATTAATAGGTTTATGCTTTAAATGCAAAGAGGACTACCCGGTGTAGGTGAGTGTTTGGCTTTGTGAGAACACAGCGCAGTAATCAATGCACTAAATGCACAGATAATAGTTTTTGATGTATTAATAGAAAGTTTGGGCCTTAGTTAAGAGAAAGAACTGCAAAATGGGATCAGTGGTAACTGAAATAAAAGAAATAAAAACTGTGCTGCAGTACAGCAGCTTTATATTCATTCACTTCAATATTTCCTTCTCCTCCATTATTCATCCATATTTCACTTTGAATTCGGATCTTTGCTGCTGATGGATGGAGCAAAATTTCACTTCAGCTCAAAAGTTAACAACACAGGAATCCTTTTTATATTAGGTGGTTTTTCTAGATCGTGACAAAAATAGGCATTGTGTGCTCTGACATACCAAAGCGCTGCTCTGAATGTTTGTGCATCAGATTGTCAAAGCATTTTCTGTAGAAATGCTCCGTGTGAAGAAAAGACGTGCGACCTCTCACCCGATGGTAGCCGAGATGGGATCCACCCATGACCCTGAATAAGGTAATAAGTGTAAGGAAAATGAATAAGATCTAATCAAAGAATCGTGTTAAAATTGACACATTTCTTACAAAACATGTGTCTTGTTGAGTATAATCTAAATGGATCTCATGTCACCACCTTCCCTTGTCAATCAAGAAATGTGGGGAAAAAAAAGTGTTTTGGGATCACCATAATACAAACAGCCTGTATCCATGAATTCTGATGTTTGTCCAGGGAAGTGGACAGCCACTGAGATGATGCAGGTTGCTTTGGATCAACCATCTCAACCACATATCAGGATTTTAAACATTTAAACAAACTGTGATTTGTTTTTTTTTATTCTCACTGAGGAGACAATACAAATTAAATTGACAAAGGGACATTTTTTTCACATCAAAGCTAGCACATAAAATAAAGCTAAACTTAACATATCGTAACACTGAAGTCCACGTGTTCAACAAATGTCTTCATCTTCCATTTCAGCCTTCAGACCAAGCATGCACAACTCATTATGTATCACCAACAAGATGTAAAATTATGCACATGGCCAACACAGCTGGAAAAAAAGCAAAATCTGACCTTTTTTTTAACCTATTGGTTAACATTAATAGTCTAATTTAACACATACTTGAGTTTGATTAATTTCCTCGAGAGGGCTAAAGTGCCTGTTCACAATGAGGTTCCATGGCCAGACTGAGTGGCAGCTATGTACACAGCACATACAGTTATTCTAAGTGTTTCAAATAAAACAGACATATATCTAGGATCATATATATTACACAAATATAGATTCTTCTTTTTTCTTGTTGACTTTTGAGCAATGAACACATGAACTAGAACAGCAACACCTTCAGAAAGTCATTCAGAGTCCCGCCGTCACACTGCACCTCAGATGGCGTTGAGTAGACGTCTGTACAAAAGGTAATCCGGCTGCTGTAGGTGTGACTGGTGGTTGCAGTGGCTAATAACAATGTGCTGGATGCATAAGCAGTGGTGGAGAGGAGGTGAGGAGCCAACTGCTGTTCGCATCGTGGGGAGGGAGGATGGGGTGAGTGGGTTGCGAGGGAGTAAAACAGGCAATTTTTCTCTTTTTTTTTTGTTTGCTTTGAGAGCAAACAGATGGAGCAGAGCTGGCTGCAAACCATGTCAGTTCCTCAAATTATAACAAAGCATCCCACACCAAACCGCACGCCAGAAGCAGGACGGCCAGTCCATAGCTGGACGATATCCTCGTACCTGCAAAGAGAGGAAACGGAGAATTAAAATGTCTGCCATCTGACATGGAATGACTTTCCATTCATAGAGGCGTTTTCAGCAGCATGAAGGGCTGATTAAAAAAAAAAAAAAAACACCCCTTCACATTCGACACATTTATAAACACACACACAAACACACACGCACGCACGCACTGCATGCCCACTGTCATCTATAATAGCATATAATTACAAAATATAAATATAAATAAACATCTGGATTAGCACTTAAACCAGGTGAGGAAATACTTTCTTTGGAAGAGTTACTCCATGGACACAGAGGGAACCAGTCCGCCCCCCAGTCACTCACACCAGAGCAATAAACAGCAATAAACGAATAAAATAAAACCATTGAATAAGTAAATGTTAAAAAAAATAAATGTCACTGAATATTAGAAAATAAATAAATACGTAAATAAAGACAAATGCATAAATACACTGTAAATAGTTTCTGAAGTTGTAACATCCACATCAAAGCACATCCCCTGATAAAGTAGCCCAAAATAAATAAATAAATAAGTAAATAAACAAGCTGGCTTAGATGTATAACCCCCGATTTCCATCAGGTTCGCCACAGTTTCCTTCCGACATCCGAGGAGCGTCAGTCCACACTGGGAGCATGCCACCTGCGAGTGTAGTCCGCCTAGCTGGATCCATGAGATCATTTAAGTCACCGTTCAAAGACGTAATGTTTTCTTGGTTCAGCAGAACCTGGAAGCTTTTACACTGCTCCTGTGTCTGATTTCTTGTCTGACCTGCAGAATTTGATGCATTCTGGATTCATGTTCCATCAAAAATAGACTTGCACAGATGTTTAACGGAGAGCTGTGACACTTCTGACGAGCCCAGTGGAAACCAAACCGTTGACTAAAATGGCTGCAGAGGCCACGTCGTAGTCGTAACACGGTGCACACGCACCCGGTGTAAATTGGAGGTAACATTTTTGTAGATATCTGAATCGGCCAGCAAACTTTAAACCTCTTCCTGATGACACTGATGAAATACAATTAATTACTGTAAAATCATTTGATTGTTTTATGTTTGAAATAAAGAATATCATAATATTTGTATTTCATTTCAGTCTGTTTCTCTCAAGGCATCCAGCTGGATTCAGCTCAGCACTTCTGTTATTTGGGTTTGATGTTGTCATTCAGTTTTCTTAACTCATACGGCATCTGATCTGAGGAGCCAGAAAAAAATAAAAGCCAAAACAAAACTTTTGATTTGCTTTTCCAGTCATCTTCAAGACAAAAAAGAAGAAGTTTAGTCTCAAACAAGAGTCCTCACTTACATGCATTGTTGCAACGTTAAAAGTGAGTGTGCAGCAATTAAACTATATAACAGCATGGATACGAGGCCCCGACCAGGCAGCTAATGGGTTCAATCCAGCTGACATGAAAGAGACAATTACTCAAAACATCTCAGACAAAAAATGTCTACAAAAAGCCAAAATCAGTCAGAAACAAGCAGAAAGTAACTAGCATTAACACAATAAGAGTAAATTAAACACAAGCAAAATATCCTGCAGGAAAGAAAACACACACACACACAAAGTGACAAGAGCGACACAAGCAGACCAGGGATAAAAATAAGTGTTACAAGACCTCAAGAATTGATGCAGAATGTCCCTCTTTTAAAGAGAACCGTGTTTGAACTGTTCTGAGCGGGCAGATGCTGCCGACAGCCCTGGCTGTTTGCTAAGCATCTGACACGACTAACAAGTACACAAACCACAACACAGCACCCCCAGCTCAGCTGGATTTGCCTGTTTCTTGGAGATATTGAACCTGAACAAATGTGAGGAGAGAAACAGATGTCAGCTATAAAGTCCTGTGCAGCAGATGTCCGTGGATAAAGGACGACTTTCTCCCTGTCAGAGGACAAAAACGCTAATCGGGAAAATAAAGTGAGATACAACAATAGCAAAAAAATAAATAAATAAAATAAAATAAATTAAAAAAGCTATTACAATTTTAATGCAATTCTAAGAACCAAGGCAAGACTCACATTGTTCCTTGTGGTTCAGCTCTGGATTGACAGGGTTGTTGGGGTAGTGGGGGGTAAAAAGAAGGGTGGTGGTGGGGGTGGAACGTACAGAGCTGCAAGGCTTTGACCTTTTATTCTCACCACTACAACTCATTTGGCTTGAGGTGATCTAGAGAAGAGGAATGCCAGCGAGGAACAGCAGTCGCTCAGGGGAAAGCCTCTTTCACACTGAGAATAATTAATCCGCCTCCGGCCAGAAATCAGCGGACAGAAGCAGAGAGAAGCAACAACATACACTAATTCAGCAATAGCAAGCTTTTTACAATTATCTGCTCTAGCAGAGAAGGACCCTTTTAATCACACACACACATTCCCAATGAAATAGTAAAAATCCATTATCATAGGGGATTTTTTCCTTTAACTGTTTTACTAGGAAACCTGACATCATACAGGTTTTCCAGGAAACACAGCGACCACAAGCCAATATTCATACCTTTTGTGAAACACAACCTCTCTCTGACACACCATGTGACAGATGCTGGACTAGTTCCTAACTATATTCCATCAACCCTAAATACAGGCATCAGAAACATTTACTGGCACATCGTGCAGTAAAAGGCCATAAAAAGCCAAAGTGACACAAGGGTTCAGTTCAAGACGAAAATACATCACATGAACCGCCTCTATCCTACACTGATCAACCTGGTAAAGACTGGAGATTCATTCTGCCTCAGAAAAACATAAAAAGAATTCTGTTGCTCTTTTCTAGATTCAGATTCAGATTCAGATTCAGATACCTTTATTTGTCCCACAGCGGGGAAATTGCAGCGCAACAGCAGCAAAA
>JBAGKP010000020.1:24414470-24425244 GCA_037177255.1 Melanotaenia maccullochi
GAAATGAATTGGGGTCAAAAAAGACCCCAGAACGTAAGAGAACCAAGTCAGTTGGTCATGCATCCTAGGGTTAACACCACAGGTAATTAACTTCTGTTTAATTTTTCTCCACATCTTACAACGCTTTATGATAAAATTCTAGTCTGAACATCATACTTGCATTTTACCATGTTTTCTTTGATTCATGTTTTCCCTTTTCCTTTATAAAAATCCCTCTAAAATTATGCAAGATTTCGAATAGTTTAATAAACATTCACATTTATTTTAACTGGTTGTGGCTTGTGATTTTTCCCTTTGAATCATGTTATCGGTCCCTACAAACTTAGAACTCATGTCATTAGCATCTTAAAACTCTTTTGATCTGATGTGATTGAATTAATTAATTTATTAAATAATTAATCTAGTACTTTAGTGGTTTTCCATACTTCCATTAAATCCAAAAGCTTGGTGGTGCTCCGAGGTTTTCCCATATTAACAAAAATAATTCATATTTTATATTGTTAAAATTTATATTTTAATCTAAATATTTTAATGTTTAATGACTCTAGAACACCACACAGACAGAACTGCACAGTGAAAGCAAGGCTTATAGGGAACCAGTCCATGGGAGTGGATTATTTTATGATATGATGAGAAATATACATTTTTTTAGGTTGATAATTTAGAGCAAAAAGCCTGTGTATTGGCACTTTAATTTTTCATCAGCTGGAATTCTCTTGTGTCAGTCACTGCATTCACTGCTTTTTATGGGCAACTACAGCCAACGGGCACTGCCAGGCCTAGGGGTTGCAATCAGCGACAGATGCTCAACCAGCATACTGCTCATTCAGCTGCCATTGGCGGCGAGTTGGAATTCAACTGAGGAATTTGATGGTTTTCTTACTGAGAAAGACACCTGTTGACAGTTCACCTTCATACCCAAGGTCACTTTAGTAACAGTTAACATACCATCCATGTCTTTGAAAACCAGAATGAGTAAGACGTTAGAAATACCACAGGCCTCAGCAAAGTTTCAAACCAGGAACCCTTCTGCCGTTGGGGTGGTCCAGTGGTAAGCACAGTGTGCTGTCATGACTAAGTGTGCCTGAAGTCTCATAAAAAAAAGTGACAGGTACACTTAAATGATACACCTGTGTTAATTTGATTCGACAGCCATCAACATACTGAAGCATCGGGACTTT
This sequence comes from Melanotaenia maccullochi, assembly GCA_037177255.1. Classification (NCBI taxonomy): domain Eukaryota; kingdom Metazoa; phylum Chordata; class Actinopteri; order Atheriniformes; family Melanotaeniidae; genus Melanotaenia; species Melanotaenia maccullochi. Next base: position 24,415,652 of record JBAGKP010000020.1, read on the forward strand.
TAGAAAACCTAATGTATACAGACAGGTGGGACTGACTGATGGGGATGGTGCTGGAGAAGGTAACATGTTTTGTGTCACTTCACTGTCACTATGTTGTTTTAATGGAGCATAGCAGGTCCCTCAGCCTGCAGGCTTCATTACACACATAAGCATTGTTTTCTAAAAGCATCACTATTGAACACCCTGTTATATTTTGGTTGACGCTGATGACATGATGTCTTCATTACACACCAAGATCTAAAACACAAGTGACAACTAATGAGGTGTGTTGAGTGTTTACGACTGTGATAGGTTTACTGGTGTGCTCTCAAATGTTCAATTTGTTTTAGTCCTCCTGCAGTTTCTAAACATTAAGGGGTTGACACAGTTCAGATATGAATTCACTAGAGGTTTAATTCCGTCCTTTTTACAAAAATAATAATAATAATAGCAACAATTTGGCGAGGAATTATTTATTCTGGCTGGGAGGACAGCACTCTCAGCCTATCTTTGTATTCAGTAAAAAACATTTTGTCAGATTTATTGATATCACTGTTCAGCAGGAGAAAAGAATCAGCATCCTTGACCAGTATATTATCCAAAGAAATGTTGTTCCTCAGTTTAAATCATTCCTGTGACAACTGGAGGCCATATTCCTACTGGGGAAACCTCCTTTCCCTCCTTTTCACTTCTGATAGCTGTCCTCCACATCCTGTAACCACTGTAGAGACCCACTCCCTCACTGAGGCCAAGGACCCTGTTTTTCTTTGTATCGGGTCAACAAATCTTTGCTTAGGAAGGTTCCTAACTAATAAAAAAGGCCTGAATGTATCTCAGCCGCAGTCATGAAACGAGCTCTTCAGTTCATTATAATTCAAAACACTTTACTTGTCCTGAAGGGAAAATTACTTTGAGTGAAAAAATATACATACTGACAGCAATAAAAGAAATGTGCACATTATAACTGTACATATTAAAATACATTAACATCCCAAAAGGGAGTTTAGAAAAATGCGCAATAAAAACAATAAATACAAATATATACACTACCGCTCAAAGATTTGGGGTCACTTCCTTATTGAATCCCATGGCAAAGTGACCCCAGACCTTTGAACGGTAGTGTGTGTATAAATATAATGACTGAAATGAGGCTAGTACAAGTTGTGCACAACAAATATGAAAAATTTTGAAGGTTCATATTACCATGCGGTGTATCAAGCTAATGCAATATCATGAATCCTATTAACAGTAGGCTGTTTGTGTGTGTGTGTGTGTGTGTGTGTATGTTTGTGTGTTGTCAGAGGTGATCCAAGGTTCAAATGCTTTAAAATACTAAGAAATGAAGATAATTGATTTTCCTCCTTTGGCAGTGGAAAAATGGACCATCTTTTATGTTTAAAAGGACAATTTATCTCATTATTCTTTGCGTCTGCAACATTCACACCAACGCTTGATTATAGAAATCCAGTTGTGCTAACTGGCGTTTCGGTGGATAAATGTGGCAACAGGACTGTCTGAGTAACCTGTAAAAGCCATCTTTCAGCTTGTTTTTTTCTTTCTTTAACTACCAAAGTTGTTTATAAAGTAATATTATATAACTTATTATGCTAATGTGACATATTATATAACTTATGTATGACAACATAAGATCGTATTGAACAAAACACTCAAATCTCTTTTTGAGGCACATTTTTGTTGTTTTAGACTAGTTATGGGCATTTTTAAAGCAAAAACATTATTCAGAATCTCTGAGAATTGTTCAACCATTCTTTAAATACCCCCACCCATGACAGGTGTTTGGTGCTGGCTAACACTATACTGCTAACAGAACAAGCACTGATTTTAGTCAGGGTTGGTTGGTGAGTTTACTGCTTGAGTTTGTGTTTTGGTTTTGGGTTATTGTTTACATTGCTGGTGTCATGGTAGACAACCAGCCGACCTTTAACCCCATTAGATGCAGACGTACCGGTCCCAGTACATGACTACTAATCAACAACATTGCAGCCATGTGTGCAAGCCCCTCCGTCATGAATGCCCACAATATACACATCAAATGAAAGCTTAAAGTCTCGTCTTTGAGATGACATAAAGCATTTTGACAACAACCACAGCGCTAACACTAAAGCCTTTTTTACATAAAAGCAGAAAGTTTAAATGTTGACTTTCCTTACCTATGGGGGCTGTCTCTAGGTTAAACATCAATATTTCCCATCAAGATTGGTCTCATTCTGTCCGTACAGGTTAGGCGAGGACAAATAATTTTTTTTTTTCTGTGTGTTCTAAAGTGTATAACTTTTTATCAGTAATACTTACAGTGATTCTGATTGATGTAGATGAAACTAAAGAGTGTTACCTTTACAAAGAGCCCAAGCCTGTACTTACAATCCAGAGGGTTCAATAATAATAATAAGTAATTCTAATTTGGAGGTCATATTACAGCCGTTTTTGCCAAAATGACCCCGCTTGATAAGGTGTTAAGGACCATGTTGCCTCGGTTGCCCAGTCTTGCCAATTTGCTCTCTACAACATCAGGAGGATAAGACCCTACCTGACTGAACACACGGCCCAGCTCCTGGTCCAGGCTCTGGTCATTTCACGCATTGACTACTGCAACTCCTTACTGGCTGGCCTGCCTGCATGCTCAGTTAAACTTCTGCAAATGATCCAGAACGCAGCAACATGTCTGGCTTACAAAACAATAACCCAAGCGGCTCCTGTCTACCTCCACTCCTGAATCCAGAGCTACACTCTGAGTTCTCTAATGAGCTCCCAGATAGAATCCTATGATAACACGAGTAGTACACAAAAATTATTCTCACAATGAAAGTTACAAAGTAACGCATTACACTAACGATATTTCTTTTATGGGTAATGAAGTAAAGTAGTGCATCACACTTAAAATATTGGTAATGAAATTACTTTACTGGACTACAGTAACATGTTTCCTCTGCGTTACTCGGGCTGTGTTTGCCTATGTGTAAAGTTCTCATCTATTTTATCGGTTTTAAGTGGTACACGCAACATGAAGCTGGACAGTCGAAGATACAGGCTTTTGGTCAGTGGCGATATACACATTTTTTTCAGTTAAGTCCAGTTTCAGTCCAAACTTGTGGTGAAAGACCTTGCTCGCCGTCAGTGGAGGGAGTCTTTCAGCAGCTGACTCACGTAAAGAAGCAGCCGACCCGCCTAAACAAGCAGCCAACCCGCCTAAACAAGCAGCCAACCCGCCTAAACAAGCAGCCGACCCGCCTAAACACACTAAGCTTTTTACAACATTTCCTGATGCGCAGCAGCCAGTAAGACAGAAATTAAAAAGCTAGTTGCAGAGTTCATTGTTGGAGACATGCTCCCCCTGTTGACTAGTGAATCGCCCAGGTTTAGAAAAATGCTAGATAAAATGATTATGAGACGAGTGTGGCCATTTCTTCCCACAGACAGGGATGTTGTTCTTGTGGTTTTAAAGCCATTTTGTTTACAATATACAGTAAACACCATGCAGACAGGCAGTGATGATTTGACTGTGATGTTTGTCCATGTCTACACAGTGAATTTAGAAATGGTAAAGTAATAAGTAGTGACATTACTTTTCAAATGCAGTAAAGAGTAAAGTAATTTCGTTACAGAAGTAATGAGTAATTAGTAATTAATTTTTTTTTTTAGTGTCACTACCCCAACACTGCTTTTCTTAACCCCTCAGTGAGGTTGTTGTGTATGGACCAATTTCCTTCAAGACAATGAATTTCTATTTCACTCCACAAACATTTTAATCTAAAACTCCACTTTTTGTAGTTTTAGGCCTGGTTCAGTTTTACCTCTGGGGTGCGGGACCATCCATTTTAAGATTGCAGTTTTTGATTCGTGTTTAGGCTCTAGTTGTGGGGTTCATAATATAGATTTTATTAATAATTTTACCTTGTTTTCTTTTTTTTTTAAGTGATTGATTATTGGCAAGGTATAAAATTATTAGCTGCAAACTTGCACAGAAAATATAGTTTGGGATTGACAACATTGGTCCCTGCACCACATTGCTGCAAATATCATACAACTTGTTTTACTTGGTCATGCCATCAGTGTGGTGCAGAACCTGGAGTCAGTCAGAATGAATTTAGTGAATAATAGATTAATCACTGACAAGGTGCTCATTTTCAATGCTATTTTTTAGCTTTCATGGTCTGGATATTCTTAATGTCCTTAGTAATTTAGATAAATAATGAGTCTACTGCCTTCTCTGAAGTTGTGGCTGTAGCTTTTATAACTGAATTTAAATGGCCTCGGTCAATTCTCAAACTAAAACAAACACTGTTACTGACTCCCAAAGTATAACACTATTTTATTTTTTAGTTATTTTCTTATCCATGTTTGTTTCCTTTAATGAGAATTAATAATGGTGTTTTAATAATGAGTGATTTTTAAAATCCCATTAACTTTTAACCATGAACAGATAATCACAGGATATAATCGTGAACTGGGGCATATTCATTCCAGACCAAAATACTTTCACCAAAACAAAATAAAATAGATTTAGATAATGAATCCCTCTCGCCGTCAGCCAGCAGTACGCACAAATATCTTGCTTCTTCAGAACTTTTTTAAATGTAAGTCAAGAGTCTTGTTGTTATTCTTGATACGTCTCAGTTTTAAATCAGTATTTTAACAACAAAATACTTTAAAGTCAGACTTTTTGCAATGCAGACTTTTAGAAAAGATTAAACATTTTCCCTCTTTTAATTACATTAATGGGCCTATTGCCAGTGTTTCAGCTACTGCTGGATCAGAAGGCTGCAGCAAGACTCCCGACTGGAACAGTAAATGGGGATATATTTCTCCTACCTTGGCCTCATTACATTGGCTGCCTGTCCAAGACACGATAAATGATAAAATCCTGCTAATTAGGGGGCATTTTGCAGCTCAGATGGGCAAACAGCTTTTTTTTATTCTAGGTTTTATATTTATTTAGCCTTTTTATCTGTTCTAGAGACCATTTTAGTAAACATATTTTGTTTTCAATGATCTATAATTTTTAACTTTAGGAGAAGTTGTGAGAAGCTGCAGTGGCTTCTTCTTTAAAAATACAAAAATCTGAATGTTGCTCAGAACACATAAATAATGCATCCATGTTCAGTTCACACACATGGGAAGAAAGAAGGCCTCGTTTCCTCAGGTAGGTTAATCCAGCTGTAATCATTTGCTCCGTGTTTCTTCTAATATCTCCGAGGCTTCACAGAATACGTTGCTGTGCATATTTGGGAAATTAATGATTGCTACCTGTTTCTAGCTTTCCAAACTAAGTTAACTATGTAATCTTGTCTCTGGGTTTTATTACAGTTATCTTTATCACAAGACCTAAACAGTAAATTTCTCATTTATGCTTCTATTCACTGCAACAAAGAAAACACTCACAATGGACGGAGCAGAAATAGCCCCAATGAATTCTTTTGTCTAAATAAGATAGAAAAAAAGAAAAAAGAAACAGAAAAAAATCTCAAATCTGGTCGCTGGCATGTAATTATCTACGTTCCACTGAAGATAGGTATATAGGAGACTCTAAGCCATTAGAGAAATTAATCATGATGGCCAATAAAAGTCCACTGAATTAGATTTAAGCTCCTTGGGGAAACTATTATGGGGCCATGAGCCCTGTAAGCTGAAACAAATCATCCCCAAACCCTCTCTCCAGCAGTAAGACACTGCTGTTATGATGAAGAGTAAAGCTAAATGCAATACTGGCCTCATTTACAGTCTGGACCTGCCCTCCAACATCCATAACATGGACTTCTATACCATCAAGAAAAATATTGTTTACTTTAAAGGAGGACTGGGGAACCTTGTGTTTCTCCACTTCCAGGAAAAAAAAAAAAAAAAAAAAAAACTAAAATCACTAAGAACCTCTGAAGTTTTTCCATTGCTCCCGCGTCTGAATTCCTGTCTGGCCATATCTGAACTGCTGAACTTGACGTGCTTTGGATGCATGCTCTGTCAAAAATAGACTCGGCGCGCCCGGTGTGGACCAAACCACTGAGTAAAACGGCCACAAATGGCTCCAGAGGCTGCGGCACACACACCCGTGCAGAATGACAAATTCTTATTTACAATGTTTTCCTGGCAAGAACCAGAAAGCACTTGTAGGGCAGGAAAAAAAGAAACATTAAATAGTAATGCACATAAATTTAAATATATCATCACATTAATATAAAATTCCCCTCAGGTGCCCATTAAGGAATTTTGTGAACAGGAAATCATCTCACAACATGACTTTTTGATATTGTCCATTAAAGAAGACTGCACATTGCTTGTGGTGAGCATGGCTTGATTTAATAGTCTACATCTTTTCAGATGGTCTAAACTACTGACCGGCTGATCAGTGATGTGGCGAAGTGGTCTAAGGTGGGCTCGGTTCCTGACTCTCGGGTCTTTCGGACCTCTCCAGTCTATCAGCACCTATCACAAGGTGAGCCACACAGACTCTGTTAAAAATCACTTTTAACCTGGTGGCTGGGTCAGGAATGTCCCTCTCTTTATAAGGTTGTGGATGGGACACTTTGTACTCACAGGTGGATGTCTTGCTGGTGGACAGAGGGTATGTCTGCCAGACTTTTCTCCTGACGCCATCTGCAGACCCTCAGGAAGCACAACAGGCGTATAATAATACCCATGCCAGGACAAGTTCATGGATAGAAATTACCTTCATGCATCCATTAATTTGTCTGTTAATTAGTTGTGTTTGGATCTGTCCTGCATTTATTTCAGTGTGCAGACATGACAGGAGTATTATAAACAGACATTTGTCAATGTCTATCTTTATTCTTTTTATTTTTCTTTCCATGTTTTCTGACTCTCAAAGTGGGGGTCCCAAAATAATTTCAAAGATCACCAGAAAAAAACAAAAACAATATATATATATATATTATACATATATAATGTGTGTGTTAGTCCCCAACACTAATTTACATTCTTATGCCTCTAAATGTTTGTTTTAGATTTCTGTGTAACTCCAGTTTTGAACGGAGCTTTGATTTATCCGTATTTAATAAAGGAAGATCATGTTACTCTTTGTCTATTTATACAGCATGTGTATTTTACATAGAGTCTATGGGAAAGTGTAAATGATCTAATGATTGTAAAATGATTGATCTAAAATGATTAAACGATGACATTGGGTCTAGTTGTGTCAGGATCATGTTTTTGTTTTGGCTTTCTATTTGTTTTATCTTTTCCTTTTGCTCTTTTTGTGCCTTAGAACTCCTACTGGGCATGGCGGTGGTGGTGCTAATAGGAGATTCTACTCACCTGCTGCTGTTCTACTCAGCCTGCCTACATAAGAGCCAGCCTGCAGTCCACTCGTCGTCAGATCGCTGCCTTATTCGGTGCTACAACGCTGGCCATTCAAAGATTATTTAATTTTTTGTATCAGCTCATGATTGATAACATTCCTGCTTTTCTTGTGAACTTGCACTTAAAGAAGAATTCCATTTCCCAGTCTGGAAGACCCACCACAAGCCTTTGTTTGTCCCTCTGCACACCACCACCTCTGCCTCAGTTTTTATTAGCCTGGTCTGGAGCAGGCTAGCTCCACAGAATTAATCTCCATGGTAACTTACGTCATGAAACGTCCCACTTTCTCCTATACTGCATTTGAGAATTCGGATCATGGATAAGTTGATCCAAGATGACCAACATAAACCGGTTAAATATCTTATTTTAGTTTTCTGCAACAAGCCCGAGGTAGTTTGATTACTTTTACGTCCTCTTCATAAGTTGTAAACAGTCATCTGTGTAGTCTGTTGCCTGAGGTAATGCAGCATTATCATCAGGAATACAGTATGTTAGCGTGTTAGTGTTCATGTAAGACATTATGTAGTACATTTCATGCTACCTTCACTTTTACTTGGACATCTGAGGTGTACCCAGGTAAAGGTCAGTTTATACTGAATATTAGTTAGAATGTGGGTGACACATATTACAGATAGAAAGGTGACAGTTTAGTTGCACCTGCTGTTTTTGATCCGCTTCATTTGTTCTGATCTTTCTGATAGTTTTTTCACTGACAATGACATGAAATGGATTTTCTTTAAATGATAATTAAAAAAAATCTAGCTAGATTGAATAAAATCAATCTAAAAGTGAATAGACATTGACATTGCTTTTGAATTTGCTTTTCAGATCTGTGGCCCTGTATTACAAGGCTGCAGTACTTCGTGACACTTCCTGCAGAACATCCAAAATATTCTGGTTGTTTCTGATATCAGAGTGTGTAAAGATGCACATTATAGATTAAATAAAATAAAATAGGACTGAATGAAGCAAAAAAAAATATTGTAGCAAGGATATAAATGTACTATATGCATTAAATTATGTTCATTATAGAGATCAAAAAACAGATTTATAAATGATTGAGTAGTGCAGTGTGTCGCTATTAAAAATGAATCTGCACAGTATTTTTCTGTTTTACCAGGTCGAAACATCTTTATTCCAGGCTCATAAAATAAAAAACTTTTTAAAAATAATAATATAGTGAATTTTAAGATGTAGAAATCCTGTAGTTTACAGTTAGAGAAATTTTCACAGTGAAGAACATTAGTTGTTCAGTCGTTTCACAGTAGCAACGCCTAATTCAGCATCCATCTTCCATCCCGTCTCTTCTGAGATCTCTGCAGACAAAAAGTCAATCTGATGTTGACTCTTGTCGTTTCTCTTGTTATGTCACTTTCTCTCTTTCTTTTTCTCTGCACCTCAAATAATATTCTCTTTTTCTTTCTTTGAGGAATCAACCGTGGTGTGCATTTAAAATGTGTGTCAGTGTGTTGATATCCAGTTGCTGACGTGTGAGCTGTACAGCTAAACGCAGATTTAACGTCATGGATTAAAATCAAAGTATCAGACTTTGAAATGTTTTGGAAATACAACATGAAGATGCAGCAGCATGTTTATATTATGTATAAAAAGAATTAAAACCATAGTTAGCCATAGCTGTTCATCTATGAGGCAAATATCTGTCTTTGCTTTCATTCTTTTAATATGAATATTTAATACTTTATATGTATATATGAGAAGTCCGCTCAACTACAAGAACAATATCCGGGCAGTTAACAGCTATGCCCTGCCAGTGATCAGATACACCACTGGGATAAGCTGGCCAAAGGAGGAAGTTCAGACCACGGATGTTAAAACACGGAAGCTGTTCACCATTAATGGAGAGTTCCACCCCAAATCCGGTGTCCAGAAGCTGTACACTAAGCACAAAGAGGAAGGCCGAGTAGTGAGCATCAGGGCCGCTATCCGAGATGAAACATCCAGGCTTCATGATAACATCAAGAAGATGGACCCAAGGGATAAAGCACTGAGTAAGTGTCTACACATTTGTAGTTACATTTACAAACCTGACATTACACCCGTAAAACCGGATGTTAACCCCTCAACCCCCAGTAGCGGAGGGTGCAGGTGCAGAGGTGAAGCTAAACAGTCAAGCTTAGAATGCAAAGTTAGAGAATTTATGGTAAAAATTTCTGGATAATGAAGCAGTGAAGGTGCATGGATGGTAGTTATTGTGCATATTGTGAATATTTCTCTCTCCTCACCATCTAGAAGCTGTGAGATTCTCATCCTGCTTTCTGTCT
>JBAGKP010000020.1:24425344-24438806 GCA_037177255.1 Melanotaenia maccullochi
CACATATTGTTCCTTCTGTGTTTAGAAGGAAGCAGCTTCACAGCTTTAAATTCATCCTGCTGACTTTTTACCTTTTACTTAGTAAATCCCGAACGTTTCATCCTTCTTTGTCATAAATATTTGATTTTATAAATAAATATGAAGAAATATTTGATCTGGAAATTGCTGCTAAACCTGTTTATGTGTTTAGTGCAGGGGTCTGCCAAGGAGCCATTTTTCCCACAGCTAGCTAAATAAAACTCCTTTAGAGATGCAAATGTTACCAGACTTTTCAAAAAGGCAAGTTAATATATATTTTTTTTAATGAAGAGCCACTATATGATGTTTGTTACTTTTGAAGAACCACATTTTTATTTCCATTTTTAAGTTTTTAAAATAAAGAAAAACATAAAACCTTTATATAAAAAAAGAGGATAGACAGACTTTCTGCTCAGGAATGTAGATATTTGTGGAAAACGATGTAAAGAAAGGGAAAAAAAGTTCATGGTTTCAAACCTAATGAAAAGAAAGATAGATTTAAAAGAAATATTTTAGCCACGTATTTAGAGGCATTGTTGAAGGTCCAGAGAGACACTTGCAGGTCCAGAGTTGCAGGATGGAAACCCCTGGTGTGTGTTTATAAACCAAAACGTACTGCATTTTCTTTTTATAGCTGTAGGCCTTTTTTTTTAAAGGAAAGAGACATTTTGCATGTAACAATGAGATTAATCGCGATTAAAAATTTTAATCGTTGCCCAGCACTAATATATATATATATAGATACATATATGTGTGTGTATATATATATATATATATATATATATATACATACATTGTTTGTGTGTGTGTGTAAAATGGTAAATGGTCTGTACTTATATAGTGCTTTTATGCAAAGCGCTTTACATGTATGTCACATTCACCTATTCACACACACATTCACCCACTTATGGGGGAAGCTGCCATGCAACACGCTGTGTGTGTGTGTAGTATGTCAGTGAATAAACAGACAACTCGGATAAAATTAATATTATTCTTTTATTTTAACAAACTCTAGGATCCTTACATGAAATTAAATTAAATGTAACTTGAAAGGGAAATATCTTTAGAGCTCTCTTTAGAGTTTATGGTGACTGATTCAAACCTTTTGCATGACATTGTAGTTTTTCCTCAGTGATGTCCTTAGAAACATTATGTACCATGTGTTACTGAGGAACCAAACAAACAAAAAAAAGGAGAATAAATAAATAAAACAGTATTTTTAACTATTACCACACCTTCCAAGTAAAAACACTATGTTTTACACAATGAATTACTTCCATTTTTTTTGTCTTTAAACAGAAGTCAATGGCAAAGTTCAATATCACCACCATCACCATTTTTACTCCTCATATTTTCATTCATTCATCTCAAATCCATTTATTCATTTAACCTTCTTTTCTCCAAATTCCATTTTAAATCGGTTAATTATATTCATCCTGATTTTCAGTTGTATCCACTAGTTAGGATATTCTGTTACAGTTAATGTTACATTTATCTGTGCACTGACCTAATTTTTGTCATAATTTGTCATTAAAAACTAAGAAGTAAGTATTATATGAAATCAGTAATGATTTATCACCACTACTGGACTCATGACAAGCCACAAACTGTTCGGTTTTGTAGGTGGGAGGACTCAAAGCTGATCCAGCTGCAGGAACAAAGGCTGCAGCCAAAGCTTCCAACAGACAGCTGGAAAGTGTTTTTCAATTAAATGAACAGTTTGAAACTAAATACTTTGAGACAATTAGTTTGTACATTATTAGAGCAGTGTCATATGTGCTGTGATTTTGGCAATATTTCCACAACTGGAGGAGCATTTCAACATCAAAGAGAGCAACTGTTGGCATTTACAGAAACATCTGATTCGATTTAAAAAGTACTTGTGTGTGTCTGACAGTTTCTGCAGCAGCAAATGGGTTCAGTTTGCTTTTAGGAGGAGTGTAACAGAAGAGTCAAGCAGAGCAGTGACAGCAGAGGATCCACTGATTGAATTATCTCTGGCTGCTGTTGGAAAAAGGCACATGAGAGCTCCAGCCCCCCATCCTGACACCCATCTAGCTCAAAAGTAATAAAATGTGTTTGCCGCCACATGTCTGTGTCAGTGGATTCTCCACCCTCGTGTGCAGTAAGAACAGATGTGATATCATGCTTCAGATGCAACAGGAGCGTTGTTTGAAGAACAAGAAGATGTGTTCAGCAGTTCATTTCTTTTTTGTTTTCTTATTCCAGACTATTAATAAAAAAGTGCTAAATCTCATCTAGAAGCAGCCCAGGTAGAGGTTGGGAGGATATAAATATGAAGCACTGGTATTTTGAATAAAAACATATAGCTGGAGAAGCAGCAGGTTTTATTTTCAGTGTAATCCTCATCACCGTATCAGCAATAAAAAACAGAAACCCAGTTTGTGGATTCAGAGCAAAATAAGAAATATGGTCAGGGTATATAAGCTGATTTCCATGATGCTACAGTCATAGCCAACCTTAACACCCCCATCATCACTCATGTATTATAATTTGCCTTTCCTATCAAACGGTAAGGATAAACAATCTTTCTAATCCATGTTTAATTTCCTGTCCCACTGTGCTGCATATAAACCCGTTTCTCTACCATCATTGGTCATTATCTGCTGCTGATTACTGAACCAAAAGAGCATGATGGATTAAGGGGAAGCTGTTGGTAAATATATTGGCTACGCTTAGAAAACGGACGCCTCAGGCTCCTGACCAAGCATATGTGTGATGAGTGGGGAGTTATGATGTCTTAAAATGTCATGTTCATGTTTGTACAGCTGTTTTTTTTTTCTGTTGCTTTGCAGCTAAAGATGGGAATCATATTGGACAAGGAGGGTCTTTTTCTCTCTCTTTTAAATGCAGTTAAACTGAGGATGAAAATGATGAATGGATGCTGGGGAACCTTGTTTTCTTTCTAATAGGATTATTCCAGTAGTGGTTATGTAAATCTTGTTTTGTTTTAGTTTGAACCTTCCTTTCAACAAATCAGCAGATAATCACACACTGGGTTTCTGGAAGATGCTACACCATGGTCATAAAGGGATGGACATGGTCAGCAACAATACTCAGGCACGCTGTGATAGTTAGACCATGCCACGTTGGTACTAGAAAATGTCCCCCACACCATTACACCACCAACAGTGTGAACAGTTTAAACCAAGTTCTGGCCCTACAGCTAAATGTGAAAGCTGGAATGGAGACTAGTGATGATCCTCTGACACCTGGAGCTCTGATGCATGCACAGTAGCTCATGAAGCAGATGTATCACACCACTGTGTTGAAGCATAGTTCGGTCACATGACCACTGACGTTGAATCCGCCCGATTACATTTGTCATGTGAATCATCTAGCAGTAATGAAATCATGGGGAGGGTATCCCACAGAGCAGGTTGGTTTTGTTGCTGGTATTTATTGCTTCAAACAAAACAGAACAAAAAATTTAGTTTATAAAAACCTAGAACCAGTTTCACACCCCAATGAATGACTACACCAAAAAACTTCAACAAAGCCTAAACTAATCAATACAGTGGTAAGTGGCAACCTATTATGTAAAAAAAGAACAATGAAAACAAAAGGGGAAAAGAAAACAAATCAAAACAACAGAAAAACGTAAACCATTCCGGGCCAGTCCAGTTGGGCCTCGGCCATATTTAATGAGAACCAAATCCATCATTACTCCGTAATCTCAACAACTACCACACAGCAGCCTGGAACTGGCAACCTAACATGTTTCACCTTAATGCAAACTAAATTATTTAAATCTGACCTCTGACAAGACATGTTGGTCCAGACAACGGCTGCTCACTGGATATTTTCTCTTTTTCAGACCATTCTCTGTAAAACCTAGAGAAGGTTGTGGGTGAAAATCCCAGTAAATACTTCAATGTTCAAAGTCACTTAAATCTTTTTTTTTTCTAGCATGATGTTGCTGAAATGCGATTGACTGATTAGATAATTGTGTCAACAAGGAATTGAACAAGTGGACCTGATAGAGCAGCCACATATGCTGACAAAAAGAAATCCAGGAATATATACAGATCAAATGCAGGTTAACTGGCCATTTTAAACACTCATTAAAGTGTGTGTACATGTGTGTGACGTTTGCCTGAAACAGCAGCTTGACATGAGTCACTAAGCTGTAGCCATCATGCTGAGGGAACTCTTCTTCCCTCATCAAGCTGAAGAGGCAGTTTGAAGCATCCAACCAGGCACCAGACTAGTGTGATGTGTGTCATACAGTCTGGCCAGATATTCGCAATAAATGAGGATTTTCTTTTGCATGCAAACTCATCCAGATATTTCCCCAGAGCCTTTCTGTTTCCTTATTGCATAACACCTTCCATATGTTTCTCCATCTGCCCGTCTCTGTTGTTCCTCCCTCCATCTTCTCATTCCACCGCGGTACGTGAATGGACTTCACATGACTGAGGCAGCCCTGGCTCCAACAACACAGCCATTTAAAGTTCAAGGTCAGGCATTTCCTGACATTTTGGAAGAGAGGATAGAGAAACAGCTTGCAGAAATACCAGCATGGTTTTTACTGAGTTGTTTGAAATGTGCACAGTCTTTGCACTGTCTTACATGAATTCAAATTACAAACCCATACGGCAGAGAGACAGGCTTCTTGTCCAGTGCCTGGTCCAAATAAAGAATTCATGGTCTGTTAATGTGTCTGTCATAGGCCTGCCGGGTTACCACAAGACCAACCCTAGGTGGATAATATAGAATAATCAAAGGAGAACAAAATCAAGTTTTATTGTTTACCAGGATCTCTCATGGTACCAATGCATATAAACTTTCTAAACAAGGTACTGATGGGTGTAAAACTGAGCAGAGTCACTGAAAACCAAGAACAGCCCAAAAACTCTTAAAGGAAAAGTTTGTAGTGATCCCTGACACCTAGTGGTCAAGTAAGAGATAGCAACCATCATTATTCTCATTTACAATCCAGCAACACAATTAATCTACAGAAGCTCAGTGGACTAAATTACTGTTTAGGGTAGAGATGAGTAACCATGGCATCACTTTGTTTGTTAGCACATGTAAGAAAGCCACACCATTGTGTCTTTGCTGTCTGTTCTCAGATTGAAACCTAAGTTTGCTTAAGTTGGTTAAAAACCTGTTCTTGTATTAAGTAGCAGATATGATCCTTCTTTTATCAAACATGTACCCTCCAACATCTCATATCTTTTTAGTTGTCTTCTGGAAAGAACTGTTTTTCTGTCGCTTTTGTGCATCATCATAAAAACATAAAAATTCACCTTATGAGCTTAATATTATTAATTCAGTGTTACTCAGGTCTGAGCTAATGAGTCCCTGAAAAAATATGGATATTATAAATTCAATAATAATTAATAAATTTAAACATCAATGCAGAACAGTGCATTTGAGGCATGCGACATTTTCCTGTATAATCTGTGATTATATGTGAAGTATGTTTAATGGCTGGTAACTGTCACCGATGTGGAAACACTGCTGAGTTATGTAGCTGCAGTGTTTGGCTGTTGTAGCATCAGATGCTAGCTTGGCTACTTAAGATTCTTATGAATTCATTCAGTAACTAAAACAAAGAAATGAACACAGATGGAAAGACACGACTGAAGAAAATGAGGAAATGAGGAAACTGAAATGCAGTAACTTAAAGCAGATGTGATGACGGTAGGAAGGAACGGCGAGTGTATCAAGGCTACTCAACCTTTATGGTAATTCAGCTAACAGACGGGTTTTAGGACAAGAAGGCAGGAGTTCCACTTTTAAAACCAGTCAATCAAGCCTCCGTCAGGTTTACCTTGCTGGTTGGCTTTTTTTGTCTGTAAAATGTGGCTTTCCAACATAAATAGTGAATATTACTGCATTGATAGATTTCTCCTGATAGTCAATATTTCTTTTAAAAGAGATCTTTAAAAATGTACCAATCTCTGATTTTAAGTATAAATATGCTGCAAATTTTCCTCTAAAGAATCAAACCAGGGTTTTTTTGTCATGTAAAACCTTACATGTGTTCCCCTGCTGTTTATTTTTAATAAAACCACATTTTTGTGGGTCTTTATACTTGCTCTGTTGTGTACAAATATTTCTGACAATTTATTCATCCACTCTCTCTCTGCATTGTTGCAGCTAAACTGAAAACATCACATCCACCACCATTGGGTTATGTTGATTTAATTTCACATAAATCTGTGAGAATAATCAGATAAAAAGACAACCTACGTAATTAACTCCATTCACTATTTTTAATGAGTATATGTGACCTTTAAAATATTTATTGGTCCAATTAAAAGTTCTGAAAACCAAATCTTCAAGTTGGAAGCAGAAATTGAAAAAGAGTGACATAAAAGCATATAAGACAAATACAAGATAAATAAAAACTATAACAATCCAAAGGCAGCTAAAAGCTTTGGAAGAGTAAACATCTCCGCAGTGACCTTCACATTTCTGAATCAATTCTGTTTGTACTGCATGAAAACACAATGATTCATTCCAGCTCTTTGACTGTAGAAGAACAGGAAACCAGACGGCTCCTGGATATGATTTATCAATATGAAGCACACTGCAGCTTCTTTAAGGTTTTACAGACAGTCTTCCTACCATCATCCGATCTGACAGCAGAACAGTTGAGCATGTTCTTTACTCTCTTCAGGACCATCGAGACAGAATAAATGTCCACTAACCTTTGCAGAACCTTTCTAAGGTGGTCATTTTACTGTGTTTAAATGCTTCTTTTGCATCCTAAAGGAAGAAACTACCACTTTTTATTTAACATGTGTGTATTTGAGCCTCATATGTCTTACGCTGTAGTGTAAGACACAGTCTAACATGCAGCACGCCATCCAGCCTCAGGAGTATGGATTGATGTGGAGATACTCCAAATAAATAAATACTTTCTCTTTGTTCACTTCACATCACAGCGAGCTGCTGCTTTGGTAAATGGACCTTTAAAAACAAAATCATTTCATGAATTTAACTGCCCAAACTTCTCTAGTTTTTATTTGTTTCACAAAGCCTTAAAAAGAATAAAGCCATTTTCAGTTGAGACTGTATTTTTAAAAAAACAGCAATCAAACCCAATTTCATTCTTCAGGCTCGTTTAATGCTCAAGCTGTGCAAACTGACAACATAATCAAGCAATAAACGAGCGTTTAAAAACGGGACATTGTGTGCATAGCCTTACATATGTTCACACATGCACAAATGTGCAGGCAATCTGTACATGCAGATAAATATTAAAATGCCCACAACTATGCCAGAGCTCTGAGAGATTTAATTAAGTGTGCTTGGCTGCATTTAAAAAAGTCTAGTTTTCTCTGAAAGGTGAGTTTAGTGTCCAAACGTCTGCAAACAGGAGAAAGCAGTGTGTTGTAACTAGCATGTGTAAACTGAGGACATTCGTAGCGAGCTGGGTCACTGTGAGCCTGGCATGCTGTGAATCAGAGAGGTTTTGCAGTGATCGGGACATCACTCTGCTTCCAGCAGCAGCTCTAGGAAACATAAATCATTAACTGGGCATTCAGATGAAATGATTTTGATTTAAGATAAGATAAGATAATCCTTTATTTGACCCAGAGTGGGGAAATTTCAGACATTATGGGTAACAGCTCTGTCTTACATAACAACTCGTGACAGGAATATTCATCCACATGGCCAAAAAGCTGCATAGTGAAGCTGGAGAAATGGTGAGATGGTAGAGCGTCTGTCTGACAGTTATTACATTCAGACCCCTGAACAGCCACGTCCCATCTGAAAGAGCTTAGTGTTGCTGACTGTTAGGAGGCAGGACTCGGGCTTCTCCTGGTTTCCAGGTCTGGAATGTGGGGCGGAGCTTTCAGTTCTTCAGTTTTGTCAAGCCAGCTTTCAGTCTCGGTTCAAAACGCACACATCTTTATTTTCAAGTGTAAGTATAACGTTTTTATTTAATTTCTTTATTCTGTTATGGACTAGACTGCAAGGTGGTGTTGTGGTTAGTTACTGCCTCATTGCAAGAAGGTTCCTGGTTTGAAACTTGGCCTTTCTGTGTGGGGTTTGTACTGACTTCCTCCCACATTTTAACATTCATGTTTCTAAACTTTTCTCTAGGAGTGAGTGGCTGTTTGTGTGATGGGCTGGTAACCTGCCCGTTACTGAGTGCTTGTTTTTAATGCTTTCATTAGCTAGAAATTATGCATTCTGGCTCAGTCGTGTTCCTTACAAAACTAAAGCTAGTAGGGGACAAATCAACTGCATCATGGTGTTTCTCAGACATATTTCAAATTAGTGCAAGAAAAAGAATCAATGTTACCAGACTACATGAGCGACTTCACTACTGTAGCTCCACCAGCTCATTCACCTCACTAAACCACAGAGTACATGGACCGAAATGGATCTGATGCACAAGATTTCTATTATTGACTAAGGATATATGTTTTAAAATATTGTTGTATGTGAACAAAACGTCCATATGCTAAAAAAACAAAAGCTGGTTTTAACACAGAGGCTCTGTACAGTCACAAACCTCCCTGTGCTCTTTGGAGACCTCCTTGGGGTGTCATGGACCCCAGTTTGGGAACCACCAGTATAGATGATAGATAAACTGGACTATTTGTCTTGACATTATCTGTCTTTTGATTCTGTTTTAATCCATTTCTACTATTTCCTTTTACTGATATTCATATTAACATTTTACTGCTATTTTAAATATTTTGTGTATTTTTCTGCCGGTTTTCAGTCTTTAGTTGTCTTGGAGCTAAAAAGAACTTCACCAGTAAAGCTGAACTGCGATTCTTTGTATATGGTTTTTAGTACAAGGTGATTTTCAGATGATGTAAACTGCACGTCTCTCAGCGTGGGTGTTCAAACACGTATTCATTCACACCATTCATGTATATCTTTGCTCCTAACCAACATGTTTGGACAACATTAGGTTGGATGGGACTTGTACTTGGTATTCTTCTCCTGACAAAAGAAATATTGAACCTTACATGTTGCTGTTTTACAGTTTAAAGTCTTTATTTCTGTTGTGAGCCAACATGGCTGTCACCTATTCAGCTGTGAGGCTGCGTGATAGGTGAAGTTATCCTGCTCCGAGCTGCAGCTGTCTCTGCTTTAGATGCTGCAGCTCTCTCTTTCATCGCGTCGTCCTCCACGCCCTCGTCGGTTGTCATTCAAACATGAACGAGCGATTCAGAGCCAACCGGAGCATTTCTGATCAAAGTCTCATTTCACATCTTTCTTTCTCTTTCTTTTGATAAGGAAAGCAAATACTAGTGGACAGCTTTGACATTGTTTTGACAGCAATAAGGCGGGACTTCTGATCCCCTCAGCTTGATGTCGTCAACTGAAACCAGACACGTCCCGAAGGGCTTTTCATTGATTTAAAGACATCAAGTTAACTGATAATGAGTGTGATTTTAACACAAATGAGTTTGTGTTATAGTTTATGTCTACTGAGAAATGCTCTGACAGATTTACTTGTCTGTAACAAACTTAGCTTTTTCATTTAGTTTGCTATTGAAAAACAGAGAAACTGACTGTAGAGCAGTAAAGTGACTTCCTTTGATTTGGAGAGAAGCCTTCCTTCTTTGACTGGCGCCTGTGCCGGAGCCTGACAGTGAGTGCTTCACAGCTCACTGGTCAGAAATGAAAGCAGCAGGCTCTTTCATGTGTGGGTGCACGCTCACACACAAACAGCAGCCTCCTGTAGAGAGCTCGTGTTCACTGCAAAGTGTTAGGAGACCATTACAGATCATTACAGGCGTATGAGTGCATGGCAAGGCGACGGAGGCTGATGAGAGCGGTTGCCAGAACGAGGCCTGGCACACCCTTTTGATTCTGGCTGCTGCTATCTGAGCCTGAGGAAAGGCTGCTCAAGTTGCAGTTGGCTTTGATAGAGGGGCAGAGAAGCACACAGTAAGGTCACTTAGAGAGCATGGCAGCCAATGGATTTTATGCTTCCTTGCTGTTACACCCAGTGGATTTATAAACTGACTTGTTAAGAGAGATAAGGCTTGCTGAGTGCATTTGGTCAAAGTGTGCCAGTGGATGTTTTATGTAAGGTTCATTTGTATTCGTGCCACAGGTCCAACTGGTCGCTATTTTCTTTGGCAGCATCACGCCGAGGGATGACTTGTTTCTTGCTTCATGTGCATCTCCTTTCCTTCGTTCATCACTGCTTCACAGGACTTCTTAATATCCTCAGATTTCCATCCATTGGTACTTGAATCAAATGCACTATAGATCTTTAAGCCCCAAAAAATCTGCATCAGAGCTTCATCTTTGATTTTCTTCTTAGTTCTTTGCTTGATCAACTTTAATTTTGTACTGTTGTAAAGCTTCTCTGATATCTTCGGTATGCTGGGACTTTTTTGCTCTCATAAAAGAGACTGAATTGAACCTAAGCAGGGTTTTTTTTTCATGCATTTGTTGTGAAACGCTGCAGGAATAATACACTCTAGCCTGAAAATATGCATGCTGCTGGCTGGATTAAATAAAACAGCTAAAATCAGTTACCTCTACAGATAAATCTCAGCTTTTCTCCCTTGTCCCCTCTATAATCCAAGTATAATTCCAGGCCAAATGGAATTACCAGTGGACAGGGTGGTAAAGATTTACTCAATAAATTGATCTTATAGCAAACAACAGCCTCCGGATTAGCTGGATAAAGAAGAATCGAGTCCACCTCTTCAGAATAAGAAGGATTTAGGGCTTAAACCCAAAACAGAAATTGAATAATGTGATTTTGAATGGAAATACAGGAAAATAAAGCTCAAAAAACTATTTAGGCATTATGAACATGAGCTATACATAAAGATAAATATGAGAATTTTACTGTCCAACACAACATTTAGGAAGACAAACTGGCAAACAAATACTACACTGCAACTCAGATACATTTGATCTTCAGCTAGGAATCGTATCAGATCAAGTTAACACAGACGTCTGGGGCCAGATGCATACATGATATGTAGAAAGCATGTGTCATGTTTTCACTGCATACACACTGTCACTCAGGAAGGATAAATGTACAGTGAGAACATCTGCAACTCACATAGTTTCATACAGTTTTATAGCTTGTCAAGCCTGTTATGGTGAAAATGAAATTGGACTTAAAATGAAACCGACATTATGTAAACTACTACCCTTAATTTTATCTAAAAATGTGGGTGTTGCACATGACTGCAGTCTTGCAAAAACTGCTATGTGATTGTTATAAAACACTGCTTGTAAGACTTTAAAGGAGCATTTTATTATATGTTAGCACTTTGTGACCCCGTAATGAAGGCTAATTCAGTACAAGCATCCCGTCTCTTCTCTGAGCTCTCTCCAGCCAGTAAATGTCACTCCAGTGTTGACTCCTGTGTCGTCTGTCACTTTCTCTCTTTCTTTGCCTCTCTTCCAATCAGCCACAGTTTGCATTCAGAATGGCCGGTGTGCAGGTGTGACACCACGATGCTGTCATATGACACCTGGGATGCCGCAGAGCAACAATGGGTCCAAGAATGTACATAAGGAAGGTTGGTGTGCCACCAGAATGAGTCAAAAACATGAAATTTTTACGTCAGAAACTTACAGTATTGCTTGAAGAAGAGAGCAAATGTTTTATAGATGAGTCTGATTCTTCTGCTCGTTACTGCTTTACGCTTCTAAAGGCATTTCATTGACAGTGTCTTCATATGAAAACACTATTATGGGAAATTTATGGTGCACCAATATAATAATGCCATGTCCTCCTGATGTGTATGTTGGGGTGTGAATGTCAAAGTACTTAATATCTGTTTGGAAGAGCTACATGAAGGTGTTTGTGTGTGTGGATGGGTGAATTTGGAATGTATTGTTAAAGCACTGTACAAATACAGCCCATTTACCACTAAACACAGTTTCACGATGACTGAGGTTTATGCTGAGCTTTGAGGATTCTGGTGAAAATATTGTGCATACACTCAGTTTTACTCCTGAATAATACACCAATCAGGACTACATGAGATACGTAGCTGTGTGGGTCTGGAGTGGGATTTCATGATTGTTCACCACTAAATGATAAAAGACACTGATCATCTCAGTCACTTTAAATCCGCCAGTTTCATTCAACAATGATTCTTTTCAAAGATAAATCTGCAGAATACAGATGTACCAGAACTAGTTATATCTTCCGAATCTTCATTTGAGCTCATTTCTCAAAAACGTTGCAGCTTCCAAAACCTGATTCCACCGACCCTGCTGAAAGTAACCCCGACCAAAGCTCAGCGACAGCAGCACATGGTTTGTAGTTTGAAAGACTGAATCTCAAAGTATTTTATTAACGCTGTTGACATGACTGCATGATGCACCGTGTCTCAAACTCTACATCAAACACACATGCACACACATCTATATACGCATTTTCATGTCATTATCAAATAAATGAGCATTTAATGATTTTCTTTTGCTGCTTTGGGAGGCGCGCTGTGTCATTCCACACGACTGCATTAGTACATTTTAGAGTCAGAAACGTGAAGCTAAAGCATCATGTTGAGGGATGATGGTGCATTTCCCAGCAGTCTGTTCAGGTTGTGTAACAGAAAATATTTAGCTCACACTCGCATTCGGCCCTCCCTCCCCTCATGTATGTGTATCTCTTTGACTGAATCAACAACATCACTGCAGAGGACATACCTCCCTCCTTTCCTCCCCCCTTTGTGATGGAGGTGTGATTGTTTCTGTCTGTCTGTGTTTGTGCATAATTATGAAGTGGCAGCGTGTCATTTATAATCTGGGCGGAGAATCATTCACCACTTGTTGTTGAAGCTGCAGCCAAACTGCAGCATTTTCTCTTCGTGTTTGCTTCATGTGTTTTTTTTTTTTATCCATGTCTGGGTTTAGAAAGAAAAAAAGCATTTAAGGAAATAATCCGTAGAGACTTAAATAAAACGTTTCCTCCTGTTTACTTCTGATAATCAATATGGTTTTATTTAAAGAAACATGCAACTTTTCCCTGCAAACAATTTGGATTTACCGAAATTTCTTTCCCAGAACCAACAATGATTTTCACCACATCTTAGCTATAGTTCTCTGAGTGAGCTGAAAAATTAAATATGCAGTGATGTACATCTTAAAACTACAAGCATGTTTTTTTTTATGTAAAATGGATGAAAAGCTAAAGCTTTAAATTCCACACAGCATGCAGGCATGATGTTTTCAGTACAGCCTCAGTTGTCAGATTATGAGGCTAAAATGATGTAAAATGAATGTATGAATAAATATAGCAGCATAAAGGTCAACCAGAACAAGAAAACAGAGTTTATTACTAACAGAACTTTGTAGAAACAACACACAGATCAACAGAGACCAAACCTTTTCTCATCTCATCGTTCTCTCAAGTCTTTCAGGAGAAAAAATACTGGCACTGAAACAAACACACAACAGAAACTATTTCCATGTTTCCACTTTTTCCTCATTTCCAGTTCTTCCTGCTACTATTTAC
>JBAGKP010000020.1:24533380-24552010 GCA_037177255.1 Melanotaenia maccullochi
CAGCGGATGCGGCGTGTACTACAAGTTTTGCCACTTCCGCATGGGCTTCAAGTCTGAGCCCAGGAGGTTGCCGCTTGCTCATGACACACTTTGTTTTGGTCTACATGCAGTGCTCAGCAGCTGATCTTGTACTGAAATGGTTTCACTTTTTGCCTCTTTAAGGTTCACGAAGAAGAGTTCCTGATGCAGCCCAAGATCAGCAGCACCGCTGCAGAAAATCTCTGTAAAATGAGAAAGTAAAACCAAAAAAACGAAGCTATTTCTGGATTAACGATGCTACCAAACGATAAATAAATAAAATGTACCATTACCATAATAAACCACAGTCATTCTGACATTTACTGAGTGTTACTGAACATGTGGGAAGCTCTACTTTAATAAAGAAAGCAATTACATATGCTACGTTCTTATAAAGGACCAAGTGGCATTCTCTGAATAAATATGGTCTATTTATCCTGTGAAAAAGGAATAATCAGATATTCACACATTTCCTGATGAATGATGGGTGGTTTCTTCACAGAAAATAGACTTGGCATTTAACATTAAACTAAGTGGCTTTATTTTAAGGACTTTAGCTTTGATATAGTTTATTTTTCCCTTGAGGAAAATTAAAATGTTCAGAAAACAAGCTGCATAAGTAAAAACATTACTGTAACTTCATTGTTTTTTTTTTTAATGAACTAAGACAACACAACCTGAAATTTAGTTTAAACGTGTCATTGACCAGAGTCCTCCTGAGTGTATAAAGGATTTATTACATCCTAGATAAGAAAATGTTCATGAATGCCACAGCCTTTAAATGAATTTCGTAAGTAGGATCTAAGAAAAAATGTTAGTAAGAGCGGTTGGTGAATGAGGGGCAGTAGTGTTCCACATCTCAAGCATAAATCAGTCTGAGACGTTCACTGGTCCTGCAAAGATGGGAAAGTGAAGCACCAAATTTTAAAACCTTCAAGTTTTACTTCCCATCTGCAAACAATTTCTGTTTTGATGTCACATCTTCATTAGTTTGTCTGGAGCTGAAGACAGAAGAAATTACATCCAGTGTTGCATGAATAAGTCTGCTAGTTATGCATGCTAGTCTGCTGAGTCTACATAGAAAATGGAGTAATTGCACATTTGTTTGGGGATTTCTACCATTTATGTACAAATGTAAGATAAAATGCCAATTCCCTTAACCTTGCATCATGTATTGGCTGATCATTCACCTAAAATCTGTTGTTTGCTGCATGTTCTGGTTAATGTAAATAAATTTATTGGGATACTAATAAAGGAATTACTCAGGTATGTTACTTTATATATTACTTAATTATTTATATTGACTATCTCTTATCAATAAGCTTACTAATAGTGGGTTGTGACACTAACACATTTGGAAAAAACAAGTAGGCCCCACTTAAAGTAAACAATATTGAAATTAAGAAAATTAAGTAGATTTGAATTAAAAATAGATAATTCAAACTCTTAAAATTAATTAGATAAAACACTCAAAAATGACTAGAGGACTGCTTAAATTAAGTTGACTTTACTTGAAAATGTATCTTTTGTGTTACAAAAGTGAACTTGTTGACACAACAAGTTAAGTAGATCAAGCAGGAAATGTATATCAGTGCACAGGAAGGCTGTAGACGTCTGTATGTGGTCGACCTGTGCCTGCATCTGACTCTACTCCAGCAACTGCAGCATTAGTCAGCAAAAACTGTGTACAGAAAGAGGAGAGAGTGATAATTTATAAGGGTTCGAGGGACAGAGAGTTGGGGTCCAGACTGTAGCAGGCAGCAAACTCTATTCTGTATTAGTCCAGTGGACAGGTAATATGAACCCATAGCTCTGTAATTGCACATTCTTATACTTTGTAATTAATAAATTGCCAACTGAGAGAAGTATTTTGCCATCTATGCACCATTAAAATAAACACGTAGGAGAAGAAATTAGTGTGGAACAGTACCTGGTTAATTAGGAAAGTGGGAAATTAGTACCTGTGGGAAGATTTTTTACTTGTGCATTCTTTAGATTTTCTCCAACATTAACCTGACCGTATTTTATTAAATATAGGTACTGTAGTCATAATGCTGACTAAAAGCTTCAAGTCTGACTGGAATCCCTGTGTTTTTGGACGACTATGTCGACCTCAAACAGTTGCAGTCTTGGCTTGTCTCTTTCTCTTAGCCTGGGGAATTGCAGAGTTGTTGGATGCAATGCAACTTAGCCAACTTGTGCTATCCCAGTCAAAGGATCTTAAACCAGTTGTTCTCTACTGCACCTCCTTTTCCCAATGTTCCCAAATCCACTGATGTTCTTTTTGGGCCTCTTGAGGGAAGCAGCCACCATTCCATCCTTCCAAAACAGCGTAAGTCACACTGGCTTAGGCAAAGTGGATTTGCAGCATTTGTCACCATTGTGAAACAGAATTTGTTGTTTCTCAGTTGTTCCTCCTTCCTTATCCCCCCCCACCCCGCACCTCATTCTTCCCATCCTCATTCATCCCTCCTTCTTCCGCTTGTTTCCTGTTCCTCCATCTTCATTCATTTCTTCTTTATTTTCTTTATTCCTAATGCCCCCTTTCTGCTCCTCCCTCCTTTTTTATGGTTTTTCTGCCTATCTCTCCCTCATCTGTTCATCCATCCCTTTCTTCCTCACTCATCCGTTCAGTAGGGAAAGTCGGGCCTTCTCTGAAGTCACTCCATCTTGCATCCTGGTGGTCCCTGGAGTTCTGGTTTGTCAACTCAGCCCCTTAAAATGCTTCCTGAGTTGTACCTCTTCATCATGGCCACCATTCCTTGTGGGCATGAATAGTTTCAGGAGATTTATCCTCATTTATTCTGATAACACTTCTGTGTACAACATCAATAAAGGCCAATCTCATTCTTCGAAAGTCATGCAGTTCATTTGCAGGCTCACATTGATCCCAGCTCAGCATCAGTTTGTCCTCCATGCAGCTCACACTTCACTCACATCACAACTCCATCGTCAAACCACTGTCTTTTTAATCTATCCAGAAACCATGGAAATCCATTCAACAGCATGTAAAACAATCTGACCATCATCAACAAAAGCAGCGAGTATGCAGCCTACAATAAATGATATCTTAATTTCATGAGTTTCTGGACTCCTTTGTACCCTTCTGTTTCTTATTCCCTTCCCATGGTGAAACAAAATGAAAATATTTGTTTGATTGCAGATGGTGACTTGATACAATTTTTTTCTTTGTTAATTTTCAATAAAATCATTAATGAACCTGTGTGGTCATTACAGTAACATTTGTGTGGCTTGTGGTGTGATGGAACCACCAGTCTCCATCACAGACCAATTGTTTACTTGTTGAAAACTTAACCTGTTGCTATAATTATCAAGTTTTTAGACCTCTCTAGAAATTTTTTCTGGTATTGTTAGCAACTTTGATACTGGCCTGAAAACGTCTCTTTTACTCTTCTCAATGAATCACCAACGCTACTATCAAGAAGCATGCACAGGAGGCTTGTCCTCGAGTAGTAAAAGCCCAGCTCTGAGCTGCAGGAAGAGCGGGAGATGAAGGAGGAAGAGCAGGAGATGAAGGAGGAAGAACAGGAGCCGTTCTCTTCTACTTTATAACCAGCCTAAAATTTAATTGCAAGAAGCTGCTTCTGGCTGATCACATCCTGGCTTTGAGACTAGGAAAGTAATTTATATCTGCATGCTAGGCTGAGGTTTTTTGTGTTGATGTTCAAACAACAGGAGCTCCCTGCAATCTAATAACCAAGGCTTTTGTGCAGTAATAAATATGGTTATGATATGTGTAATGAAATAGGTAAATGCAATAATCGACATGAGTTCAGTATTATGAATGTGTCTGAGAATGTCTCATATCAATTCAGCAAGTATAAATTTAGTCAGGAAAGGTTACCCACTCAGGAGATTGTAACAGAGACCAGGTGTCATTAAAATGGTAGAAAGATAGACCACTGAGAGATGTGTTATATTATTATAGTTACATCCACTGACTCAATTTAACATCAAGGAATACAGAGCAGAATTACAGTCTTACTATAGTATGTGTGTATTACTGACTAAATCCATGTTTTCTTTATATTTGTGTACTTTTAGAAAATAATATTTCAGTGGGTCAACTCTAAAATTAACTATTGAGGAAAGGTGTAGATAACTTTGTTATAAAGGTTTTTGATACAATTAACAGATGAGGAGACAGTAGGTACAAAGGGAAGAAACGAGCAAGAAGAAAAGGACAGGATAGATGGGAGGACAGAGACAGGAGGACATGAGAGAAGCTGTTTGAAACAAGTTGCTTCCATTTCTCCATTTTGGTTTCTTGAGATGTGTGGCTGATAATGGGTGGTGGATCTCAGGATTTCTAAATCCCCGGGTACGGCCCAGCCTGGAACCTCTTTTTTGAGCAGTGACGGTGCTTTTCAACACAGCATGCATTTTCCCACTCAGGCAAGTAAAGAGAGAGAGAAAACAAAGAGACAGCAATCATTCTCAGCCTTTGGAAAGAAGGAAAAAACAGCTCTACAGAAAGTGTGTCAGCTTTAGTACCGAGGTACTGTTGTTCTCACACATCAGAGGTGGCTGTCAGCCGCCATGTCACACGGTGGTAGTGTTAGGAGTAATCCGTTCATATGCAGCCTTTTTATGCTGGTGGCTGACATGTCAGTCGAGCTGGGTTTTTCTGTCAAAGATGCCATTATCATAAAAAGACTTCAATAAACCCTGAGCAAACATAAGTAGCATCAGGTAAAGATGCTACATAAGAATAATTAACATCAGGGGTGGTTGAAGGAATCCAGACCATTGACTACTGAACACACCAGATATTTTTACCTGTAAAGGCTCAGTTATACTCGTGCGGCATCTTCATCTGGTCGGTTACGCCATCACCACTGTAGGCTCTGTGTAGATCCACAGAGGCTTGAAACATCCCTCTGCCAACCAGACGTGCAGTCCGGCTATGCGAATGCACAGAGATTGGTCAGTTTGTGATTAGGTGTTTCTGGATATTGTCTGTTCTCGCTGAACGACTGTGGAACAACGCGTCCTTCTTCTCATTTGTTTGTGCTGTAAAATGTTCAACAGATGGACAATTTCTTCATCTGCTCTACGATCTCTCAAAGACACTGTGGTGTGTCGGCCACCGTTGTTCTAAAACAGGAAATACGTGTCGGAACTGAATAAAACCATCGAAGAAATTGCCTTGAGGATTACCATCTGATAGCAGCCCTACTGCGACTTGTAGATCCAGAAAAGAAACTGCAACATGACGCTGTTAGCCTACGCTGGACGCCGTGCGAGTATAATTCCAGCTTAATGCTTCAGCACCCAATGACTGGTTTTCCATATTCATGCATTAAAATTTCCTCTTAACACAGATGCCTTGTCTTCACTAGGCAGCAGCCTTTCTGTGCCTTTTTTTTGTGGGTTTGCAAAGGGGATCCCCATCCCAATTCCTAAAAATTCAGATTAACCAGAAGAAAAAAATCTTTACTAACAGAATTAAAAAAAAAAAAATAAAAAATCACATTTCATAAGTGATAATTGACTATGTACATAAATAGTTTTTAAGTTTCACATGCATGTTAGAAATAGGTTTTGCACACTCAAAATGTGTCCAGAGCTTGCAGAGGTTAAAATGCAAGCCAAACTTAAGACTCTTAGGATGTTAAGGTAAAACACAAATATCACAAACAACCAGTTACATAATATTGCAATATTGCTGGGCTGGCAACCAAGGTAAAAACCACTGTGGCTCCCTGAGCCAGGCCCTTAACCCCCGACTGGTCACCGGGCATTGGAATCTGGGAGTCCACTGCTCCTAACAACTAGGATGTGTTAAATGCAGAGAAAGAATTTCCCCACTGTGGTACTAATAAAGGATTATTATTAATATGATTATATAATCTTACAACAACAGCATGGAGTTGAGGGTAACATGGATTTATGGGCATGCCCTCAACCCCACAAAAAGATAGAAATAATGTTTTTGTATGGTGCAGGAGGTTCAGGTCCTACGATGTATGCAGGGACGTGCTGCAGATGTTCTATCACGCTGTTATTGCAGTGTGCTTTTTTATGTTGTTGTCTGCTGAGGGAAGAGCACTACGGACACAGACTGTAGGTGTAAAAACAAACTGGTAACAGAGGCCAATTATATGTTGGCTAGGGAGCTGGACCCTATTAGAACCCTGGTGGAGCAGCAGATGTGGAGGACACTACTGGCCATTTTGGACAATGAAACAATGAAAAAAGGGTCGCAGACGTGCGGCTTCCTTCTCTAACACCAGCTTTTACTTCAAAGCTGATGTCGTTGCTCCCAACTCAGCATTTGAAGTTGCTGTTAAAGCTTTTAATGACATGGACGATCTCTGATGGAATTCCATAAGCTTGCAAAATGTGCCTGAGGTTATCCCTGTGGATGGAGTCAAAGGCTTTCTCAAAGTCCACAAAATGAATGTACCACTCACTGCTTGATGAGTTTTAGGAAATGTTAAAGCCCCCATAAAGGCAATTAATTTAGCATAGGAATAATAATCACTACTGATACCTTCACTCCACCTTCATTGGTTAAACATACATGTTGGGCTTCATCAGGGTCAAAGTAGGAAAGAGTGGTTCTACGACTACAACAGATCACTGTCCTAAACAGTCTGACCACCACAAAGTCCAGACTTTAATCCCACTGAAAACAGTAGCTGTCAGACTCCTATCATATAAGGTTAAGGTGAAAAATTAAGTTGTGGAAAGCATCTGGATAAGATGCCACAGTTCAATGGGTGCTGCTATCAAAGGTCAAGGTGGTCCAATGATCTATTAGTGAGCAAACCTTTTTTGGCCAGCCAGCACATTAAATATAATTTATACCTTGGTCTGACCAGCACATTAACCTGTGTAAGAGTCGATGGGTTCTCGGAGGCGATGGACACTAATGTCTCATTGTAAATGACTCTCAGTACTAACAGTGACGAGAAGATTTATATATATATAAGACAAAACAAACCAAAAATTAAATTGTATTTAATATGAATAGATATTTGCATAAATACATCATGAAACTTTTTCCTGTTTCATACATGTACCGTATAAGCTCTGCTAAACTCACTATTAGCTGCCTCTCAGAGTGCTTTTATGATTCCATCAAATGGTCATGATCATCTTAGTGAAAAGAGTAATAACTGTGGATGAACTCAGTATCAACATTTCTGTTGGCTCTCCAGAGATTTCACCCACTAGCTGCCCTTGCCATGACTTTGTAATTAAACCCTTTGTGGCAGCTTGCTTTGCTGTAATGGCTTCGTGGGACGGCAGCAGATGTGGCTGAAGGAGCTGAAATATCCTCTTCAACAAAGGTGGTGCAGGAAAGCTAAAAGGCCACATCTATGTTGAACTACGATAATGGTTGCTTTGCTGAATTAAATCCTACAAGCACTAAAAGATTAAACAGCCCCCCCTTCTCTT
Organism: Melanotaenia maccullochi; assembly: GCA_037177255.1. NCBI lineage: Eukaryota > Metazoa > Chordata > Actinopteri > Atheriniformes > Melanotaeniidae > Melanotaenia > Melanotaenia maccullochi. The sequence goes on from JBAGKP010000020.1 coordinate 24,540,827, forward strand.
TTTTATAAATTTTATTTTAGCTTTGGTTATAGTTTGACCAAATATGTTTAAACACCATATATAAGCCAAAGAAAACATGAAGAAACATGCCATAGCACCTTAAAGCTGAAGATGACCTGCTCTTTTCCAGTTATTGTAGCCATCTCAGATAAAAAATTAAAATAAAAAAAATGCAATTGTCCGGAAAAAATTTCCTGACCTGTTGTTTTCCATTAGATAAGTGTTCTACACTAGTAAGAGCAGAGGTGCCTGTCAGCTTAAAAATGTAGTTTCAAGACAGAAATTTGATGTTTTCTGAACCTGGAGTGTCCTCAGAACCGAGCCTCAGGCCACAGCAATTTAATCAACTGAAAGGAAAGGCCCTAATGGATTCTCCCATCAAACTCTGCTGGATGACAATATTGATTAGAGTCACTCATTAATCTCAATCAGCTCAGACCACAAATTACTACCATAGGATTAAATAAATCACACAGAAAATTATTCAAGTGGAATGCTGAAAAACACTCAGTCCACATGTTTGCACTAAAATCTTTTCATGTCAAAGTGGAAGGATTTGCCCGTAGAATGTGTTGGAAAAGCAGATAAAATTGATAATATTGAGGGGCTGACAGCTGTAGAGCTCTAGTTGCGACGCCCTCCATGAAAACAGCTCACCCCAAAGCCTTGTGTGTGTGCGTGTCTGTGTGTGTTTGTGTAGTGTTATTGTTTTTACATAAAGATTAGTAAGTGTGATTAAAACTAAGGAGCAAGCCACCCTAGGGTGCAGGAGAAGCAGCCACAGAGGGCCCCTCCACCACACCCCGTGCAACGTGCACACTCCCCAAAACCCTAAGTGTGTGGATGTAAATGCAGGCACAGGGGATTGAGTGGTTTGAGGAGTGGCATGACCGAGAAAAAGGGACCCTCCCCCCGGGAAGATAAGCCACCCTGTTGGCAGCAGTAAGCTACCCGTTCCCCAGGACCCCTCCTGCCCTGGGAGGAGGGGTCCTGAGGTTTGAGGTTTTTGCAGAACTGAACTGCCTGTCTGTCTTCTCAACAGTCAGACAAACAAATGCTTGTTCTCCCTGCAGCTGTTACACCCACACACCTTATGATAAAAATAAAAATATTTATTTGCCTCTTGACAACCAGTGACTATGACAGATTCCAAAGTGAAAACCTTCATATGTGGAGTATGTGCTAAAAAAAAACACACAAACAAACAAACAAAGAAAAAAAAACCCAAAGACAATTAAAGTTGCAAGTGGTCATAAAGGCCCTTGCACCTTCACTGCTGCTTCAGCCTATAATGCCATCGCATCCCATGGCAATCTCCCTGCTACAGCACTCTCACCCTCACCTGCAGCCACATATGTGCTCTTGCAGTTGCGTGCAGCATTACCCTTCTGCCATAGTCAATGTATGTAGTAAGCTGTTTGGAGTGATGAGTGAGTGAAATGAGGCAGTATAGTAATCTTTTTCTGATGAATTTTCTGATACAGGTCATATAGGCTTTTAAATGAGTCTTGGCCTGTGGTAAGGCGGCGTTGCTATGGTATTGACAACATCTGATGTGGTCAGGATGGAAGTGAACTGAAACATGCTTAGTGTGGTGCAGATGGGTGTTGTATGTAAGCGTTAGTGGATTCTTGATGGGCAAACATCAGACTTCTAGGGGCTGCCACCGCTGAACACCAACTCCTTTGAGAAAGATTTTAAATAGCCTTCCATTTAATAATTCCTGCATGAATGATGATGTTTCACCTGGCAACAAGTTATTTAGCCCTAACTGATGCAGTGAGCTGCTTCTCATTTCGTAAAAACCCATGTGGGAAGATGCATCCTGTGGTCGTGGAAAAGATGTTAGTCTGTTTCAGAAGGGTTAGATTATAGGCATCAAGATGCTGAAACAACTCAAACTGAGTCAAGAACTGTCCAAAACTTTATTAAAGAATATAAATGAATGAGCTCCTCTCTGGCCCATGGCACTTCCTGTCCTTTTGATTTTGCCCAAATTCTTGTGCCCACTCCTGCCCCCACTTCCCTCCAACACCAGTAAAAGAGAAGAAATAAAAAAGTTAAACCAATAAGCCATAATTTTAGAGTTGAAAATACCAAAATAAATGTGTGCACTAACAAAAACTAACTAAAGCATTTCAACTAAGTTTAAACAAAAATGTAAACAAAATAGTGTTAAACTATCAAAACTAGCAAAAAAGTGATAAACTAGCATAACTCTGTGTGTTAACACCATTAGCTATGTAGTGTAATGATCAATGATCACTTCAAAGTCAAAGTCAGAGTCAGCTTTACTGTCAATTCATTTACATGTACAAGACATACAACTTAAATGTTTGCTGAAATAAAATAATATAAAAACAACAGCAGAACTTGCAGCTTTGTTTAATTATTAAAGAAAGAACATTTCCACATGAACGATGTGAAGGGAACTAAATGGATTGGGACTAACTGCTGTGTAGCCTCAAGAATGCCAATTAACAGTGCAGATGATAAGTAAAAAAAAAGTCTTCAGTTTGCTAGGGAGCACAAAGATTGGACTCTGAAGCAATGGAAGAAGATCATGTGGTCTGATCAGTTTAGATTTAACCTGTTCCAGAGTGATGGGAGTATCAGGGTTAGAAGAAAGGAGGATGAAGTGATGCAGCCATCATGCCTAGTGCCTACTGTACAAGCCTGTGGGGGCAGTCTATTATCTGGTGTTGCTGCAGTTGGGTCTAGGTTCAGGTCTAGGTTCCGGTCAACATTGTGTCCAAACCATGAGCTCAGCTGATTACCTGAATATACTAAGTAAGCAGGTTATTCCATCTTCCATGATGGCACGGCCATATTCTAAGATGGCTTAGATTGTGAAAGAGTGGTTTAGGGAGCAGGAGACATTACTTTCACAAATGGATTGGTCACCACAGAGTCCAGACCTGAGCCCCATTGAGAATCTTTGGGATGTGCTGGAGAACTCTCTGAATTGTTTCGGACTCTTCCATCATCACTACAAGATCTTGCAGATAAAATTAATGCAAATGTGGACAGAAATAAATGTGACATTGCAGAAGTTTATTTAAGTGATGCCACAGTAAATGCTGTTGTAATCGAAGATCAAAGATCAAAGCGGTCCAACAAAATATTAGTGTGTGACTCTCTTTGGACAGTGAATAACTGCTGATTAAGCAAAAAGCAAGCGTTTCAACTTCCAGCTTTCAAAGTCTAGTAAATGCAGCATGACTTAAACTTGAATTTACAAAGATAAGACATATAGATCTGAGCCTGAATGCCCACGTTTAAAAGAAAGTTTTAATTCCCCTTTAATTCTGATAAAAATTGAATTCCGAATTAAGCTTTATTCCAAAGCTGCTGGTTTATTCTGATTTTAAATCAGAATTGAATATTTCCTCTATCACGTATACGTTCAACTGCAGTTGTTCCCTTGTCCTGTTGCAATAGACATTAATATGTCATATAAACTCGAAGAAAAATACTTATATTCTGAATTATTTCATTCTTATATCTGAATTAAAAAACGCCATGTAACCATGGCCGGTGACATGTTATCAGGGATTTCCGAGTTTAGAGTGCTGAATGACCTCAGACACTCAAATAGATTCCCTCAACTAGAAAACAAGTCATTTATTTCCCTTATCTTACAAGAACTAACTTAAAGTTTAGATTACACAACAAAAAACACATTTATAGTTCATAAATTATGATGTTTAGACAAAGTTAACAGTCACATTAATATTAACCATTCTATATATAGAATAATATTTATAAAATGAGCCATTTTACCCCGATCCACATTTATCCAGCCCATTCAGACACTGGTTATTACTATAGTCAATACGAAATACTCATAAAATATAAATGACTCATCAAAATATGTCCAGACTAACTCTGACATTGCAAAATGATTGCTAGGGGGTTATGTTGAGAATTTTTGGACATATTCTACTGTTCTCTGAGCATATTAATCAAATAACCAAGCCATAATGTGTAAAAAGCATTACTTCGGGGCTTATATGAAACTGTTGTTTGATGTCAACCTTCTGCAGAAATGAATGAACTTCTCATTTAGTGCATCAGAAAAATGAAGCATAGTTATCAGAATGAATAATTTTACCTTTAAAATGTATCATATATTCTTCTAATTAGTCATGCAACAGGATTTTAGTTTTAAATGGACAATTCTCTTAATGAAGGATCTGAATCCTTCCTTCATTGCAGGATGTTTTCAGAGCTGTGTAATTGTACAACTATACTGTAAACTGTTGCATAATTCGTTGACAAGTATCTGAACTGCATGTGTAGAGAAGAACCAGTGATTAGATGTTCCCAGAAATAGCTGCTGTGACAACAAGTAGATATTATCTTTAACAAAATTACAAAGTCCAATCAGGTACTATTACAGCTGCAGAGGTTTGTAGGGGCAAAAAAGGTCCCAATTATAACGGGTTATACAGTGATTGAGTGAGTTCACACTGAATCCAGCATTTAATAAAATGGTAATGGCAGACACAACAGAATGTAGATCCAATCTCTAAGTTTTTTGTATCAGTTTTATCGATGAGTTGCTATACATTACGTGACATTTATCTTTGAGCTGATTTATAGAAACACTGGTGTTCTTATTCTTTAGAAAGCACTGATCATCCAGCTGTCCTCTGATCCAATAAACTGGTTCAGATTGAAATATCGTCTGGAGGTGGATTGTTGGGTACATTGTTTTGCTTCCTAAACTTCCTTGTCAATAGCTGTTGGTAATTCTTTTCCCCATATGTTTGTCACAGAGCAGAGCAGGACAGAGCAAAACTTTATTAAACAGACTGATAGAAACCATCCCCACAGTCTGAAATGACACCCTTTCAACAGAAGATATCTCTGAGTTTTCGACCAGCGTTGCATGTTTTTACTGTTTATAATGTCTAATCTGGGGAATGTAAAGAAAGTCCTGTAAAGGATGAGCATATTTCTCAATGATCAAAAAGTATTAAAATATTATGAGGGAGAGGTTTTCCCAGTATGCTAATGCCTCTGATGTTCCATGGTCTGAATCCCACATCTAATAGTCTAGGTTGAAAATCAGGGTTAATCAGATTAAGGGTAAAGGTATATGTTAGTTTTGACCTTCCATCAAGATGTTGCACTAACCTCCCAGCCTTGATGGTGTTAAGCCAGTGATTCTCACCTCTCATTGTATTCTGTAAATGTGGTTTTGTTTATCCAAGCCAACATATGTTAACGCCAACCATTTGGTCAGTTAAGTTTGATTGGGTTGGTCATGTAACTGTAATCTGTCTTTGTCAGGTGACGTAACACTCGGAATAGCCACAGTGTATTGTGGGTCGATCGCCATGTTGGTTGCATCCTCGTAAACAACTGTGCACCATCTTTGCCTGCGTTATAATCATTGGTAAAACAGGAGTTTTGTGTTGTGTAAAAGACTGCCACCTTAAGTCACATGACAAAAAAGGTAGAAAAGTAGGCCACAGCGTTAGAATTTTTTTGGTTTCCCCACTTATAGACAAGGCTTTGGTTAGCAGGTTAAGGATATTACTGAGGTGTCGTTTTTTGTTGTTACTGTTGTTTTTGATTGTTTAAGTAATGTTAATGAATATGCTTTTTTTTTGGCTATATTCACATTGGCTAATTTCACTTGTAAACTACAGGCAAAGAGTGAGGAAAAAGAAATGGATTAGTCTGTTTGTGTTTGATCAGTGCTTATTTTATTTAATCATCTTATATCAAGGTGTCACAGAGTGAATGATTTCAAAGCTACAGGTAAATACCAAGAGTGCTCTGTGAGATCTGAAGTCACAACTTCACTTAACAGCCATGTTAGCTTACCTTTGCAATGACGACTGTGTTGTTGATGTCCTGCGGTGGAAATGTGAACAGATCCTGCACCCAGCCGTTCGTGAAATGTCCGTGAGCTTCGAGCAACTTGTTCATACGTGTAGGAACTGCTACCATAAAGGAGGTAGCTTGTTATATCCAGCGATGTGGTTGGAGGTAGAAATGCAGAATGGAGCTCCATTCCTTAGCTTTGAGGTCATAAGGATCAAGGGTATTAATTGTTGACAATTTTGCCAAATACCGATCCCGGGCTTCCTTGATAAGCCTGTCCCTGTACTGTATCATCTCATCATTCATCTTTTTATCCACATTGGTGACTGAGTAAATGGTTTTAAAACATACTACTCACTAAAGTACTGCTCCTTATATCAGACCACATGTCTGACAAAGACTGATGTGGTTGTACACCCTGCTATAATTGCACTTTCTAAAACACAATAAACACATGTTTAAGAAAGAAAATGTTTTGTCCATTGTTAACATTCAGTCTTGCCACATCTCGCTTGATCTGGTGCAGATTGGGACATCTGTGTCATGTCAGCGACCTAAAAGTGGGATGAAATGTGCCATGATTATTTATGCTGTGACCTTGAAAAACACAAGCTGATCTAGTACCACATATAAAAGCAGACTACATCTGATTTGACAAAATCTGATTGTGCTGTTCAGACTATGATAATAAATCAGATATGGGTCACATAAGAAGAAAAAAGTCAGATTTACCTGCAGTATGAACGTAGCTAAAGGGTCTTTCCCGAATATTCAACCTTCTACGCTGTAGTTTGCTGAGGCAGCAGGCTAAAGACAGCCAGCACTAACAGACTCAGCAATCTCATCAGGAGAGCTGGATGTGTACTAGTAGTTGAACCGGAGTCTGTGGTGGAGATGTCAGAGAAAAGGATGCTGAGGAAGGTCCTCAGTATCAGGGACAATGTCTCCTACCCACTGCATGCCACCATGATGTCTTGTCAGAGCTCTTTCAGCTCTTTCAACCTCATCCCAAATTTTTATTTAGTCAAGTTTAAGTCAACTATAAGTCAAGCATTTAGTCTTTATTTTAGTCTAAGAAAACATTGTTTGATTTGCCTAGTTTTAGTCAACAAAAACTGCTAGCATTTTAGTCTACTTTTAGTCAGAATACTCTCTTTACCCTTTTACTGTTTTTGTCAGCAGATAATATTGAACATTGTTAGTAGTATATTACATTGTTAGTTAATAGTTATTAGTTAGTGAAACTTTGTTAAATGTAGTTTAACATTGTTAAACTGCATTTAACAATTCATTTAAAACTCATACTTAAAACATACAAAACATTTTTATGTTTGCATGCATTTATTTATATTAATATTGATTCCGATTCAAATCAAATGTCCTTGTGATGGTAACCTGAAGACAAACAGAACAGCATTTTATGTCACCAAATAAATACACTGGATGCAAACTCCTAGAGCAGGTTCCCAACCTTTTTTATCTTTTAACCCCATTTTGATCTCACGAAAGTCTGGCAACCCCAGACATTCAAAACACAGACAGTTTTACTTACTTTTATACCACATTTAGGCTTTTTCATGTAAAAAAAAATGTAGGTTAAAGTTGTTTTTAATTAAGTGTGGCATTTTAGCTTGTAGTTTGCATCCATGTGTAGCTGTCCAGGTGTTTTGTGTTCACTACAGTTCAATTGCAGCTCCTAGATTAGCTCATTGTTCTGTCTGCTTTAATTAAACTTGCAATCCAACTGAAAACAAAGTTGCCCGACCAGTATAACGTATCTAAGTTAGCATAAATTCAACTTCACACACAATTCTACCAACAAGTGGCTACGGTCGCTACATGCTATGAAGCTAGTAAGTTAACCAGCATTAGTTTACGGTCGGTGTAACGTTATTGTTGGAACATTACAGCCGCTGGTTTAATATAAACAGCCACCACCAAACTTTTTGTTAACTTACCACAATGTCTTTGTGGTGAACTGCAACATGTCTCTTCAGGTTTGTTCTCTCGGACCCCGTGCAAAGCATAGCCATTAATGTTTTACTTTTAACCTTCGCTGTGAATCCGCCTCCTGTCTGTCCCAGGTGTTTGTGCACCTGCCCACTGCAGGTTTGAAAGGAGGTGTGTGTGTGTGTGAGAGGCGGAAGAGCCGGGGAGGCAGAGGAGACAGGATTTGACTAAATCATACCATATAATAACATAATTTTTAACTCGTCTTTGTTCGTGAAGTAAAATGTCCATAGATTTTAGCCCAGTTTTTATTTAGTGAAGTACATTTTTTTGTCTAGTCTTTATTAGTCCACGATAATGCACTCTGATTTAGTCCTAGTTATTGAATAGAATAGAATAGAATAGAATAGAAATACTTTATTAATCCCTTTGGAGGGTCCTCAGGGAAATTTGGGTATTGTTGAACTTTTGTGAAAATATTTTCATCTAGTTTTTGTTAACAAAATTAACACTACACCAGCGGCAGGGAAACTGAAAAACTTACTATAAGTAAGAACTGCAATATTTTATTTTTTTTTCTGCATATACCTGTTAATACCTGGTCATAACCATAATTTATCTGTAAATATCTGTTCATAACCATAACATGTTCAATAGTCTTTTTTGTTATGTGTTTTTTCCTGTACTCTGGGAAAACAGTTTCCTTCGGGATCAATTAAGATGTTCATATTTGTATTCATAATGCTGACTATTCAAAATTTAAATCAAAAACCTGGGTGTTAAAAAGGATTCTGATTTTAAGCTTGACAGTCAAGTAAAGGCAGTCGTGAAGGCAAGAAAGATAGCTAAAGTAAGCCAATTATTCTGAAGCAGCATTTTGAGACTGTTACCTGTGCCTTTATAACCACTTGGCCAGACTACTGTAACAGATTGTATCTGAGAGTTAAATGGCAGGTTAAGGAAATTAATTAGATTTTAACTGGCACACGTAAACATGTACACGTAAACTGGCACACATTTCTCCAGTTTGAGTGTTGCTCCATTGGCTGACTGTTTATTTTCGAATCCAGTTTAAAGTAATTTTATTTCTTTTGAAATCCATCCATGGTCTTGCATCACTCTACCTTGCTGAGCTTCTTCACCCTCACTCTCATTCAAACTCTTTAAACCTCAGTTGTGCCTGCTCTACCAGGTGAGCTAAACGTAAACCCATGATGCCAGAACTTGGATCACAACACTTGAATGAATCCTTATGCATGCAGTCATCGATGTACACACAAAGAAGCCCCGATTTTAGCATGTAGCATATGAAAATTACCAGAATTAATTTAGTCAAAAGTTTCTACCAAGCACCAAATAATAAACAAATAAAAGCATAAAACTTCTTCATCTCTTGCTTCAATGCTAAGCTGAATATTGAGATAAAAAAAGCAGCAAACACAATAAATCCTACATAAAACTTTTTAAAATTTTATTTTATTTGTTCTTTTGGAAATCTTTGATGAATGAATGCAGCTTACCAACGGATGAATCCAGTTGGAGCTAAATTTTATTTTATTCAGTTTTCTGTTGCTTGATTTTGCCACATTTAGCAGGTTGGCAGGTGTAAATCCCTGAGTACTACTCAATACTTCTTTTAAAAAATAAAAATCATATTTGGGTTGTTTATGTTGCGATATATACTGATATGATTACAAATTAATTAGTTAATAAAGTTGTCATAAATGCAGTAAATGACTTAGAGTAAATATGCAGTCTGAAAAGATAGTGTGGGATTAACTTTACTTTTTTTATTCCTTATTATCCTTGTGATCAGGAAAAGTAAAAGTGAATCTTTAACATCAGTTCTCCCAACATAAGGTACACACAGGATGGATGTACTCACTGATCCGTGGATTAACATTATGAAGTGGTTTGATTCAAACCCACTCATAATCTTTTTCTTTAACTAACCATGTACCAGGCGTGGTTTTGGTTTCTAAAAACCTAACAAGGACCTAACCAAAACCTAAGCAAACAGTGAGTGAAACCAACAATTAACAAGGAATGACTGGAATAAATCAGGCTTGTCTCATTTGTCTAATTTCAGCCCACTTTTCTCCTCTCTCCAACACTCTCCTGCCTGTGACCCAGAAATCGTTTGCAGCCCATGTTTTGTAGGATGTTTGAATTCCTAAAATGCATATGCAGGAGGAAGGACTGGAGAGAGAGGAGGCTTCCTGCAGGAGCTTTAGGTAAGTTTATTTGTTGTGGAAGTCTCTTCAGCATTTCTGAATGTGGCATGATCCCACACTGTAAACTAAATTAAAAGTAGTATCTGACAGAAATGAATAAATACAGCAGTAGGCTGCAAAGTAAAAGTGGTTTGATGATGCAGCCGTCTTATTTAACTGATGTTGTGGCTTACAGGAAAGGATGTCTAATTTTATTAAATTTATCTCAAACTTCAGTGTTTGTCCCTACCTTTCATCTCAGGTAGGAGGAACTAACATGCACATAGATAAGTGAAGAAACTGATTGTGTAAATTTGAAATGTTGGGCTGTTACATGACCATAAGTAAAGACTTTGCATTGATAATGGCTGTAGACACCAAACACTGCTGCTAAAAGTGTGTTACATGGACTTACACTGTGTATCTCAGAAACATTACAGGCTTTTGACAGAAATAATTTATGTCCTTGGAGTGATAACTGATTGACTGCACACACACAAGCACACACGGGAGCTGCATGTTGTCAGTGTTACATCCATTAAAAACCATCTCACAGTCGAAACCGTAACTACCAGAACACAGGCATGACTGCAGCCACAATCACAGTGACAGCCATGACTTCCCCAAGCTGCTGTCATTGAGCTGTCTGTCCCACTCAGCATGGCCAGGGGAAGGAAAGAAAACTGTCTGTGAGAAAAAGAGAACTGTGTCGTCTATGCTGCAGATTTGTGTCCATGTAGATACGGCGGAGGGTGAAGCGATGGTAGCTGTGATCTCCTGTCAGCCTTGTGTCAAGGGTGATGAGAAATGTGTATGAAGATATTGTAAAGTAATTATAATAGAATATTACATAGTTATTATATACACTCAATGGCCACTTTATAATATCCACCTTTTTCCTTCAGAACTGCCTTAACTCTTGGTGTTAATGATTTAACAAGGTGTTCAAAACATTCTTAAGAGATATTGCTCTATATTGACATGACAGCATCACAGAGTTGCTCCAGATCTTTTGGCTGTACATCCATGGTGAGACTCTCCCGTTCCCCCGTGTCCCAGAGCTGCTCTATTGAATTGAGATCTGGTGGCTGTGGAGGCCGTTGCAATCCAGTGAACTCATCGTCATGTTCTAGAAAGCAGGTGGAGATGATCTGAGCTTTGTGACATGGTGCATTATCCTGCT
>JBAGKP010000020.1:24666022-24676133 GCA_037177255.1 Melanotaenia maccullochi
CTTTTCTTTGGATTTGTTTCACACTATTGGTCAGAACTTGGTCAAGAACACTTCTGATGCCATTATTGGGCCCATTGATGAATGAGATGATGGTCAAAGAGAGACAATGACCACACGAGGCAGAAACATGGGGCCGACTGAGCGTACGGCTGCCAGCCAGAGCGAGCTTGCTTGGGGAGGGAGATTGCAGGCCGAGGAGGCGGTGCAATAGGCCGGAGCGGCGCCAGAGGTGCGAGGGCCTTCATCGCTGCTTGCAGCTTTAATTGGAATTATAGTTCCTTCTGCCACTGACATGGTTTTAACCATAGTTAATGAAGTAGCAGCCAATAAACTAAAGACTTTTTCATGTCATATTTCTTCAAACGTTCCTTTGTAAGCATTGAGGTGCATGTGGTAGGGGGATCAGTGGGGGCTTTACATTATTGTTGTTTTTGAAAAGGGGGCAGAAGATGGCTAATAAATAAATAAAAAGCTTTAGTCCAGGGTGGGCACAGCTGACTCTAGTAAAATCGGATGTATTGATCAGTGATGGATGTTGCTCGATCTGACATCCGCTTGCATCTTTTGCAGACTTGACTGTACTGAGGCATCCTAGTACAGAACAGTTCGTTACTGGGATGCCCTGGACCCAGCAGTGGAGGTGTTGGGAGTAGTGATGTGCGATGCCACTCATTTTCTTTCTGATCTGATACAGGGTAAAATATGAGCCACTGAAGAAGAAAATCCTTTGACTGTATTTAATTTTCATGTGTACATTGGTCGCACATAATCATGTGAAAAACCACATGATTATCTTCCTTTTTCAAGTTAGGAATTGCTTTTTTAATCAATATAAAATGTTCTTATAAAATTGTATTCATTGAACATTTTTTTAGCCTTAATACAAATTAACCATGACATAATTAATTTAATCATTACCAAGTTAACTAATTTTCAACCGTAGCTTGAACTTGATTTCATAGTCAGATGTTTAAAGAATTCATGTAACCCTAACACTATTTAATCATGTCTCTGGTACATAAACAAGTTCTCTAAATCATACTTGATTCTTCAAATGTATTGTGGACTATTTTCCAAGTTTGTGTAGAAATATATAAAGAAACATGAAAAAAGACAAGAACTCAAAATAATACATCAAGTAAAACACTTGTCAGAATTGGTTCTGTAAGAAGACGGTCTATGATCAGTCAACACTTCAGCACAATGCAAATACGACTGATGTAATAACGAACTTTTTGTAAACAGAGCCATGCTTCAGACAGTACAGAGTGGTCTCAGATTGGAAAACCAGGGAGGAGTGTTTATGAACAACCAGCAAACAGCTCAGAAGTTACCTAAACTTTTCATATCGGCTCAAGTAAACACTTTTTACAGCACACTGCTTAACAGGTTGTATCAGTGTTACAGCTTGTTAGACATTATGTGTGTGACATATGTAAAACTGATGCTGTGTACATTACAATTGTCTTTTCTCAAACTGGTATGAAGTTTGCAGCTTCTGTTGTTTCAGATGGTGAAAATGTGCTCCTCTCATAACCTTCATCTGTGTAGCTCTTAGCTTGGCTCGTCCATCAGGAAAACCTCCTTGATTCGCCAAACTCGGTGAGCTTTGACCAACTTCTACTCCTGGAAAGATACTACGAAGTACTTCAAAAAACTAAATATTCCCATAAACAGTATACAACACAGAAGTTGGAAAAGGCAAACACATTCATTCAAATAGATTTTAATGTATAATTTATTATATGTCTTGTGTCTTTGCCTCTTTGCTTGGTACTTCAAATACATAAAAACACAATCTCGTTACACTACTATGTGTAATGACAATAAAGGCTTTGAAATAAATTAAATTTACAAAATCATAAACCATGACAAAAAAGACTTAAACATATTTATCTAAAGTGAATCACAACTTTGAGATGTTTGAAATGAAATCCATCACTATAGCCGCCACATCTTTCAGAGCATATGTTTTGTTATAAAGTTTATCTTTATCCAGCTCCATGAAAATCTTTAAAGGTGTCAAAGTATCCCAGGTTCAGGGCAAACCACTGGTCCAAACAGCACAGCAACAGTGAACACAACATCAGGATCTTTAGAAACCTTGATTCTTATTAGGTTGATGCCAACGTCCTCTGGTCCATCATCGGCGTCATTTTTATAGAATACGTTGTGACTCAAACTGAAATTACCAGTAAAATACAAAAATAAATAAATATATAAATGCAACAAAATTGCATGTTTGTCAACACTTACATATTCAAGTATTCCATTTACATCAGTTTAAACAAATCAGAGGGATCGATGTTATTGTTTTTCTATCCTATTAAATATTTTTAATCCGTATTTCTATTTTTAAAAACCCTACAACAGCTGTTTTACTAAATATTTAACGACACTAGCCTCTGTGGCATCCTCACCGACTGAATTTAGGCCTGTTGACTTGATGTGAGCTGATCTCAGGGACACACTTCACTCCAAGCTGAATTCATAAAAATATTTATTGCATCGTTTTCTTATTTCATAACCATAACCATACTGTACACAACAAGACAAGATGCAATAGTCTTTAGAACGAGGGGACTCCTGTCGTTTGAACATCAACGCAAACCTCAACATAGCAGACAGATTAAAAATACTTTCCCAAAATGCACCACCAGTACACTGCTCCACATTCCCTCCCCCTGAATGGTGGTTTGTACCAGCCTGCAGCATCAAAGCAATCCAAGACTGATGTACGTCGCCCTTGCAGCACCTGTCCTGCTAATCACCTCCTCTTCCTCATCATAATTTAATGATCTTCTGTGTTATGGTTGATTCTAAAATGTTTAACGAGGTTTGTGGTGCTGCTACAGTACCTCTTTATCTTCCCACACACATCATATGTCATTGCTGTTCAGCTCCGTGCTACAGCCTGAGTGGTCGACACGCTGCTGCGCCCCTACGCTGGGCCATAAAAAGCCGGTATCGGTATTATCGATGCTTTAGTATCGGTAGTATCAATGCTTTAGTATCGGTAGTATCGATGCTTTAGTATCGGCCTGCACGTCAGTAGTTTGTGAGTCTGATTGAATGTTTGTATCAGTGTTGGGTCTGTGATGGATCAGGAACAGCTCCAGCCACTCATTATCTTGCATTTCTATTTTTTTTCTTTTCCTGTGTGTGTGTGTGTGTGTGTGTGTGTGTGTGTTTTTTTTTTTTTAACATGTCCTGTCCAGCATCATAGCAGCAGAATGATAGTCTGGTTGCTGTGTTGTGCCGAACAACTTTGCTTTGCCAAGGGGAGGCTTATGGGTATAAGGCTTCTTTTGATAATCTGATTTATTTATTTATTTTTTTGCTTTGAATCATGGAATCTATGTAATCTTGCTGGACCTGACCAGAGGCGACAAAAAAGAAGGACAGCTAAAAGAAGCAAAAGGGAAAGTAGAAAGAAGAAAGAGGAGACACCTCAGACAGAAGGCAACGACCCTTCAATCCACACCATCACCAGACAACAAACCGTTACACTTGTACATAAACACACCAGAAAGTTTCCTACGGCTTTTACTGAAAACAGAACTGCCAGTCATTGAGAGTTCTTAAATAATAACCAAATCAAAAAGACATATCACAGTTGTATCACAACAACAACTGAAGTACCAGATACAAACTCACTAAAAAAAACTAAAAAGATCTCTTAGTGTATAACTTAGGCAAACTTCCCTCTGGATGGTGAGTCTCTGGTGGCATTGGGCACCCCCACTCCCCGGGAGGTCCCCCAGGGCAAGACAGGCCAGGAGCAGCCGCCCCCCCACGACCGGGCCATACAGCGACTGCAGCCAGTGAACCGTCACCAACCCCAGAAGGCACCCACCCCCAATGGCTTACGGGGAATGAGAGGAGGGGGAGGAGGACAGAGGAAGAGCCTAGACCCACTCCCGGGTCCACCCAGCCCCCCCTCCCACAAGTGCATGTGATCCCTCCCTCCTGTTGGAGATGTCCCCGGCGGCCAAAGGACAGCAAGCCCCATCCATCCCAGCCACCGCCCCATCACCTCCAACCCAGATGCGGCTGACCAGGCATCCCCCAGGACCAGCAACCCCCCATCAGTGCGGCCACCCTGGGTCCAACCACCTCCCCCTGCCCGCCCCCGGCGGCGCCCCGTGAAACAGGGGTGTGAGAGGTCCCCCTTGCCCTCCTCCTCCCTGCTCATGACTGTGGTGTGTGTGTTGTTTGCAATTAAAACTGAGGGGCATTTACCATATTGTGCTGGGAGAGAGGCCATAATAGCGGGTGAGCTCAGATCCACTGCACACCACCCCCAGGTCCACCCAGGCCTCACCCAGGTTCATGTGATCCCTCCCCACCCCACCTACTCACCTATGATCTTGCACACTCCCTCTCATTCTAGTACATGCAAACACACAAACACACACACACGCATCCACACACATACACGCATCATCCACTGCATAAACACACACACACACACACACACACACACAACATATAAACGTCCTGTTTCACACCCCAGCACCTGCCCCTACCAATCTCCTGAACCCCACTCAGTCCCCCTTCAAACCCCTATACCCTCTTGCCCCCCAGTCATACCCTGTGTCCCAGGGCAGCAACCAGACACCGGTACACGTAATCCTGCATTTCAATAATTTATAATCTTGAGTTAAGGAGATAAATTATCCCTTTATCGTGAGAAAAAAAAAAACGTGAGCACGACCGCTCTCGGCTTTCAAGTCAAAAAGAATCCCAGTTGCTTTCAATTCAAGCTTTTAAGATTAAAACATCATTAAAAACTTTCCCCCATAATAAATATAAATATCAGTGCTGAGGTTGTAATTCTACTTTTTGTCTGTTCCAGCAGGTATCAGAATGAAGTTAGCTTTGACATTTGTCCTGTTAACTTCGTACCCTTTAACTAATAAGCCCTGAAATTTCCATCCTTATCTGTCACAAATATCAGATTTATTACATTAATATTTGATTTGAGTTTCATAGAAGGACTTTTAGCTGCTACTGTGTATAGGGAATACTGCTGTAAGAAAAAAGCAGTTTTGTTTATAAACCAAAAGTTACTCTTTATTTTTCATTTAGTACTTTTAAAGGAAAACTGTGGAATACACTGCTTTTAAATTCATTACTAAATGTTGCTTGTAAAAATGCTATTAAGTACAGAAAATAATGCAGTTTATTGGGTTTAAAATTTTTAATAGAACACAATTAAAAATCAAGATGACAGTTTGGTTTGTGCTCTTCTGGACTAGTGAAATGTTGACTTAAACATCAGTCGTAAGTCAGATGTAACTGTGATGATGTGACATTTTGGGCTAGAACAAATGTCACATCCAAAATGTTTTTCATGCATTATTAATATCTCAAGACTGATCCAATAATATCACCTCAGCTTAAACCACCTGCTAACAAAATAATATCCTCCCTCTCCTTCAGTTCGGTGTGCATTTGCTGCTAAACATCTCTGTGCTTTCTGTTATATGTCTGACTTCCCCCATATGAAGCCCACAGCTACCTCTGAGTCTGTCCAGAGGAGCAGAATATCTATCTGCATTATGAAACTGAACCTTTGATCAAAGGATTTGGGATTATCAAGAACTTGCAATTTAGAGTTAAAAGGAGGCAGCTGATAGGTTGAACTGCTAAAACCGTTTCAGCTGACAAAGTAGATAAGGCTCAAGAGGAGTGCTGGAAGAAATACACAAAATCTGTTCTCTGTGTGTGTGTGTGTGTGTGTGTGTGTGTGTGAGAGAGAGAGAGAGAGAGAGAGAGAGAGCTTTAAGCAGTTTCTGCAATAAGGCAGACTGTGTCTGCTTTTTCTAATTTAACAGCCAATATCTTTTAGCAAAAAAAACTAAAAAAAAAGAGCATTTTCATAAAGCTTTACTCCAGCCATAATTGGCTGAAAGCCTTATTAAGATCCAGCTGATGCACCTCTGTTGGGTTATTGCACTAAACACATCTCCCTGAGCTTTTCTGAATACCCTCATTGATTAAAGAGCTCTGTCTGACGTGTCTCTACTCTCACGCTTCTAAATGCCAGTTTTACATGTAGCAGCAGAGAAGTGATTGACAGCTGCTGAGAAAGGAGTGGAAGCAGTAAGCAGGAATACATGGAGAGATGCAAATGTGTGGAGCATCTGAACCACCTCAGTGGCTGTTTGATGTGTGCTCGAGCGCCATTTGGGATAAGTAACACCTTAAAAGGACCATTTAAGAAGACATGCACGTACACAGTGTTGAAGCAGTTAGCTGCAGTGCAGTCATCGCTGCACCTGGAGCCACTGGATCCACTCACAGATGAAGATGTGTGTATGTTTGGAAGAATTTTGGCCCTCGATGGCCACCATATATTCACAACTTTCTTTAGCATTTGAATGAATTTGAATCTTTACCACTAGATGTCAGTAATTATTACACACTGCACCTTTAAAGGTTTGAAGATATGACATTACATGACATTTCATTACAGTCAACATATGATTTTTAAAGAGTGGAATCATTATGAAAGAGCTGTCCTCACAGTTACAATTAATTAAAATTATAGCAAAAAAGTAGAGAAAGAGAGAAATGTATATCATAATATATAACCAAGGAGGGTCCTTGTTCATAAAAAAGCAAGCAGGAACAGGAAGTGGACTAAAAACAAATTAGCTGTCTGATTTTCTGATGTAAAATCTCTTGTAGTGAAGTAATGTGGAACATGGGCTTAATGTCAGTATGCAACATGCAGTTATTGCCATTTGTAAACATTTGTCATTTATAAACTGAAGACAGCAAGTATGACAAACCTGTCCAGTTACAGAGTATACCTGATGTTGGCAGTAGAGCTGGAGACAGATTTAGAAGCATTCACCTTCCTTGGATTATCTGTGAATAGCTTTGGGTAATACAGCCAACAGTTAACATTTTACTGTGGATCAGCTGCACCACCAACACACCGTCCTGCATACTACATACTGGACCTTTAACTTGTCACAGTTGAGAAAGCACATGAGGGATTAATGGTGGCTTAGTTCTATTAATTGTTTCTGCAAGCTGTGGTGGTGGACCAGCATGCACAGAAGCAGAATGCTGAGTGGAATCCTGCCATCATGATCACACTAGAGGCAGCAACAATATATCAGCAGGGGAAGGTTGGTCACACTGCAGGACATTTGTTTAGCTTGTGCGCTCAGAAGCAATGTTCTAATAGTTTTATCATCACAGTGGTATGAGAACGTCACCCCAGTGAGGCTTGGTAAAGAAAAATATAATCCAAGATCTAACATTAAATGGAGACACAAGTTAAATCTGTTTTGCACATGATGATGCTTCTTTCAAGAAATGTTTGTTGCTTTTCAGTTTTCAGTTTGCTGACGATGCGGATTAGCTGTGACCAGCTTTTTTTATTCTCATCTTTGTTACTCACACTGGCACACACACCTCTGTCTCTGCTTGCTTCCTTTCAGTGCAGGCGGCCTCCTGGCTCAGTTCACCAGTGTGGATTATAGCTCTCTCATGGCTATCATGATCTTACACAAACAACATTTGTCAGCTCATTTATCACTGCTCCCCCCTGGTTGTCCACTCTTGTCTATTCATCTGTGCTCTGTTTCTGCATCTCTGCCTCTAGGGTAAAAATGTATGTTACCTCTACAACTGAAAATAACCCCCAACAGTCCCCTTTGATATTTGCGCAAATCTGCAAATGTCAACTGCGATAACTGAAGCCTGACTGACTCGCCAACACCTATTGTGTTCCACGGAAACAAGTCCGGACGCAAGGACCTTGTAGAAAAGCTGGGCTTTCATCATATATCATTTGCAATGTCACTTTAGCAAATGATTACACTCCAGTGATCAGATCTGATAAATTGTTTTGGCAACAGGGGGATATGGGGCAGTCTGGAGCTAACTGGGTCAACAAGGTCCACACAAGCTGTATGAACACTGTGATGAAATTCGCTGCTCCTGAGGAATACACACCAGCAGAATAAGCTTTCATGGGTTGTGTTGGATTCTTGGTAGAAAAGACCAAGCTAATTTTAGAGTTTCAACCTCCTTCATTCTCTGAGAGTTTGACCTCAGCATGTGGTGGTGGCATGTTGCCAGCAGGTGGATGTCCAAGCTTCTCAGCTGAATGCCCTCTATCATACTGAAGATGATGGCGTGGTGATATTTCTGCAGCTCCATCCAAGCAAGAATTGACTCAAGTATGCTTGTCAGGGGACATTAAGGAATGAAAGCCTGAGCAGATATGCTGAAAAAAGAATTCCTGAACAAAAAAGACCAGCAGTAATCGAGAAGATTTAAACTGGAAGAGCTGACAGGTCCGTTTTGAGAAATAGAAATATGAAGTGAAGGCTTATTCTCAGATCACCGCTGTGGATAGAGGTTTATAATGTTAAGAGAAGGAATGTAAAAGTCTGAGTGAAAAAATGTTGAGATTTGCATGGAAAAGTTAAGTATGTCAATAGTATCTTCAAACATATTCAATGCCGAGAGCTATGTTTGAATGTATGTAGAAATGCGTTGTCATAAAAGTTTTTCAGTGATTCTTTTGTTAATTATTTTCCGAATCTGTCTGAGGGACAAAAGTAAGCAAATGTTCACCCTGTCTTAATTTTATAATGTTTTTATAAGCCAATTAGAAATGATTTAACCCGAGATGGGAGGCTATGGCACCCAGCGGTACAAACTGGTGATCTAAATGCATTACCTTTGTTACAGAAATATGTCTTTCTGGGATGGAAATATATGCAGAACCTGTGCTGCCTACTTAATATTTTAAGTTTGGGGGAGGAATTCATCGTGTGGCTCATTTAGCTGGTCTGAGATCTGTCAGTTTGCCTGCCTCGCAGAGCCAGTGTTAATTTTAACTAAAAACTAAACATTTCCATCATAATGTTCATCAACAGCTATTTTAGTGATATAAACAAGACAATGAATACATAAAAAATAATGTACAAGGAGAAAAAATATCAGGAAATATATCGACACTTTCCTCAACCAGATGAAAACATTTGGCAGCCCTGAAATCCAATCAGAACTAATTTAGTTGTGTGGAAAGGCAGAATGAGTTGGGAAGAGAATCAATCAGACGTAATCTCTATGTATGTTAAAGAGGAAACCACAACTGTTTGATCTACCACTGGGAAGATGGTAGAATTAGCTGTGACAGGTTTGTCAATACCTGGGAGAAGAGAAGAAGCAGACATATGGAGACATTTCACATCTGATGTAAAGTCTCACAAAAGCTGTAAAACTAAATACTTTGCACACCCATCACACGTGAAAATACAACGGATTTTATGTGACACTTGCCCACTGAATGCATATTAAAGTTAACGTTGAATCACAATATTCAGGTGTTGGATCCACAGCTGCAGCGTCATGTTGCTGATTAAAGAAGTTACGGAAAAGAATTTTTAATCTGAGAAGATAATCAGCAACTCACTGAGACACATTTAACAAACAAGAGATTTTACAAGACAAAAGAAAGATAATAATAATAATAATAATACATATATTAGAGGTGTCAAATGATAAAACTTTTTACTCAGATTAATCACTGCTTTCAAATTAATCACAAATTTCAAATAATTTCAAAAGAATTAATCACCATTCGAGACAGTTTTTACTGTATTGTATCAACAGAAAGCCGATGCTACAAATATTTGCTGTTAACTGACCTTCTCTTGGGTAAACATCAGATGTCTAATGGTCAGTAAATGCAGCATGTAATGAACTTCTTCTATATGTTGTCCTAAATCATTTCTACCATGTTCTAGATCATAATGCAGAACTCATTTATCATCATCTCACCAATCGTCTCCATGGAGACAATTAGTCATAAAACCAGCAGATGTGACGACTGTTTCTCAGTGTGAGTGTTTGTGCAGCAATGATAAAAGTCATACAGCAGCATCCCCCAAAGTAAACACCTTCTGGTAAAACACATTATAGACTGTTTGTTTTACTAGGGTTTTTTTTTTTTTTTTTTTTTTTTTTTCATGCAAGAAAAAGTCTGATGATGGAGCCTCTGACCAACAAAATGTGGGTGTTCAAACACCCTCCCCCCCCACAAATTTTATGCACGCACATAACCCGTCCTCCAATC
>JBAGKP010000020.1:24960628-24971270 GCA_037177255.1 Melanotaenia maccullochi
CAATGTTTCCTGCTTCAACACACCTGACTCAAATTAAATAGATCCAACAACCTATTAAGTTTTGCACAATGACTCATTAATTTGAATCAGGTGGTTTTGAGATGGGACACATCGAAAACCTGCAGGACTGTGGCCCTCGAGGACCGGAGCTGGACACCCCTGATCTAAACCAAAGAATCATCTGAAACTGAAATCGTAGTTTTCCAAATAACCTTTGAGGGCATTCAGGTAAGGTGGGGCCCCTTTAGGGAGTACTACTGTCATTGGCCACGTTCACATGCACATTTAATTTGTCCTTTAATTCAGAATAAAAATGAAATACTCTTTAAAATGACAAACACCTAATTCTGAATGAAAGGGACCATTTCAAATTAAACTTAAATCCAGTGTAAGCGTCTAATTTATTCTGATTTCAAATCCAAATTCAATAATTCCTCCATCGTGTAAATATTCATTCCACTTTAAATTAATTCCAGTTGTTCTAGAATCAAAATCAAAGCAAAAATGGTTATTATGTGGTCTTCCATGTTGTAACCAAAAAGAAAAGAAGCAGGAACTAATTTGTTTTCTTCCCATAGACCTAAATACATCACGTCCACTCCCTGTCCAATTAGAACCTTTCCCCACCCCCAGATCTAAAGCAGAATTAAACAAAGGCAATTAAACGTGTTTTCCATGTAAACATTGATTGGGAATTACTATTTCCATGTAAAGGCCAAGGAGAATAATTTAATTACGAATTATTTCATTCTGAATAATTAATTCTAATTAAAAAAACACCATGCTCTGTCTTGATTTAAAGTTGGTTGGCTTTGGTTGGCTCATGGAGGCCCTCTTCTGACTCGGGGCCACCAGCATTTGCCTGGATTTTTCAGTTGGCAAGTAATGCCTCTGCACACACACACACAAACACTTAAATATTACAATGTGGAAACATGAGTTTTACTGCCACCTAGTGGAAACACAATGAGCTACACTCACGGGTATGCCAGGAATCCCTGGATCTCCATCTCTCCCTCGCTCCCCCTGCAAAGAGACATGCCATGATTGACTGGAGGTTTGTGTGAGTCTGTTAACACACATGCTGGCTGGTCTACATGCAGTGTGTGTGTGTGTGTGTGTGTGTAGGAAAAGGTCATGATTACCTCTAGCAGCCAATAAGAGAAACCCAGGGAAAGTGGGAATAGGAACTGGCTTGCAATGACCTTTAACAAACCTGACGTTTTATCTTGTGTGTAAGCCTTTCCAACCACATCCTGCAGAACTGTATCACACCCTAATGCTCTCTCTTTGCTCCTATGGGCCATCACACTCTTCCATTAGTGCAGGTAAAGCGTAGCAACTGAATCAGAGCGTTGCTCCATTAGTGACTGAAGCTGGTTTTAATCCTGGAAGAGCAGAAGCTGCTGCACTGCTGAGGTGTTGAATCTAACACCTCATATTATACTAGGCAAGGAAGCATGTTTAGTTTCTGTAAATTAGGGAAAATATGCTAAACTTCTTCTCAAAAAAAAAGCTGTTACAATGGCCCTAAGTCCAGATCTAGATGTTTGTGGGAAACTTTAAGGCAGGTAGATAGGCTTCAAATAAATCAAATTAGCTTTTAAATATCATCACTATGCTTACAGAGTGTTTGGTTAAATTAAATTTAGCTTTATCTGTAGCGCGCCAGCACAACAAAGTTTTCTCATCACACTTTTAAAGACTGAATCCATTTCAGTCCACCAGATTGCCTAGCTAAGGAAGCCAGCGTATCTTTAGAAATTGACTTTATATGACTACAATAACTATGAACTGGACTAACATTGATTGTACTAGACTAGAGGTTATAGAAAATCAAACATTTCAAAGCTTCAGCAGAAACTGTCTCAAGATACACACATTTGTCTCAAGAAATGTTTCTACTTTTTATGCAGTATTGTAAGCAGTATTAAAATTTTAGGTGGGAATGAGTGTAATTGTATTTAAAGAAATATATATTTCCTTAACTGAGCCTAAACTGAGTGGCATACATAATCCTCTTGCTTCTGGAAACTGTGATCAACTGTCTGTATGAACTATGACCATGAAACATGATGTTTACTGTGATGTTTTTCTATGTTAAATGGACCTTTGTGCCTGAAATATTATATATAGAGAGAGACGACTGTACAGAAAGCAGCGCTGCAAACCTCAATGAACTGAAACTAAAGCTATAAAGAGGAGTGGGCAAACATTCCTCCATGTAAGAGACTGATAACGTGATACAGAAAATCATGTCTTCGGTTTGCTGCTGCTGAAGGAGCTTCTGAAAGCTGCAGGATCACGAGGTGGATGATGTTTTTAAACACACTTACTTGATTTTGGTTTTGGTTTTATTAAATGGTGACAGGATGTAATAACCAGAAAAAAGGAGCATCCCTGCCTGCCAGATGTTTTTCTGTCACTTTCTTCATGAGGAGTCTCAGGATTGTGTGAAGCCATCAGCTCATTTACACCTCAAGGCGTTCATGGTGAATCCTGGATATTTCAGCAACCGCTCTCTTTTGGATCGTAAAAGTCAACTTTCTTTTGCTTGTCAATTTTTATTGACTTTTGTGGTTACTTTTCCTTAATGATTTTTTTTAAGTGTGAATCCTGAACATGTGTCAGCATGAGCAAGTACTCCTTTAATAAAATAAAAGTTGTATGTGAATGTATTGTTGAATGTGTGCTGTGTCCAGGCTTTGAATTGACTAAATCTCATGACCTCATGCACATGACTTAAAGGTATTTTTAAGTAAAGAAAAGCCACCATACCTGGTCTCCTTTGGCGCCGGTCTCCCCTCTTTCCCCCTGAAATCATTAACACTGAATATGAAAACACATCCACCTTTCAGTCAGGTTAAAGCGAGGCATGATGTTTGAAGCATCCACACTACAGTGTAAATGAAAAAGTTGGGTAAACCTAAAATAGCAAGGCAATCAGATGCAAAGAGCTTTTTACTTCTGTTGTGTGAACCTAAATTAAGAGGGTAAGTAGAATCTTAGATTTAACAAAGTTTGGACAGACACTCTCATCTCCTCATAAGATGTAAAAAAGCTAATTTATTCTTCTTTAAACTGAAAACCTATTCTAACTTTGTTAAGTGGCTCCCAGTGTCAGGTATGAGGCGCTGCTTCCCTTCAGCTACTGCTCAGAGATCATGCTAATTATTGCTTCACCTGCTTTTTAGATTTTCTTCCTGGGGGGTTACCTTCAGTTAGGCATGGTTTGATCATTGCTGGTACGTTCCCTTTTTTATTTACCGTTCACTGAGCATGCTAGTGTAATGCAGCTTTTGTATTAGGAAAATGTTAACAGCTGGTAAAGAGTCTGACTTCCACCTATTTAAGTGGCCAGAAGAGTGAATGATTAATATGAAAAGAGTTTATCTCCATACTACAGTAGTTTCCTGCATCTGTAGGCCTGGATTGCTGCTGTCGCTAACGCTGCTGCTGCCCTACTGAAGGCTGTAAGAACTATGATCCCCTGTTTAGATCCAACTTTTTATTAATCTTCAGTTAACTTTATCAGTTATGTTTGATTTTCTTTCTTTCTCTGGACTTAGGGTGATGGTGGACTCTTCTGATGGCGACACCTCCTTTTCCGTGTGATGTGAGCTTCTCCTGCACTTCTTGCTTTGGGTGGAACTGTGTGAGAGGATTTGAGGTGATTGGAGGTGCGCCATCAGTTGACTTGTCCCTCCCTCAGTAATAAGCCTCAGCAGCTATCTATTAAATCTTGTTTACTGAATTTGAATTTAGTCATTAGGGTGGAATAAGTCTCACTTTTATTATTAATATACCAAACCACTGTCTTAAAGTTAAAGGCTTCTAGTAGCCTAGGTTTTTCTGTGGGCCTGTTTGCCACAATCAAGTTTAATCAAAAAAGCTTTGCAGCTTTTGTCTTACTTTAAGTGTAGCAGCTTACTAAGGGAGGACTGTTTGCTCAGTATTTATGCACTTGGGTGTGGTGCCTTTGAAGTGTGAACGACAACCTTCACCATGATTAAAATTAATCATGTCATCTAAGCACAAAATAAATAATACATCAATAAGTCTGTATTATGTTAAGCTGTCAACGTTTCCCAACTACAACATGGAAATCTTGTAAACCCCACAACAGCAAGGCATAAATTATTTATAAGGTGCCACCTCTGCTGCCATTTCAAGTTTTCATTAAGAGTAAATAAAACCTTGCAGGTTGTTGATTCTCCTTCATCTCTACCTGCTGCTGCAGCAGCTCAATCTCACCTTATGACCTTTGAGTCCTGGCAAGCCTGTGGCACCTGGCAGCCCTGGGTAGCCTGCGTCCCCCACTGAACCCTGGGAAGGTGAAAGGTTATTGATCTTTGACAACAAAAAATGTTGTTTTTTTAACAGCATGTAGAAAGTAACATCTATCATGGTTGAAGCTTCATTACTCTAAGCATTAATACAGAGAGGTGACACCTTTCAGAGCTATCACAGCCAATAAGAAATCTAAACACAGGTTACTGAGACTTACGAGTGGAAACTTTTCAAGCTCTACTCCCTGACATCATCTCCTGGACAATGAAAAACATTCTCTAAAGGATGGCACGTTGCGAACAACTACTTACCTGTCACGAAGCAGAACAAAGATGCACTTTTTTGCTTTTTTTAAACAATCGGAGCAGTGACTGACATCTGTGGGCATAATTGCTCAGGAACATGTTTCTTAAGAAACAAGTGGGATTTAAAGACAAGTTGTCGCTCATCAGAAGAATCCAGACTGGTGAAATAATCACAGGCTGACAGGAAAAATGTTATCAAATTTGAACAATTTAAGTGTCACAGCTGATGTGCTGAGACTGGAAAGTAAAAGTAAAAGTCTTTCTACCAGATTCTCATTCACAGGGTTTTTGTTCAAAGGTAAAGTGTAACTACACCACCTCTTCTTATGTAACTCCACCCACTGCCAAATTTTAAAAACTGTCAGAAACTTCAAGGGTGGGGGATGTGGAGAGTGGGTGGGTCAGGAATAAACAGACAGAAATGACTGACAATCAGCAGCTCAGCTCACTGGCAAGATGCAAAGCCAGATTCACAAAGCAGCTGCGCCACAGAGCGTTTTGAGATGGAAGACTTTCCCTCCTGAATCTCCTCAGCTACACATGAACCAGGGGGTCCTGAAGCGTGATAGTCTGAGCTGTTAGCGCTGTTAGCTGTTAGCTGCCTGTCAGCAGCTCCAGCAGCTCTGGAAAGCTGTGGAGACTCGCGGCAGCTTGTGGCAGCTGCAAGAAGAGCTGCTGGAAGTTGCTGCTGCTATGATTTGAGCTGCTGTCTGTCACCAGATCCACTCAGAAGCACAAATCTGTCCCACTGCAGGAATATTTAATCAGAAACTCTGTGAAAGAATAGAAGTCTGAAACTAGCAGATCTACACCAGATAAGTTCACATCCCTTCATATGCATTGGTGGGCATGGTTTTCTATACCTAGAAGGCGAAGACCCACCTATCTGCATCTGGAGGGAGGTGCTGTGGGGTTTTTTAAATTTTCTCATTAAGCAGAGAAGTATGGCTCTAAATCATTTATTTTATTTCCCTTATTTGTCTATGTTCCATGTTACATGTTGCACCATTGCACCAAGAAAAATTCCTATTTTGTGAAACTTTCCTGACAATGTCAATAAAATTTGATTCTATTCTAAAAAAGTTATGTTTTGTAACATGTTGTAGACTAATTCAGATAACAGCTGGAGCTGCTAGTTAAAGTCCTC
This sequence comes from Melanotaenia maccullochi, assembly GCA_037177255.1. Lineage (NCBI taxonomy): Eukaryota > Metazoa > Chordata > Actinopteri > Atheriniformes > Melanotaeniidae > Melanotaenia > Melanotaenia maccullochi. The sequence goes on from JBAGKP010000020.1 coordinate 24,966,371, forward strand.
ACAATGACAGCTTAACTTTAGGTCTGTTCAGTTAAGGCCAGGGATCGTCTCTTTTGAATTGAACTGCAATTAAATACATTTTTCAGACATCACTAGAGCTTGAGTTTACAATATCAATGTATTGATTTAGATTTAAAAATGTTGCTTTGCACACACACACATATGTATATATATATTTATATACGTGTGTGTGTGTGTATGTGTGCTTAAAGTTAATGAGGCAACCAGTTAGTAATTGCAACAAAGGAACGCTGTAAATCCAAACACTTCCTCAGATGTAGAGTTTGACTTACCTTCTCGCCTGGTAGACCATGAGAACCAGCAGCTCCTGGATCTCCAATCATCCCCTGAATAAAAAAAAACAAAAACAGCATTTCTGATTCTGATCTCTAATACAAGTAGTCCAGTTTGTTTTTAAGCATGACAGAAACCACCACACTGGTCTGAGGGCACATCACACGCCAGCAGCCATGTGCACTCATATGGAGGATATTTCTTATAATTACTTTTGTTTTTCGTTTTCATTGTAAGACATTGGCTAGTGCAGCTGTTAATAAATGGATATGTCATTTCATTTAAGTCGAAGTAGCTGACATGTTTAAACACATGCTTAAGTTGCTGCACTTTATTACCACAGATTGCATGTTTAAGGTTTGATGACAGGAGTAAATGAGTAGGGGCAGGCAGCAGGATGTGATCCCAGAGACTTTGTGTTTGCTGCAGTTCCCTCACCATTATCTTTTTCTCTTACTCTTAGCACAAAACAAGAAGCAGACGAAAACACATTTTGGCTCTTCCTTATAACGGATTTACGAGGTCAGGTTAGTGGCACCACATTTATTGTTTTCATTGATTGTTATTGTTTATTATTGACTTCCTGTGTTTGAAAAATAGGTAAAAATTTCATCTTCTGGACAAAACACAAGACCCTTAGGACTTTCTTACACAGGATCAGACACTGTAACGAGGGCTGGGAAAATGAACGCGTTACCACGTCAACGCACCGTCGACAACGGTTTCTTTTCTTTCTTAAAGGTGTCATCGCCTGGTGTTTTCATGGAAACACTGTCCTCTAAGTATCTTTAAATAATTTTTTTAAAACTTATTAAACAAAAAAAATCAAACATAAAGCTTTTTCGCGCGTTTGGTGGGAGTTTACTTTTGTTGGTGGTTCTGCTGTGAACAAGGGGCCCAGACAGAAAAACTTCACCGTCTTCAAAAGAAAAGCTTTCAGGGAAGTTAACACTTCTCTCCAACACTAAAACACATGTTTTAACTTAAAAACGTGAAATTTCCGGGTGATGACTCCTTTAATCTTCTTGCTCACAGGCTCTGAACCCAGAGAAACCTCATGCAGAGGCTGCAGTCCATGCCTTCCTCCATGTCTGGTCCTGCTGCAGCGGTGCACCTGATGTAAGCAGCAGGTTTATTAAAATGAAGACACATTTTCTGTCTGGCACTTGTCTTGTCTGTCAAACCCATGCAAATGGGCAGAACATCGTGATTTAAAGATGGGAAACTGCTCCCAGAAGACAAAAGAGAATTTTGTTTTTGTTTGTTTTTTAAACTAAATGTGGTTTTATCTGGGTGGATATACTGTAGGTTTTGAGGCAAGGCAGCAAAGGTAAGACCTTTTAGACTGTTTTACAAATGTGAAGCATAAATTGGACATTCTTTTGCTTCTGGTTCGTTAATGTGCATATTGTGAATATTTACTAATCCTGCTTTCTGTCTGTTCACCTGATGCTGATATTCATCACATATTGTTCCTTCTGTGTTTAGAAGGAAGCAGCTTCACAGATTTAAATTCATCCTGCTGAACTTTTACCTTTTAGTTAGTAAATCCTGAAAATGTCATCCTTTTTTCATAAATATTTGATTTTATTTATATGATGAAATGTTTTCGATGTTTCTCTTTAAAGAAAAAACTGCTGCTAAATCTGTTTGTGTGTTTAATGCATCGGTCTGCAGCCTTTTCAATCCAAAGAGCCATTTTTCCTTCAGCCAGCTAAATAAAACTCCTTTAGAGACGCAAATGTTACAAGACCTTTTAAAAAAAAAAGAGAAGTTATAATTTTTGATAAATATCTAATATAGGAAATTTGTTGTCAATTTTGAAGAACCACATTTTTATCTTTGGCTTTTAAAATAAAGAAAGACATAAAACTTTCGCTAATAGAGGACAGACAGACTTTCTTTTATGTGATGTAGATATTTGTGAAAATTACGGAAAAACAACAACAAAAAAGGCATAGTTTCCAAACTAATGACAAGAAAAACAGATTCTCCATCTGCACTTGCAGCTCTGGAGCCCCAGGTTGCAGACCCCTGATTTAAATAAAAAATAATAAAGTTATGCCAAGTTTCAAGGCGTGTCATTGGACAATAACAGCAACTACATCATACAGGTCAGACCCTGAGCATAGCTGGCCGCTCGGTTTACCTGAAGCGGTATCAGACAAAGTTACAAAAACTGTGCCAGAAGTACGAGTGCTAGTAGTCGTTTCATTTGTTAAAAAATGAAGATGCACTTCACAAAATGAGTTTCTGGCTCGGTCTAAATACACCAGATATCCCCCTGGCCCACTGCATTACTGCATTGGTTGCGCTTCTGACATGTTGAGTGACAGTCCGGAAATGTCACTACAACAGTAACCGAATTTTTTTTTCTCAAAGTTTAATTGATTTTGTAAACATGGTAACAGCCTTAACATGACATTTACATGTATGTCCCAGTCTGTTACAATATGAGCTGTTACTAACCAATACAAAAGATACAAAACCAACATATTGTACCAATGCTGTGGTTGATCCTCAGGCGATGGGTTGGTTTGTATATTTCCCATCATGCTTTGTGGCACCCCAACTCCGTTTTGGACCGTAAGTAAAGTGTATGTGTGATCCCTTAAAGGTCTCCTGGGGACAGAGAGTGTTGTGTGGTTGTTTCTTTTCAAGAGTTGATTTAGTTGTGAATAAATTTCTTGAGCTTCTTGCTCTGGTGTGCAGAGTAGAGATGGGATTTATGGCTCTTTGAAGGGAGCCGGATCATGAGGAGCCGTTCCTTTCAAAGAGCCATTCAAAAGACTGGCTCGTTCTCACAATATCTTACAAAATTTCACCATATATATGAATGATAAACAATCAAAATATGTACCTATATAAAATCTACTATACAAGATTTAATATTTATAGGAAAATATAGATTAAAAAAAGGATAAACCTGAGCAGTCTGTGCAAATTCTAGTATTTGTTTTGGATAGAACTCACAGTATTTGTTTCCAAACAATACTCTCTGTCCACAGATGATTCACATGACTGGAGCGTGTTAGACATCAGACTTCTATGATTTCACAAATGTTATTTATTTTATTTTCATTTTACTCAACTTTACTACGTATTTACTTATTTAGTCATTTTTAGCTGGGGGGGGGGGTTGGGTGGGATTGGGCTTGGCGGGTGTGTGTATACGTGTGTGCGTGTGACTGTGTAAAAGATTTCATTGAGTTGAGTGTTTTTATTTTATCAGCTATCAGATTTAAAAAAAAAAAAAGAAAGGGGGGAGGGGGGGGGGCAGTTTTGCTTAGGTCACCCAAATGGCTAGCAGCGGCCCTGGTAACGTACCATCTGTACTGCGCTGTTTGATGCAGATGCCAGGAAAGAGTGAATGATGTCTGAATCTGCAGCTATAGTCTTCACATTTTCTCACCAGTACCTTCAGGGTGTGTGTGTCATTAAACATGATTTTCTGACTGATGAGATGATCAGTTTGTCAGGTGAAATAGTGAAAATGTGGAATTATCATGTTTACATGCATCAAACTGTCAGCTGTTCCTTCTCCTCCTCTGTGTTCATGCTGAGCTGAGTATGCCACTCCAGAGGGGAAATGTGCATTTCAAGGTTAGAGAAATATGAGCATGTCCTCGTCTCTGTCAGGATAAAAACTGTGAGGGGCCGCTCTGCTGCTCCCACACATTCATTTCTGATAAAAATCATCGGTTGTCAGCTTTCCTGTTTGAAGAAATTGGGAGAACTGTTTTCATTTGGTTTTAGCCTGGTTTTAGATTAAATTAAGACTTCATTTTGCTTGAATTTGAACAAACATGGGTTTTCTGAAACTGAGACTTTAAAGTATGTAGCTGCAACAGTCCAACTAACCGTTGGCATTTATCACATATTCAGTAACACCTACATATTGATTCCAAACGAGCTGCCTGCCTCTCGGCAAAATGCAGCATTCTCCATGGGAACATCAAGAGAAGGAGGAGGGAGGGCACAACATCAGAGAGGCTGAGAATAGCCGAGCGGCTGGGGAGCTGCAGTCCATTAGCATAATAACTAATTATAACGTTCAACACACAGACCTTGGGACCATCTCGGCCGACTGCTCCGGGTGGACCTTGGGGCCCCTGGACTCCCTGGACAGAGAGAGATATTTGGTGTTGAGGGGGAGAGAATAAAGGAAAGGGTTGTGGGGGATGAGAGAGGAAGGGAATGAGAGGAAGAGAGAGAATGAGATGAAAGAGACAGACAGCGCTTTGGGCTCAATGTGACAGAGTGCGTGACGGCTTAGTCAGGAGGCACTGAGGGAGAAATGAGATGGCTCAGGTCCACTCACACCGAAATACACATACTCACACACACACACACACATCCACAGACACACACCAGAGCACACAAACACACACAGTTTACATATTCAACAAAGCAGTCTGCCGTATCAGGAGCCAGCTTCGAGTTATTGTTCCCTCATACCTTCACCACAAAACACACACACACCTACACACTCTGCCTTGGACTTACAGTATATACATTTAACAGATTATTAAGATGATTTCCACATAATTTAAACAATTTTACTGAGACAATATTTTAAGAAGGTTCTTGCCATAATAGAGCCATA
>JBAGKP010000020.1:24988566-25002215 GCA_037177255.1 Melanotaenia maccullochi
ATAACAAGAGCTGCTGTAACAAGTGAATTTCTCCACTGTGAGATAATAAAGTCTGATCTAATCTAATCTAATCTAATTTATTTCAGTAATTCCATTCAAAAAGGGAAACTTGGAAAATGTAGATATTAATTCCTCACAGACTAACATATTGCAAGTGTTTATTTCTTTTAATATTGATTATTATAAATGACAACTAATGAAAACCCCAAATTGGGTATCTCAAAAAATTTGAATATTGTGGAAAGGTTCATTATGGAAGACACCTGGTGCCACACTCTAATCAACTAATTAACTCAAAACACCTGCAAAGGCCTTTAAATGGTCTCAGTCTAGTTCTGTTGGCTAAACAAATGTGGGAAGACTGCTGACCTGACAGTTGTCTAAAAGATGACAACTGACACCTTGCACAAGGAGGGCAAGACACAAAAGAGGCTGACTGTTCACAGAGCTCTGTGTCCAAGCACATTATTAGAGAGGTGAAGGGAAGGAAGAGATGAAAAAGTGTACTAGCAATAGGGATAACCGCACCCTGGAGGATTGTGAAATGAAACCCATTAAAAAATGTGCTGGAAATTCACAAAGAGTTGACTGCAGCTGGAGTCAGTGGTTCAGGAACCACCAGTACAGACGTATGTAAGACATGGCTTTCAGCCGTCGCATTCCTGGTGTCATATTTTTTTCCTTGTGTTTTTTAAGTTCTGTTGAGTTTTAAAATGAATATTCAAAACCATTTTTATAATTTTTCCTGAAAGAAGTCTCCCATGTCCAGGTAGAGGTCCTGTAGCCTTTTCTATCTGTTTTCTCTGAGAGAAATCCAGTTAATATGTAGAACTTATTTATTCGTTCTATTCTTTCTACTACTACTCTTCTACTGTAACTTAGAAAGCCAATTCAGCATCCATCTTCATCCTGCCGCTACTGAGATCTCCCCAGCCTGTAATAACAGCTCACTTTAGGTTCATAGAATGAAAATGTACTGTACTCACACATGCTCTCACTCACTCATTATCTGAGGTTAATACCTGTTAATAACTCAAGAAAAGAGGTTTACAGCTAATCTTTCTGAAGACAGCATACTTTGCATTTTATACACAAGCTGGAAACTTTGCCATGAGAAACCTGTGGAAGCACACAATCTAAAAAGGCATGACTGTAAATACACTAGTTTAAATATTACAAGTAAAGTTTTATTGCAACACTTTGAACAAGAAGATGACACTGTATTTGTACGCTGAAGAGACGGTTTGGAGGTATGCCATGAGCAGCTCTGTGCTGACACATGGACAAATCCTGCAGTGAGTAATCTCAGTCAGCAGGAGGCTTGTTAAAATAAAATGAAAAGCAACAAACAAACACATCTAAGCCTCAACAACACCATGCAAATAAAGTTTTAACAATCCGCAAGACCCCAGAATCCTCTCAGACCACTTTTTACTGCCCATCTATATTTGCTGACTGTGTTACGATGTAAGTGGTGTGTAATCTTGTACCACTGTGGACCACAGCAGAACGGTGCCACTGCAAATGAACATGTAAAACATCTGTAAAATGTATTCTGGTGCTACAGGGCTTGTCAATCATTTGTAAGTCTCAAACATTCCCTGAAGCCAAATTTTGATTCTGTGTATCAACACATTTCCATAATTTCTAAAGATAATTTCTCAGAACATACAAAACTCTAAGAGACCTTTATCATATATGTCATCAGGCAGGTATTGGTCACTGTCAACAATATTAATTTCCTTAAGTTTTAAAATGAATATGATAAAACCTGTGTCATTTTCCAGTAGCTCATTAGCGGAGACGGCGCTGCTTCAGTGCCCTCCCCCGTTTGCACTGAAGGCACCTCCCCACCCCCCACCACCATACTGGCTCTTCACGCCCCCAACCCATCATTACCGATGCAACAAAAATAACGGGTGTCATTTTCATGTACACGCTCTCCTTATGTAAATTAGCCACGTGGAAAGAAGCAGTACAGAATGAACACTGAGGGGATGAGATTACAGATCTGTCTCCAGTCTGTTCTCCAAACTTTAGTTTTGTCGCTAAAAAACTGGTGAAAGGTGAATTATTTAGTCTGTGTGTTTCTATTTGAGTGTCACTTTCAGTGCACTGTAGGAACTGTGTGCACTGTGTGTGCATGTGACTTCTGCTGAGTAAAAGAGTAACGTTAAACACAACTTCAATTTATATTGTGTGTGTGTATATATATATATATATATGTATATATATTTTTTTCTTTCTTTCAACAAAAAAAGCCCAAACAGAAGTTATCAAGAAACGTACATTGGAGAAAATACTACGGAAATGTGTCTCTCCAGAATCCTAAAACCCTGGATGAGGTCATTGGCCATCTGAAAATCCTCGTTTGCTGTCTTGCTCTGCCAACCAGGTTTTTTAAGAATGTTTTAGGGTGCATGGGCTTACATAGCTTACAGACTGTAAACACATCTCTGCTTTCAGGTGTCTTCCCACAGACCCTAAAAACATCTGTTGTCAAATCACTACTAAAAAAACCAACCAGACTCGTACATGAACCTCCAAAGACTTAACATTTCTAAAAGGCTCTCACACTACAGACCACCAGATACACAAAAATGTCAGGAAAAGTCAGAGGAGGTAAAGCGTCGGGGTAAAGCATCAGGATCTTGGGTCCTCTCTTTAGCCAACATTTAATATGGATCACTATCTCCAATCGATGCGACTTTTTTTTTCATATAGCATCTCCTCGCCTCCGAAGAGGCCTGTCCTTGGAGCACACATTTCCTTTGTTTCTTTCAACATTATGGTTGTTTAAATACTTATTGATCTGCAGTGATCAGCTTTTTCTCCGTAGCCCTTAGAAAATGATGCCAGCGTATTGTTTACGTTCCAGAATGCGCTGTGACCCTAAATGAAATACCAAGGCTGTTTGAAATCATTTGGTAGCCTATTAAAAACACTGAAATGGATTTATTCCTGGAAGCATTACAAGTAAGTCCCAGAAAATGGGAGTTTGTGTCAGTGTAAGGTTGAACCAGTCACGACCAAGCTGTGTTGTCAGTGGAGGCAGGTCCACATTTCATGAGTTCTAGCTGCCCTCACGCTGCAGTCGGGTCCCGCAAAATTTTTAATTTGCATAATCAGCCTAGTTTATTTAGTTGTAATGGATGCTACCATGGAGAGGGATGTTGTGGGAAAGGCAAACATTGATGAAAAGACAACCTAAAAATGTTTAGAAGCGCAAATTAAATTTAATTTCTTCAGTCAATATTTTCTTTATTTTTTAGTTTAATTTTATTAAGTGTAATTTCTTTTTTAATTAGGAGTCTGCAACATGTCAACACTTAACTTTTTAAATATTTTTATACTTATATTTATAACATTTTAAATTATTATTGAGAATAATAAACTATGTTCATTCAAGTCAGTCTCCCAAAGTCTCAAATACTACAAGAAAAAGGATTTGTCGCTAGTCGCTGGACTGGTCTGAAAACTCACTAAATACAGCAATAAAGTCACTAATTTGGCAACACTGCTGCCTCAGCCTGCCTTTAATGTGTCTGCCATTGGTTAATTTGAAAGCAGAAATGCAATTTTGCGCTCAGTTTTCTAAAGATATGGTTTCTCCATTAGAAAAATGCCAAATGAAAATATGAACAAGATGAAAAACATGATTTTCATTGGAGCGGGTTTTTAATTACCTCCACCAAGCAGGAGGTCATGTTTTCGGCAGCATTGATTTGTCTCTCTGTTAGCAACAGAACTCAAAATGTTCTGGACAGATTTGGATAATTTGGACATTAAATTTATTCTTGTGGTTGAGGGAACGGAGGTGTGTGTTCTGTCTTTTGCATTGATGGTGTTAAGACCAATAATAGAATTAGAGCCATTTAAAATGTGACTTATTGAATGAATGAAATTAATAAGTTTATTTTTCCCCTGAGGGAAACGAAAATGTGAGCGCATGATCTGCAATATCTTGCTTTTTATCTTAAAATAACTAAATGTTTTGTAATTTACAATAAGTTACTTAAAAATCGGACAAAAAACATTATTGTAGTTTTTTTATTTTAACAAACTGAAGAGAAAAAAACACAGATGCTGACTTTGTTCAATATGTCTACTCTGATGTTTAAAAGCGGTTCATAGGATTTCTTCTTATCTAAGAATAAATCCAGAATACAAAGACTTACGAAGCATTTTTGTAAAAAAAAAAATACTTTACTAGGACTTTGGTAAACGAGGACTGTTCATCAATGAACCTACTTTACTCTGAACTTTTAAACTTTTTTACTGAATCTATATTGCCTACATAAAACAACTTTTATTACGTCCTTTTTTATTTTTTGGCCAAAGATTAAATCTCTTGGCATAAATGTGTATATTCAGTCTACTTTCAGTGGTGTTTTAATGAACAGTGGTGTGAAAAACTGTTTGCTTCCTTCCTGATTTCTTTTTTTTTTTTCTTTGCACGTTTTTCACACTTAAATGTTTCAGATCATCAAACAAAGTTAAATATTAGCCAAAGACAACAAAAGTAAATACAAAATGCAGTTTTAAATGAAGGTTTCTTATTAAGGGAGAAAAAAACAAACCTATATGGCCCTGTGTGAAGAAGCGATTGTCCCCCTGTTAAAACATGGTTGAGCTTTATCAGACCTGAGTTCAGTTTCTCTGGCCACACCCAGGCCTGCTTACTGCCTGTTCTCAGTCAAGAAATCACCTAAATACAACCTGCCTGAAAAAGTGAAGTAGACCAAAAGATCCTCCAAAGCCAGACATCATGACAAGATCCAAAGAAATTCAGGAACAAATGAGAAAGAAAGTAGTTGAGATGTGTAAGTCTGAAAAAGGTTATGAAGTCATTTCTAAAGCTTTGGGACTCCAGCGAACCACAGTGAGAGTCAAAACTACCCCAAGAACACAGCGACGAATCATTAAAAAGGTCACTAATGCCCTGGTCCTCAGGGTGCCTGTGTTGGGCATCGGGGTGGGTGCTGGCCTGCATTGGGTTGCTGTTGAGGCCTCTGCCTTGGGGTGGTGGATTGCTCTTGGGCTCCTGCAATCTGTTTGTCTCTGGGGGGTACCGCCTGGCGTAATAGGTGGCGCCTCCTGGGGTCAGTGATCTGTGGTCGCGGGATGCTCTGGCTGGGGCCTTCCTCTGCCACCGTCTGTGTGGATTTGTGGTCGTCCCGATGGCAGGCTGGCTTGGATACGTGCTCCTGGGGGCGGCTGGTCTTCTGGGCCCTTCAGCCCCCTGGGCTGGTTCTGATCTTTGTGATGGCCTGGATGCATTTGCTCAATCACTGATCTCTGTTCATTCCTGCTATTTACTAACCTGCATGCTAAGACAGTCACTGTGTCGTATTGTGGGTTTAATCACCAACGACTACATTCATATTTTCCTTTATGTTGCTGTTATGTTGTTTATAAAGCTCCCCTTGGCAGATTAGTTCAGCAGAACACATCATGCTGCAGCTATGATGCCTGACAGGACAAGGTAAAGGGTAACCTGTGTGCAGCGGGTCCCACACCACACCCTTCAGCTCCTCACTGGGAATCCCTTTGCATCCATTTTCCAGTAATCACAGCAGCATGTTCTGGTTGGGCTCTGAGGTCTCCTCCGGGTTCAGTGTGTGTAGAAAACCACTTTAAGGATGCTAGGAGGAGTTCTTATCAGATCCCACAACCACTTCAAATAGATTCTTTTGACATGAAAGATCAGCAGTTCATCCTCCTACAGAGGAAACCCATCCTGCTTGACTGCACATGCTGTTTTATTCTGTTAACCAATGTGGTTTCAGGGAGCTGTAAAAGCAGGACACTTGAACTCACTTATACTGTTGCCTGTAGTGAGATAATCCAACAAAGCTCCGCTTTGAGGGGATGTGGTGAGACAGGCAGTGGGTTCTATTGTGGTTTATTGTATTGTTCTGCTGTCTAACTTTATCTTTTATTGACTTTTCTGTCAGATCTTCAGTTCTGAAATGTAAGGCTGTCACAGCCTTCTTACTCTTAAACATTAAGTGGCAGGCTGAAGTGGAGGATTAGTCTGCTTGCACAAAGGGACAGCATCAGGCCACTTTCTCTATTTTCTCTTGTTAGACATCCAGAGACTTATGTCATTTTGTCATTTATTGTGCCATGGTGGGCGCCTTGGCTGTGTAATTACGAGGTCTGCTTCTCTCAGGGATTTATGTGAGTAGTGTGGCGAGACACTTCAAAAGAAAACATAGGCAGTGAAGGTTTCCTCGCTCCCAACATGCAGAGCTCTGAACCTGAACCAGGTCTACAGCTGGACCATAGATGGGCCAAGGTTAACAAGAGGGTCTTGTTTAGAGCCAGAAAGCACTATTTACTGTCCCGCATTTGATCAATTACAGACCCTTTTGCGGCCATACATCAAGGCAAAACAGTCTTCATCAAGTGGTATAAAAATAGTTGGTGCTTGTTTACAGAGCAGTGTTAAATAACAGCGTGGCCCCTTTAAGAATCGTTGGGAGAAAAGAGCAGAAAAAGTTAGCTGCAAGAACGCCACAAAGCACTTCTATATATATATATATATATATATATATATATATATATATTTATTATTATTTTTTTTTTTTTTACATCGCCATCATGGGTGGCAAAAAGCTAGTCACACTTCACAGGGGCAGAATTAAAAACTACGGAGGCTGTTAAATATTTTGTGGCAGGTTGGGAATGAGACCTTCAGCAAACAAAGTATTTTCTCTTCATGTTTAAGGTGAGTAGACGGCAGAAGCAATGTAAAAATTTGGGATGTCTTGATGTTATATTTAGGAGTTAACGTTACAGTAGCTGTCGGAAAACATAACTACTTTATTACCGTTTTGTTTGTTGACACAGTTTAGAACTCAAAAAGTGCTGACTGCACAGCTCTGACAGCTTCCAGTTCTCTCACCTGGTCCTCAGGGTTAGCAGGAATTCTGTTAAATGAATCCCATTCTTGGAATGTTGATTGGAACATCCAAAGGCACAGCATGAATGTTCCATGTTTTTTCTGACACAAAAAGCCTGCTTTCTTTTTCTTTTTGCCACCCACGGTTACCAACATGCAACTCACGTGATCTGTGATGAAAGCTGAGAATGGTCTATATTTGTCTTTGGGCCTCATCAATAACTGCTGTTAAAAAGTTGTTTTTTTTTGTTTGTTTGTTTGTTTGTTTTTTTTTCCTTATCAAATTTCAAACACTAAAACACCTTCGTGAATGGCTTATAACATATGTTGGTTTTATAATTAGTGATTACAGGCAAGCAATATGTGTCTATCTTTATCTCTGTGTGTTACATGAAAGCATCACAGCTGAACTTCCTAAATCTGAGTTGACGTAAACTCCTGATAATAAGAGACCTACAGCTGCCACATACATCATTTTTAAGCTTCAGTTGTGTGTAATTGTTTCAATGTTACTGTAGAGTAAGATGCCAAAACAGAGGAGCTGTATGTGTTTGATTAAAGGCCACACTAGCAGCCTGAACCCTTTCACAGTTGATTTACATTTAGGCCTCATTAACATTCAGTGGAGCTGTCACGGATGGGTGAGGAGAGATTCTTTACAGTCGATGAGCGACGCTTCCTCAGCATCAACACTGAACGCTAATTTGGTTCACATCTGGATTTCTTTCTATCACTGTTTGTTAATTCCTTCGAACTTTTAACTATGACATTTACTGGTGATATTCACCTGAGGAAGTCTTATCCAGGCAGTTACTCAACATTTTTCTGTTATTGTGTTTGGTGTTTCTTTAAGGTTATTTGGTAGACTCTGCCTCTAAAAGAACCCAACATGTGGTAACTGTAAACACCTCTTTGGGTCATTAGAATTCCCACATTCCCAAAAGCAATTGAGAGGACATGACCTGTGCTTCCTCTGTAGTTACATGTCTGACCAACATTCAAGTACCACCAATCAAAATTCAGCAACTGAAGTCCATCCAACCCTTTTTATTCTGCTTATCTGAGATGTCTGAGTCATGGAAGCAACAGGTCCAGGTAGGAAACTCAGACATCCCTCTGCTTTCCAGCAACACTATCCTTCGCCTCCTAGATATCCATGGAGACCCACACCCAAGTGTCCTGGGACTTTACCTGGACACTTGGGTGGTGGGACACTTGAAGGTTTTATCCAAAGCAACTCACATTTGAGAGTAAGATTGAAACCTTTGGCTTTGAATTCTGCTCCCTCTTCATCACAACAGACTGGTGCAACGCACTTCTTATAAAGCCCCAATTCATCAGCCCATCTCTGGTCCCATCACTCATGAAGATCCTGGATACTTAAACTCTTCCACCTGAGGCATGGACTCATTTCCAACCCAGAGGAAGCATTCTATCCTTTCTTGGTTGGAAAACATGGCCTCAGACTTAGATGGAACAGTGGAGAAGAATGAACATTTAAATGGAAGAAATGTACAACAAAGGCCTGTACTACGAAGCCGGATCTTCTCTTATCGAGGTAACTATCGAGGGTTTTCTGTAAGACCCTGGTTCACTTCTTAACACACCATGTAAACTTACACTGAATGGCTAACTTGCTCCGGAGCAGGTTATGTTCTGGATAAGAGGTAGAGTATAAAAGCACCAACTCCTGACAATCAGTCCTCTTGGAAAATGTCCTGCCCATTCTTAGAACATCCTGTCCACTTTGGTTCGTGGATCATGGAGAGAGAGTTTGTAGGAACATATGCATCCTTTTGATGAAGAAAGAAAACCTTGTCACTGAAGTACGTTTTTGTATTTGTTCTTGACTTGTTCCCAAGTCTGTTTAGCTCCAGTAGGGCTAAACCTGAAAAAATCAGGTTAATAATAATGGTTGCACATGGCAGAACTATATAAACATGAATTTATGAAACACACAACATAAAGCATGCTCACATGGGGAGAAAATGAGACTCCTGTTTTTCATTAAAATGTTCAACGATCCCTGACTTCGTTGCTGCAGGAAATGCGGTTTGTTGGTGTTATGGCAATTGTAATGCAACTTGGGTCACCAGCCTGTCCCTGGAGCAAGACATAAACCAAGCATATGGCAAGAAAGCCAAACCTATTTGTATATTTACTGTGCATTTAACTTTAACATATTTCTAGGTTAACATATCAGGGAAGTGAGTGTGTTTTTGTCTCGCTATTTACACCCGTGGGCAAAATTGTTGGTACCCTTCTGTTTATGAAAGAAAAACTCACAATGGTCACAGAAATAACAGAATTTTTATTTATTATTACTTTTGTCAGATTCAAGTTATTTCTGTGGCCATTGTGAGTTTTTCTTTCATTAACTGAATGGCACCAACACTTTTGTCCACGTGTGTAACATTGAATTTATGTCTAAGACCTTTCCTTAACCACACTTAACTGAACACTGAATAAAGAAAAATGATAAAAGAAGAAAAACATTTAAAACGCGGGAGATAATGACACACAAGATGCTGGTGTGGTAATCAGTAACCGGAAAAGGTCGTAAAACACAACAGAAAACAAAAGTGAATAAGATTTATAAAATACAACAGGAAGAAAAGTAACTGAGGGGAAAGAGGAAACCTAGTGAGAAAAAGTAGACCAGAACTGGGGATTAAATCAAAACCTGAACACAAAAACCCTGCGACCATGACACACACAACTATACAGGCTGCTTAGCATTGAAGCTTTATCAGGGCTGGACCTCCTTTTTCTTCAGAACCGCCTCCGTTCATGGTGGCAAAGATTCAACGAGGAAATTTTTGTTCTGTATTGACATGATAGCATCACAGTGGCTGCAGGTTTGTCGGTTGCACATGATAAGGTTAAAAAATGTCCTTCATTCTATAAGTGACTATTTTAAATATCAAACTTTTTAAACTGGTTTTACTGGCTCTGCCCCAGCACACAGGCCACTTACAATCTTTTTATATCTACTTGTAAAACATTTTTTGTTATATTTCTGCTTCACTGCTTTATCTTAATGGAATGAGCTGCTTCGCTGTTTTTATTCATTGTTATTTCCTGATTTTTATTTATTCATTTATTTTTAATCTGCTTTAGGTTGTTGTCTCGTTAAGCTGTGTTCATGCCAGAGCTAACAACAGATTTTAATTTTTGGGAATAAAATGGACAATAAAGAAGTGTGAGAGTGAGTCTCTGGTCTTAAAGTGATGGGCATGGTCAGCATCAATACTCAGGTAGGCTGTGATGTTTAAAGAAGCATTTCGTAACTTTCTGACCATCTCCAACCAGTCTGCCCATCCTCCTCTGACCTCTGACCTCAACAAGACTTTCTAGTCCAGACAACTGCAGCTCGCTGGATATTTTCCCTTTTCTGACCATTCTCTGTAAAACATCAAGATGGTTGTGTGTGAAATTCCCAGTAAATACTCAGACCAACAACCATGCCACATTCAAAGGGGATGAGCAGTGAGTGTATCTCCACCACAGTTGCATAATATTCCATCAAAATCTTAGTTTTGAAATGTTTAAATTCATTTTTCAGGCAAAAACAAAAATCCTGTTATGAGCTGGATATTTGGAGGAATGGTTCTTCTTCAGGCAACACTCCACACACACACACACACTCATCCCACCACTCTACAGTTGGTGTTGAACACTTCCAGATTCTTGGGGAAACTAGTTTATTATGATAAGACGAAAAATCCTAAATTACTGAGTGAAGCTGGTGTTCAGGGGAGGCTGAAAATAGCATCACACACTCTGAGCTGGTGGGCGTGCGCACAGCCGTGCAGATGTGTATGTGCGCTTTCATTTAGCCACATGAGACTGTTTCATACTCTCACTGCATGGAGTTTTTCTGTGCTGCTGTAGTTACTTTTCCTGACTGACTAAGGAGGAGGAACGTTGTCAGATTTACCTTACGACATGAACTTTGATGTGCTGGAAGCTCATATCTCAGTATCACATAACACTTGAAAGGACATGTAGACGTTCGCAAAACCTGCTCTGGTGTTTACCAGCATCAATCCAAGAAATGAATTCATAATGTATTCATAATAAATTAAACAATAGACCATTATATTTGTCATTTTCCCCTAAATCATGCTTTAAATTGAACCCCAGATTTATTCAGAGAATACAAGCCTCAGTGGGTGGACCCAGCGGTGGTGGGTGGACCCAGCGGTGGTGGGTGGACCCAGCGGTGGTGGGTGGACCCAGCGGTGGTGTGAGGCGAACAGCTGCTCTGCTGTGTGCACCCTGTTTATTCACGTTTCATGCACATTCATCAAGTAAAGCATGGAAACACTTAGGAGTGTACTCCTAATTTTTATAAATGTTAGCCAGTTCTTATTCTTAGTTCTTTGTTTGCTTCCATCTTACCTGCAATTTACTGTCATCCCTCCTGAGTTTATTACATTTATCCACCTATAAACCCTGAAAACTCGTGAGGCATCTGTGTGTGGTCGTTTACGGCTTAGCTGACGCTGGTGAGTTTGCTTTCACACTCGAGCGTAGGGGTCACATGTAGTTTTAGTGTCATGTTGCAGTTTCTCCTCCTAACCTGAAGGTGGCAGCAGGGGTGGTATCGGCTGGTAAACTCACCAGGTCAGAGTTTTTTTGATGGTTTACTTCAGTTCGGTAGGTATTTTCTGTTTTAAAACAGCAATGGAGTCCAGTATGGTTCAGTGTCTTTATCAGCTTGTGGAAGAAAATTAAGAAATAATTCGATCAGCCTCTCATCCACTTGATCCACTAGTTATTGTTGGTGGTTACCACACAAATTCAGCGAAAAGATCCAGATATCCGGCAACACGTGGTCTTAAACTGACCAATCACAAGGGAGCACCTCTACGTAACCATCTGCATCGCAGGGGTGCACGTCAGGTCCGGAAGAGGTGCACGCCGAGCCTCGGTGGAGCTACACCGAACCTACTGTGATGACATCGCACGAGTATTAATCCACCTTAAGTGTACACCACTGCTCTCTGCCAGATTGTCAGCTGCCTTGGTGTCATCCTGTCCTACCTGCTCGTCCGTCATCCTTTCCATGTCCACCTGCCAGTGTCAAAGAGTCTAAATATGAATTAATACCAAACCAACTGATAATCAGATCCTGTTTGACCGTGAGGACTAAATGTCCAGTGTGTCTTTCTCCCAGCCTCGTTAAGACTGGAATGTTGAAAGCTTCACCTAAGTCTTCACCCTCATCCTAACCCAGTGTTTCCCAGTCCAGGTTCTCGGGACCCCCTGCCCTGCATGTCTTAGACGTGTTTTTACTCCAACACACCTGATTCAAATTAATGAACTTCTTCATCAAGCCTGATGACGAGCCATTCATTTAATTCGGGTGTTAAAGTAGAGTTACATCTAAAACATGCAGGGCAGGGGGTCCAGAGAACCTGGAATAGGAAATACTGTCCTAACCTAACTTCCTACAAACCAGATCTCTTTAACCAGCGTCAGCGTCATTAAAGCTGCTGTGGCTAAAAGTCCAGTTCATCCCAGCACAAATTCACAAATCATGAGGAGACTTTTCCAGACCAGGGGAAGGTCCTAACCGCGGTGGATGTAATGTCGGCGTGTCCACATGTTTTAGACTGTATCAGCTGATTCTTTAGAATCTAGTTGGCACTGACCTTTAGCCCTGGTGGTCCAAACAGTGTGATGGTTCCTGGTAGTCCTGGTTCCCCCTGGTTGGACAACAAGCAGTCTGAGCAGCCAATTCCAACACCATTACAACAGTTAATGTGACCTTAAACTTCGCAGTCATCTAAGTTCTGGTTATTCTGCTGAAGGAAGGTAGATCTTACCACAGGTCCAGCTTCTCCTGGAGGTCCAGGTACACCTTTTTCACCAGGAAGTCCCTGCACACAAAGAAAGCTGCTGATATTTTGTATAAATAATTTTAGGATATCCAGCTCTGATAAGTTTTTTATCATTACTATCCTACATTTTTTAGATTTCAGATGGATTACAGAGCTACGTCTGCAACACACATATAGGATAAAACATTTCTGACCTTGGATCCTGCTGGTCCTGGTTGCCCTGGAAGGCCCGGCTCCCCTCTGCCTCCCTGTAGGCAGGATCAGTCACAGGTGACTGTCAGTACAGGCTGCAGGGTAGAAAAAGACAATACTGACCTAGATACATCTAAAAATACTTACCCTACTACCTTCAAGACCAGGCTCTCCTCTTGGTCCTGCTGGGCCTTCTTCTCCCTATGCAGAGTAGTGTGGAGTGGACACTTCAGAAAAATTTACCAAAATCAACAGCTTAAAATGTTTTAATAACATGATTATTTGGCTTGTATGAAGTGTAATGTAAATTAAAAATTCAAATAAAGAAATAAAATAAAAAATAATTAATTTTCTGTTTTATTTGATTTGGAAACTGGAAAAAACTGGAAAAACCAGGATACATGATTACGGGTTTGTTATGCTGTAGTGCACAATGGACTGTGGGTAATGTGGTAGTGTGGATAGTGTAAAGCAGGTGGGGCACTAGAAAAAAATAGACTGTTTGTGTATTTCAGTTGTGTTTGGAATTTTTTTTCCGAATGAATTTCTACTGGAAAGCTGTAGATGAAGTGTGAACATCAGATGCTTACGATTATTAACGGGAATGAATGAATGAATGAATGAAATGAATGAATGAATGAAAATGAATGAAAAATACTTTATTAATCCCAAAGGGAAATTCAATATTGTAGTAGTAGTAA
>JBAGKP010000020.1:25012287-25027771 GCA_037177255.1 Melanotaenia maccullochi
GCAAGCTAAAGACTCAGTTGTTTAAGGAGCATTTCCACACTTAGCTTAACTAAATGAGTTAGAAAGATTTGTCCAGCCCTTTGGCTCAACCAAGCACTGAATAAGCTGCGTACACTTACACCTAAGATGATGTGTGATAAAATTGTGATCTTTAAACAAATTGTGGTATTTAAACAAAGGACTATTATAGAGAGAGAAAAAAAGCACTGAACTACATGACAGCACCTGGTCCGACTGGACTCACAGCAGTCTGACTACCACTTAATTATGACGTCCCATCTTGTTTGAATTCTTGCTTGTGTTGTTCTTTCTCTCAGATGTAAGTCACTTTGGATAGCGTCTGCTAAAAGACTGTACAATAGAATAGAATCAAAACAGTGCAGTGACAATGTAGAAAGTTTGCAATGACAGTGACCCACCACTACAGAACTCCCTAAAGGGGTCCCACCTCTACCTCTCGGCCTTGGAACACTGCATGACGTTACACAGAAGAGTTTGGCTTTATGCACACGTCACATGCTAGCAATCAGATTAAATAAACTATTTTGAAGTCGCATCATATCTGATTCAGCAAAGAAATTTTATAGTTAAGACATTATCGGAGAAAGAGAAAACAAAAACCGCCAAAGACAGAGCAACAGATAAGACAAGAATCAACAGAAGACTGTTTTTTACTCTCTGGAGAGATCACACAGTACTGCATCAACCAAAGCGTCTATGCCTGATTTTCCTCATGATTTGCTGTACAAATCAACATTAGCCAGTAAGACAAACCCACCTGGAAGCCAGTTTTAATGATGGCTCTCTGCTCCCTCTTGATCCTGCTGGTGGTTGTGAAGATGACGCTTTTGTCTTTTCCATTTAGTGTCACTGCAGCTTGGATTTCCTTATCCTTTGACAACACTCTCCAAAGATCAAAAATCATCTTGCTCGAGGTCCCTTTCAGACGCAGAGTGGCTACAAATACGTACGATGGCGGGAGGCCCTCAGGGAAAATGTCTCTAACGGGGTCAAAACACAAATCTTTATTTAACAGCTGGCACAGGATTCAGTCAAATATAACCAATTAGACATTATTGTACCTGGTATTTTCGGTAATTTCTGTGGCGGCAGTGAGAGCAAAGGCTGTCTCAGAAACCAAAGATCCAGCAATCTTCTTGGCTTTCATCTGAATGTTCATTCCCACCATCAGCTCGAAGCCTTTCTCATCACGAGACGCCACTGGGATCCGTGTGGGACAAACAGACTCTGAAGATGCAAGAAACAGACTGTAAGAGAGCTTTCCTCCAACAACCAATCATACATTCTGCTTTGATAAACTAACACAGAAATATTGATTAAATTCTATTTACAATAAAACTATTTTTTGGAAATATGTAAAGCAAACACTGAAACCACAGGTGTTACAAAAATACCTCATTGGCTTTATCATGTCTGGTATACACTCAGTATTTTGCCCAGATTATATGTATTGCAGATCCTCAGTTTTTTGTTGTTTTTTTTTATAAATTCCTACAGGCGCGTAATTATAGCATTTTAAAAGAAAGTGGGTAGAACTTTGATAACAAATTGCTCAAAGTTGTATATCACTCCCTTTCAGGGTGATTTCGGGCCCAAAGTAATTTCACGTTGAAAACAACGAGGCAGAAGCTGTTGTATGAATCTGAAATGTGATTCTTAATAAAGAAAATTTAAAAAAAGAAATAAATAAAAAGAGACAATGTGCATTATTATACATTGTACATTTAAAATGTGCAGGATTTAGCCAGAGCTAATTTCCATCCCTAGTTCCTTTGTGGTAGAATCAGCAACAGCACATCACAGCACAAAGCAGCAGAGCAGTAACAATAAGGACTTCATAACAGTGTGATTCATCCTGAAAAAAAACAACAATTTGCTTCAGCTAATGACTGTCATCACAATCATAAATGAGGACAGGTCTGATTTTCTAACAACCATGATTTCAGGTTTTTTCTGTAAAAGAATTGGGAGTAGGTTATTCCCGTGTTTGAACAGGTAATGTGTTTCAGGTTTAAGAGGCACAAAACCAACCGGTTAAAGAAAATGGCCGCCCTCCAGAGCCACGTTCTGTCGAAGGTTTTTCCTTCCTGTTTAACACGAGTTTTTTTTCTTTCCACTGTTGCCTCTTGCAAGTTCAGGATGTGGGACTGGATCAAAGTCAAGATTCGATGCAATCTGCTGGTTCTCCTTAACTAGGCTATAATTTTCTATGAATCAGCTCGAACTGATTTGTCTGTAAAGTGTCCTGAGATGACGTTGTTGTGAAGTGGCACTACACAAAAAATCTGAATTTAATTGAACCAGAACACAGATTAACCAAAAACACTTCTTCAAAGTCACCTCGGGAGCTGGCTCTAGTGGACCTGTTTTGGGTTTCTTTTTTCTTACTGTATTCTTGTAATGGGGCTTTAAACAAGTAGAGCCTGGAAGCTTAATTACATTTTACCAACTCGATATATCATGTTTTTTTAAGATCCTGTAGTGACAGTAGGTCTTTGGCTTTCTGTCTAGAGCTTTCAGGGCTTGTTTGTAAACAGCTTCAACTAACGTCAGAGTTGTCTCTCATGCGAATGCCCAACTGGTTATGCAGTACGTCATTTGCAACATGATCACTGCATTAAAATTTATGTTACATGAGATTTTGGTACATTTTTTTTGGAAACACTGCATATGCATTTAGTTTTGTTGCTCATTCCACAGAAGCACCGTCTTAGAAGTCATACCTCAATGACTAAAGTAAAGGTGGCTTTAAAATACAACACAAATTGGTATTATTATTATTAAGATAAAAAAAAATATCAAATGCAAACTTCCTTCCTTTGTTGCTAAGTTTATCTGTCAACAATCTTAACATTACTGCTTTCACTGTAACAGATGCAGTGCTGCAGCCAAGATGATTAACAAACTGCCTGATTACAGGAGATGACTGACCTTCACACAGCTTCTGCTCCATTGAGTTTATGATGCGGGCCATGGTGGTGTAGTCTTCCGCATACAGGACATAGGTAGATGATGGTTTGTTGGCGATGGATACCAGCTCCGAGGTGATGATCTCACTGCCGACTCCCACAGTAAACACTGTGATGTCCTGAGCTCGTGCCTCCATGCTAGCGTCCACCTGAGGAAAAAAGGCAGACTAAGGTGAAAATGAGCCTTTGACATAGAGATGGACTGGGTGGTGTCCTTTTAATGGACACTGATGCCTTTTGATACTGACATTCTGATTTAATTCTACTCAAATAAACATGTTTACCACATCATCCTGAGATTTTCCATCAGTCACCACCACAGCTATGCGATTCTTGACCTGGCTGGCTCGCTGGGAAGAGGCAAACACATGGTCCACAGCAAACTTGATGGCCCGCCCAGTCTGCAAGAAACAAATCAGGCAAATTAATGACCTGGCGAATAAAAAAAAACATGGAGAAATAGTTGTATGTAAACTGCTGTGTTTACCAGCGACAGCTGCATCACAGAGTGCAAATTAAACAACATAAACATATAAATGGGAGCTTTAGTATTATAGCAGCAGATTGCAACAAGACACAGATGTGAAGTTCAAAGAGGTGGATATGCAGCTCCTGTGTTTGTTGACTATTTCAGGGGTTGTGGTGTTTGTGTGGTTGCTCAGCTGTAGATGCACCTGTGGTACAAGGACCTGCCCAAGCGTAGTTTTCTTTCCATATAGCTCCGGCCCGCTTTGCGTTTTAAGATTTGTGTTTTTGAATGAAGAAGTGGAAACAGTGAAAACATTTTTTAATAGATTTTTGTTTGTGAAGTCAGCAGCATCAGATCATGAAAACTCACCAGATCCTCACATGCCACCTATGATTTAATCAGTTTAACATGAAACATTTTTATACATTAAAACCTTAATTTTTAATACTGAAACCCTGCAGAAAGGTCTGTTTCATCAAATAATGCCTCATGTGGACACGCTGTACCAGAAGCTGCAGAAGGACATTGATGCAGTCTTCATTAAAAGAGCCCTTCAAAGGTTCACAAGCAGCAAACAGGCAGTAAAGTAAGATAAAATTATTTTAATTTCTTCTCATTACTGAGCCTCATTCTAATATGGTCACCAGCCACTCCATCAGATCAGATCACTTTAGTTGTAATATAACATAAAACCAATACCTTATTAAATTATATTATATTATATTATATTATATTATATTAATTATATTATATTATATTATATTATATTATATTATATTAATTATATTATATTATATTATATTATCTTTCATTTGTTCCCCCCTTTTCCTGGTCAGTGCCCCTGCCTGGCCACCTACATTTCTAGACCCACCCCTGCATATCTAAAGCATAAATTCTACCACCTGAAGGGTCCTGTCCTGATTTGTATCTCAGAACATGACCCATAAATGATCAGATGTGTGTCTCAAATATCTGCACAGTGACAATGATTTATAGATGACACTCCTTGCTTCTTATGCTGTTTAACTAACTCATAGATGTATCTGTCTGATAACTAGTAGATTTTACGGCTGTGTCACTAGCAAAACTCACCTGACATAACAGCGATCATGATTCACAACATGAGAGGGAGGACCAGCTCTACACCCAGACAAAAACTACACTGCTCCTCCTGAATCCGAGGTTTGACTATCCGACGGACCCTCCTCACCAGGACCCCAGAGTAGACCTTACCAGGGAGGCTGAGGAGTGTGATCCCCCTGTAGTTGGAGAACACCTTCCGGTCCCCCTTTTGAAGAGGGAGACCACCACCCCAGCCTGCCAGTCCAGGGGAACTGTCCCCAATGTCCATGTGATGCTGCAGAGGTGGGTCAGCCAAGACGTACATATTCATTTAGAAGTCCCATTTTATAAATTTTTTCAAAAATTTTATATGGGTGTCAGAGGTCCAGCAACTTTGTTTTCAAAGTGTGTTACACCAAATTCAGCCTTGGTCGTTAATTTCAGCCATTCCAAATGTGGCTCTAGTGAGCTCTACTGAGTTTCTGTGTCTGAACCTTTAAAGGTTCATTAGTGGTGCCTTTCCTCACCCCTCAATGGGAAAGGATCCGGCTTTTGCTGGCGTCCACTCTGGGATTTTAGAGGGTAAGCTCAGCTAGCTGGGGGGGTAGGTCAATGACAGTATCCACTGCCGGGGGGAATGTTTTTTCCCTTTCTGATGTGACAAGGGGAAAGATCTCAGATTCACCCGTTGGAGCCCGCATTCGCCAGAAAGTGGAGCAAGCAGTGAGAGATGTGACAGAATTTTCTAATTCTTGAGCCTCATACACAGGCTATGAGGACACATATGACCATTAGAAAACATTTAGAAAGTGGATTTTGCACAGTATGGGACCTTTAATTTTTTATTATTATTATTTGTTTGTTTTTTCATTACAATAATATTACATTTATTTTAGCTTATTATTTATTAAATTATTTATATTGCCAATTTATTCTTATTTATTTGGCTTAATAAATTGACTTATTTATTTTTGTTTATTTATCTATTCCTATTCATTCCTTATTAAGTCATTATTCATTTATTTATTTTAGCAGTAAATAAGAAGCATGCTGTCTTACCTGTGTATTTCCTCCCAGGTAGGTAATGCTCTTTATGGCTTGTATGAGCTCTGCTCCGCTATGGTGCTGTCCTAGAGGAATCTCCAGTCGAGGTGTGTCGCTGTACTGGACCACACCCACCTATGACAGACACAGTCCAAAGAAAATTGTACAAAAGCCCAGAATACTCCTTTTTCTATTAAAAGATTTATTGAAAAAGGAAAATAATGCATAGTAGTGGTTTAAAAAATTAAAAGTACAGTTGTTAGAAATGTGCTTTGTGTGGTTTGAGTCAGTATGATGTGGACAGTATTACCTGTGTATAGAGAGGACTGATGTCAAACCGGCTGGTGATGTTGATGAGCCATTGTTTGGCTGTTTCAAAGTCAGGGATGCCAACACTCCAAGAACCATCAACAACATAAACCAGGTCATTTACAGCTGTGCTGCACCCTGTACACACACACACACATATGGACAGAGAGATAAAAAAGAACCTTATTATTATTATTATTATTTATTAAATATTTTTATTTTCATGTTCATACACGTAGCTACTTTGTTAATCTTGGAATTAACATTCTTGAGTTCGGCTACCTGCTCGAGAATCGTCCTCTGCGGCCTCCACTAGGGTCAGCAGCATTAAATTCCATATGGACCACAGCAGCATGGTTCTTCCGGTTCAACCTGTCTAAATCACAGTTGAAAACCAGATAAGCAAGTTATTAATCTGCTAAACACTTTCACATAACTTCTTTTACTCAGGGAGCATATACATTTTTTTAAAAATTGTCAATTAAATTCCAAATTTTTCCCAAAAAACTCTGTGATTTACAAAAGGCTGTAACTGTGCAGACAAATCTTTCTATGTTAAAGCATTTAACTACCAATTGGTGGCAGTATTTGAAATGTGTGGAACAATCTAAGCTGCTCTTTGGTGTGTTGGTGCTTTAGGTTTGCTCTACCGAGGACAACACAGAGTACAGAGATCTGCTGTATGTTAGCTGAGGTCTGCCCCTCAGCCAATTTAGCATTTGACCAACACTTAATTGATATTAAGTGAAGGCATTGTGTTATTAGGTTTTTGGAGGACTAGACGTCTGTCCATCTGTGTTGAGAAAACGTCCAACTGCAGCTCACTGGATATTTTCTCTTCTTCAGACCATTCTCTGTAAACCCTAGAGATGGTTTAATGTGAAAATCCCAGTAAATCAAACACTCCGACCAACAACCATCTATTTTTAAACTTAAATCCTCTTCCTTCCTCATTCTGATGCTCAGTTTGAACTTCAGCAAGTCGTCTTGATCATGTCTACATAGCTAAATGCATTGAGTTATAATTAATGTTACATTTTCCAAACGCTGCACCAGGGTAACCTTCAGACAATTTTCCCTGAAGCTTCATTTCCCTTCCTCTTCTTCCCAATCCACTACCAACAGAAAAGCATTGAGACGGAAAATGGCTCGTTCACTGCAAATAAACATTGTAGAAACAATACATTTATCGAGTCTTGTAGTTTCTTTTTTTATTTTGGTGTTCAAACATAATAATTCACAAAAATCTGTCCAATGTGAGCAGCAGAAGAGATATCCAGCATGTTCTTACATCACTTGCTCTCGTTGCTTCACTGGATTATCCGTTTGTTTTCACACTGCAAGCAAGCCAGACTCAGGCCTTGTCCACACGTAGCAGGGTATCTCACAAAACAAAGATATTTTTCTACGATTCGGTCTGTCATCCACATGAAAACAGAGATTTATGCCATTAAAAACGATTCTTTTAAAAACCTCCAACCAAAGTGAAGATTTGCGAATACTCCATTTGCACATCTGCGTGTGGTCATATACAACCGGGTTTTAGGTTTGGGAACGTCACTGTCTGCGACAAAAATACTCGGACGTCACATGTTCGACCTTTGTTTAAAACAGCATGGATGTCCTCAAAACTGTGTTGGCCAGAGACCCAATCCTGAGGCCACCTAACCGAATCCCCTCAATGCCTCCTCTCCGCCTAGAAATTCTGTCCAGAAAAGTTATGAACAGAATCAGTGACAAAGAGCAGCTTTGGCGGAGTCCAACCCTCACTGGAAACAAATGTGGTTTACTGCCAGAAATTCGGACCAACTCTGGCACCGGTTGTACAGGGACCAGACAGCTCATACAAGGGGGTCCGGCACACCATACTCTGGGAGCATCCCCCACAAGAGTCCTCGAGGGACACATCAAACACATTCTCCAAGTCCACAAAGCACATGTAGACTGGTTGAGCAAAGGCCCATGCCCCCTCCATGACTCTGAAAAAGTTGTGGAGCTGGTCCACCGAGACAAAAACCACACTGCTCCTCCTCAATCCGAGGTTCAACTATCCAACGGACCCTCCTCTCCAGGATCCCTGAATAGATCTTACCAGGGAGGTTGATTCCCCTGTAGTTGGAGCACACCCACTGGTCCTCCTTTTTTTAAGAGGAGGACCACCACCCCAGTCTGCCAGTCCGGAGGAACTGTCCCCAATGTCCATGCGATGTTGATGAGGCGTGTCAACCAAGACGTGGCACATGGCAACCAAGCTTTTAAACACCTCAGTGACCTCAGCCCCAGAGATAGGCGAGCCAGCATGTTGATGGAGCACTCCTTCCCCCTCCAGAGCCGCTGGATGGTGGACCAAAATCTTCTTGAAGCCTTTTTAGAAGTCATTCTCCATAGCCTCTCCAAACTCCTCCCATGTCCAAGTTTTTGCCTCAGTGACCACCGAAGCTGTATTCCTCTTAGCCTTCTGATACCCATCAGCTATTTCTGGAGTCCCACAGGCCAAAAAGGCCCGATAGGAGTCCTTCAGTTTGATGTCATCCCTCACTGCTGGTAGAACACACAAAAGGAAAGCCTGAACAGAGCTGCCCCCTTACCTTCCAGCCAATCACAGCTCTTAAATGAGACACATCATTGTTCACATTTGTGATTTCTGAGCTTCTAACATGTTCAGTGACACCGTAAATGTCAGAATGGTTCAGGATTATTATGGTGGTGGTATATTTTTTATTTATTTAATGGTTGGTAGCATTGTTAATCCAGAAGTATCTTTGTTATTTCATTAAGATTTTACTTTCTCATTTTACAATGATTTGATATGACTGCTGTTGATATTGAGCTGTAGCTGGAACGTTAAGAAAACATTCAATTTTGTGCATCATTATGGACATTTTTGTCCATTTGGCCAAATATTTATCTCTCAATTTGGCCATCTTTTTGGCTGTTAGTGTATATGATTTAATTCCCTGTAAGAAAGTCTCTTCACATATTTACAATTCAACTTTTAATTTTTCTAATACTATTTTAAGCTCAGACCTGAGGCGCGACAGATAAAATTTTACTTAATATCTACAAAATAAAACCCTAATTTTTGTCCTAAAAAGTGAGGATGAGAACAGTGACATCAAGTAATCACTATACTATTTAAAGACATTAAATTATTAAAATTATTTCAATGTTTGGTAGTTGTGAGCAGGTCTGAAGGTTTCCTCATAAACTGTTGCTGAAATTAGCAGAAAAAAATATTAATAAAGTTTTATAGTAGTTCTTTGGAAGCTGACATTTTTGTCTATAATAACTCAGTAGTGAATTAAACTGTTGCCTGATGGTAAATAGTGAGTATTTACTTTAGAAGTAAAGACAACTTAAATGGCAAATATTGAAATGTTCTTCACTTGGAATGGCCAAGAGGCTGTGGGTTTAGGGGGCAGCACAAAGCAGCCACTCTGATATGAGAGGAGACAGAAACAGAAACTGTCTGCTTCAGGATTTCAGTGTAAATATAAATTTAAATTAAAGCTGAGAGTCACTTTCAGCCCATATTGATGATATAAAAGCAAATAAAGAACAGCTATTATACCAATTTCCAAATATTCCTGGACCTAACCAGCACCAGGAGAGAGCAAATGAGCCGGACCATTATGAGCCCAAACAAGAAAAACATCTCCATATGGTTATATTCTCTACAACATACTGAAGCTAAAATGAACACTCATAAATCAATGTCTGTTTTTCTTCTTCTCTGTTATCAATTCGCCTATTGTTCAGACCTCTCATGCAACCGAAATGCAAACAGGAAAGTGTAGTCTTAATGGCCTTTCATTAATGGAGCCGGCGCTAGTTAATCCAAAAGTAATGTTATACTAATTTTCTTCCTCTGCTAGCTTCAAAATGTGCTGTGTTACACAAAGAGTGTGTTTAGAATAACACTATGTCACATGACAGAAGCCAGGTGAGAAAACAGCTGAAAATAAACAAGCTTTTAGCTGCTGTTATATCACAGAAACCATCTACATTGTGTCCACATTGATGTTACATGTGATGTCTTGAACACTTACACGTAAACATGTGAGAATTCAGTCCACATGTCTAATAAACATGCTGTTTTGTAATATTGTTTTCCCATATACGCTATGAGATATAGGCCTGAAGAATCTTATGTGTCTTGTGAAATGACCACATGTGTGTCAGTTCTCCTCCTCCCTCGCTTCACTTTAAAATGATTTTGTGAGTTTTCATGTTGTGTCATGCAGCACATAATGGCCTGCCAGTGCATTTTCTACACAGCTCTTCATGTGTTCATTTAGCAGCGCAAACATGGTTCCACCAACCACAGGGCAGGGTCAGAGAAAATAACAGTGTGAGCAATATGCTGGATGGGACAACAGAATATAAATATGGCAGAGAGGCTGCAGCACACTGGTAGGCTTTAGAAGATCAGTGAGCTGCAGAGAGCACAGCCAACACAGCTTTTTATTTCCAAAGTTTCCTCCCAGTCCTGTCCTCTATATGTGACGCTGTTAGGAAAACCACATGGCACCAAGATGCAGCCTCTTCTGACTGGAATTCCTTTCTACCCAAAAGCAAACACCATTTAAAACTGATCATCGACTACAGTACAAATCACTGAAAATTCACCGTCAACAGTTTACACAGCAGTAAATAACTGATATATACTCCATTTAATCTATGTAAAATCCAACTGACCAATCACATGGCTGCAACTCAGTGCATGACATGGGCAAGACGACCTGACGTTCAGATTTACCATGAGAGTGAGAAAGAAAGAGGATTCAAGTGACTCTGATGTGGCATGGTTGTTGGTCTAAGTATTGAAAAAAACTGCTGATATACTGGGATTTTCAGACAAAAACATCTCTATTAATAATGTGCCAATCAATACTGAAATATCGATACCTCCAAATATTCACGTTCTAGAATAGATTTCCATGTCAGAAAACAATATTTTAAAAATCTTGAGTAGATGCACAGCTCACAAAAATTTAGGGATATTCAACTTTTTGTATGATGTCAGAATAAATTTAAATGCACTGTAACCTTTAAAGACTAACTTAATTAGACCTTCTCCAAATTTATTTGTACAGCTGTTCAATGCTGAACCTCTTCTTGATGAGGCCTTTTTTCTGCCTCCGGTTTGAAATGACATACCCAAAATAAATGAAGTATATCTTTACAACTACAAGAGCTTAATGAACAATCTTGGTCTCAAAAGAAAGCTGAGACATGTAAGATTATTATAAAAATGTTATAATAAAGATATGTGTTACTGTGTCAGAGTATGCACCTGGAACACAAACAGAAATTTCAATGGTTATCTACTCCTAAAAGAAAACCACATTAAACCAGAGGATAGCAGCTCAGTATATAGGAGTTAGCAGTTAGTAGAAGTAATCCTAGGAATGAGTGAGGTAATGCCTGATGAGGAACTGTGCCACAGTAAAAGTGAACCTGAGCAATTTTACTGATGTTTTATTAGAATTGTTTTGTTACTATAAATTATTTGAGAACGAGATTAGAAGAAGTTACCATTGCATTATTCTCTTTAAATGCCCTTTCACATCTATCACTGTAAAATGAACGTTTTCTAAATGCGTACTCTCTATAACATACATGATTCTTAAGACGAGCCTGTATGGGCTGTTGGAAGCTTGCTGGGAAATCTGTGTGAAAATTTTCTAAAAGATGCTCTTCAGCAGTCAGTGCTTTAAAATCCTGCAATTTATGTTTAAAATGGGTTTGTGTGGATAAAAGGCTTGTTGTGGACCAACTATTTTACTGCACCTTTGCAGATGTTACAGGAGTGTATTTGTTACAGCATCATCTGCTTCTGGAGTGCAGTATGGCTTTAAAGATAAATTGCTCTGAAATAGGTGTTTACTGAATGATTATAGCCTGGAATGACATACATCATTCACATTTCTTAGCTTTCCAATGGTGTGTATAACATGTGTAGGTACTTGGAGTAAAATATATATTTATTTGTCATGTCCCACCCACAGGACATCTGGTACCAGCAGTTTAACAGTTATTGTAACATGCGTGGGTGAATTAGACATGCAGCACATTGTGCCCTCAGTAAAGCTTTCTGGAAACATGTTTGCATTTAACGCCATAAACGTTCCCTTAAACTTGCTTGAAGCAACAAACTCCAGCTGTCTTTTGCTGGAACACTGTGTTGAAGTTTCTTGAAACTTTATCTCTCTAGTAGAAGAGACAACATTTGTCTTTAAAGCAGAGAATGAAAAAAGCAGCAAAGCCAATTTATATGAGCTGAACTTTTCACAACATTGCAAAAACTGGTAAGTATATAGGAAGGTGTGTTTGGCTCACTCATTACTTTTCCCTCATCAGGGGGTGTTGATGTTTTTTATGTGGAGAGAGTTCTGATGATTAATATCTCTACTGACCTATCAGGAAAAATGAGAGCTAGCATCCAAATTCAGCTTAGCAACACCAATGATGATCCAGAAGCAAGTAGACTACACAATAATATGTTGTAGGAGGAGAGCACACTCAATCCTAAAACTTTTCTTCTTCATGTAAGGAGTACAGTTTAGCAGCATTTTTCCAGCTTGAAAATAACTTTCAACCACAGAACAGCAAATGAAAGACAAACTTTATGATTGTCTCTTTTTTTTATGTTGTTTTTAAGTTTTTGTGTTTTTAAGTGTGATTCGTCAGGGTGGGAATGCTCGGTAGAGGCTTTTAGCTGAGTTTCTTTGGTCATTTTGGTTAAAGTTCAAATTTATTTATTTATTTTTAACTTGTCCTGTCCAGCATGGAAGTAGCAGAATAATGGTCTGACTGCTGTGTTGTGCTGTATGAATTTGCTAAGGGGAGCTTTATGGGTATAAGGCTCCCCTTGATAATCAGATTTTTTTTAAATTATGGAATCTATGTAATCTTGCTGGATCTGATCAGAGAGGACTGAAAAACGGTGACTAATGATGAAAAGTAAAAAGGTAAGTAGACAATAGGAAGAGGAGACAAAGATACAGTAGATAGAAGGCAACAATCCTTTAATCCATCAGACAAGCAACTGCTACACCTGTACAGAAACCTACAGCTT
The DNA here is from genome assembly GCA_037177255.1 of Melanotaenia maccullochi. Lineage (NCBI taxonomy): Eukaryota > Metazoa > Chordata > Actinopteri > Atheriniformes > Melanotaeniidae > Melanotaenia > Melanotaenia maccullochi. Next base: position 25,025,243 of record JBAGKP010000020.1, read on the forward strand.
TTACAGGTAAACTAAGCTGACAATCATCAGGAGGTCCTAAAAATATATATCCAAGACAGCAACTTCAACATGTATCAACAACCAAACTACCAGAAACACACACACATAAACCTACTGGACAACTCAGTGACTGTGTCAGCATGTAGAGGATGAGGAGGGATCAGAGATGAGTGTGATTATGCAAATGTGGCCCCACCTCTACAGAGGCTAAAGGCAGACTAGGGCCCAGAGGCCTGGGCAATCAGCAGCAATCCTAGAGCACAAACTCAAGCCGCCCCACAACAAAGACTAACCCAGACCCACCCAGAGGGCAGCAGAGGAAGGCCCCAGCTAGAGCCCCCCCACAGTCACAGGGCACAGGCCGTGGTAGCCACAGACCCCACCAGGCACCGGCCATCCAGGGCAGCCAGAGCAAAGCCCCAAGAGCCCAGAGGCGTCCCTACCCCCATCCCCCTCCACCACACACACACACACAAACAAAGGCAGAGGGCCCGCACCAGCCTAGGAGCACCCGGCCTCCCCAGACAAACACCCGGCGTGGGCCAGCACCAGCCCCAGTGTTCCAGCCACACATCTCGGGTACCAGGGCACCATCGGCCACTCTCCCATCCTCCTACACCCTCCCCCCTTCCTTCTCCCCACCAAACACCTTATCCTGCCCCATGTTTGAAGCAAGCTTCCCTCTAGAAGGTGAGCAGCTGGTGGCAGTGGAGCCCCATCCCCAGGGTAAGACAGGCCAGGAGCAGCCACCCCCCACAACCAGGCCACACAGTGACCACAGCCAATGAGCCAAACCCCAGAAGGCACCCACCCACTACATGCTTAGGGTGGAAGGAGGGGGTGGTTCAATAAAAATAGCAAAAAGTGAAGAAGAAAGCGAGCAGCCCTGCCTGGTGCCTCACTGCAAACAGAAGTTTGGAGAAGTTTAAACATTGGTCCTCACACATACATTTGGGTTGTTCCACAATAATATATCCAGTCTATGAAAGATGACCCAAACCCAAATTTGTTTAATGTTGCAAATAAAAATGTCCAGTTTATTTAGTCAAATGCCTTTTCTGCATCTAAAGAAACAAGTGTGGATTCCAGATTATGTAGAGTAGAATAATCTAAGATGTTAATTAATCTGCTCATATCAGTAGAGGAATAAAACAATTAAAATAAATAAATTAAAATAAACCTTTAATAAAGCCTATTTGGTCAGGATGTTTTATTAGAGGGGTTATTTTTTTCTATCCTTCTGGCCTGAGCTCGGTGATTATTTTAGGATCTACATTTATTAATAAAATTGGACGATAACTGGATGAAGATGTTTGGTCTTTTCCTGGTTTTAATATATTAAGAAAAACAGACTCTCAGACTGGGGACAAGAAACAGATGTTTGGTCACTCAGATTGACAGACAACTGGCTTGTAGCTCAGGTCACATGCTTTATATAGCCCAACCGCCCTGGGATCAGTTGTCTCATGCTTCCTCTGGTGCTGGACTCCTGGAGGGAGGTTCACGATGACCAACCACAGAAGAAGGCAATAAAGTCCTTAGATGTATTTCTTCAATTGTATTCACTCCCGAGGGCACTAAAGAAAACAGTGTCCTGTAAAAAGTGACCATAATCATTAATGACAAGCTGTGTCTCTCACAGATTTATCACAATATCATCAATAATCAGTCTACAAGATTTTTTCCATTATAATAGTAGAGTAATATTAGTTAAGGTCATATTTGAAAGTATTTTTTGTTTTTCCTTTATTTCTAATATCATATTGTAGAAAGTGGGTGCCAGCGCTGTCCAGAATTATTTGTAGAATTCTGCTGGATAACCATCTGGACCTGTACCATCTGGACCAGGACCATCTGGACCAGGACCCACTGGACCTGTACCATCTAGACCTGAACCATCTGGACCAGGACCATCTGGACCTGGAGCGTTATCGTTGGGCATATGCTGGAGAGCTTCATGGAGTTCACCGACTGAATTGGTACATACAAGGCCATTTTATTTTCTTGTTTTCATTTTGGAAGATTTATGTTGCTAAGATATTACTTGATCAATATTCTCATCCATTGTGTTTAGATGTGATTTATATAAAGTTTTATAGAAATCTCTAGAAGTGTTATATATCTTGTCAGGGTCGTGGTTGATGTTTCCTTCTGGATCTCTGACAGAGGAGATGGTTGATTTCTCCTTGTTTGTTTTTAACTGATTAGCCAGAAACCTTCCAGATTTGTTGCCATGTTGAAAATTCTCCAAGCGAAGTCTTTGTACCAAGAATTGCGTCTTTTATCTATTATTTCATTAAGTTTAAGTTTAGCTTTCCTTATAGCATTTAGTGTGTTTTCTTCTGGGGAAACATGGTAAGCTCCTCTAAGGATTTTACTCTGAGTTCTAACTCTGAAGTTCTCAAAGTTTCTTCTTTTTCTTATGAGAAGAAAAGGAAATTATTTTCCCTTGCATTACTGCTTTTCCTGCTTCCCAAAGAACACACGCTGAAGTTTCTGGCAAGTCGTTGTTTTCTAGATATAAGGACC
>JBAGKP010000020.1:25030897-25074277 GCA_037177255.1 Melanotaenia maccullochi
TCTCTACCCTGGCTCGAGCCCTGCAGTGAGCCAAGTTGTAACGATGCTGCGGGCCGGGCTCAGGATCAGGGTAATGGGTCAGCAAATAAGGCTGTCACCCAGCAGGTAACCATCAAACTCTCCTATAATACAGGATACAACATTACATTTCTTAGTTGTGATAGATCAAACAAAATATTGATTTTAATGTATATAACTCACCACGGGCAACTCCGGCGCTTAGCATACACTCAGGAAAGACTGGAGGGTCGTGCACAGACCCAGGCCACTTTGCTTCCACATTACTGATGATGTAGGCTGCATTACATATGATCTTCAAACATAACAGTAATTAGCCGCTGTAGCTGTAATGTGAAGGATCTGGGATTTTATAGGCTACTTTTTACCTGCACATTAATGCTGTGGAAATACTTCCTATTCACATAGTCTCCTTCATCTACTGAAGGAGCTGTGATAGGAACCTGAATCTCAACTATGCAGCCTATCACACCCGGAAACCTAAAATATGTCAAATTAACTGATGCATTCCACACTTAAAAGAAAAATAAGTTCATTACTGCTTAGACAAATACCTGCAATTCTGTGGAATTCTTCTTTCATGTATATTGTGGGTCTGTGACTTGGGAACACGACAAAAGTGTAGAGCAAAGGTTTCAGTGTAAGAGTGACAGTTCTCACAGCCCGACAGACTGTTGCTTTTGAAATATGCTCAGCGTCCCCGATGTGATAAAGAAAACTCCCGTTGGCAAAAAAACGAAGTACAAATAAAGAACTTGCTCCGAACTGTGAGCATGTCCACGATGTGTCATATGAGCAATATGAGGGCTGAGAGTATTGTTCAGATACATGATCGATTGAGCAGAAAAAACGGTAACATTCAAACAAATAATCATGAGGAAATGATAAAACATCCAAGCAGGGTCTGATCAGCCTTTCCCGACGTGGACATCTGCAGAGTAATTGTGCTTCGATGTCAACTGGCTCTTCAAGAAAAGGACACGTCATGTCTGACACTTCCTTCCATCTGCAGGCTGCAGCTACAGAGGAGGAGAAACTCAGGGTTAGTTGAAGAAAACCTGCCAGCGAGCAAGTTGGGTTCACGGAGGCTGTTGCCGCAGCAACTGAGACTGACGGGGCGGCATGGCTCAGTGGGTAGAGTGGTCGTCCTGTAACCTGGTTCAATCCCGGCCCATCGAGCATATGTCGAGGTGTCACTGAGCAAGACACCAAACCCCTAATTGTTCTTTATGGGTCATGGTTGAGCATCTTGGATGGCAGCTTCCACCATTAGTGTGTGAATGTGTGTGTGAACGGGTGAATGCGACATATAATGAAAAGCGCTTTGGATTAAAGCGTTATATGAGTACAGACCATTCACCACGACTCAGAGTTACACTGAACTTGCTTTGTGAAACAGAAAACCCAGAGTTTCCCTTAATTTGGCGTCAACTAACTCGAAGTTTTCACTAAACCCGCTTTCTGAAACGGGGCAACCTGTAAAAACAAATTGCGATACCACCAGACTTAAGTTATATACTCCACGAGAAGCGAGAAAATTGTTCTTCTTCTCAAAGCCACAAGAACAAGAAACAAGTTTGTATTGGTCCTTGTACTTCATTATTACAGCAGGGGGGCATCTGTGTTTTATGTGCTGACCGGGTTATTAATATTTAACGAGGAGTTTCATCCGTGGCAGGGCGGGGTTGTGACGCGGAAATCATCCTTGTCTTAAAATCCCACATGTTTACATTTATGTAGTTTTCACCAACTCGATCAGCTGTTCATTAAAACTAACCGTCAGCCTCACATCAGGAGAAATGCAGACGCCATACCTTTCACCTTCACTCTTTTCCACATTAACCCCGCCCACCTCAAATGTCTGACCAATCATACAATACTTCTCAGAGCCCCAAAGAAGAAAGTTCTATCCCCGTTCATGTAATTTTGTTCTCGTGGCCTCAAGAACAAAAAAAGTTCTCGCTTCTCACGAGTGTGTAAGAGTCTTTATTGGTTCCGTAGCTAAATAACATCTCGTCTCCCACTGATGAGTCCAGCACTGGGACACCTTCACCACTCAAAGAGCCGTTTGGACACGTTTCCCACAGTAAATAAAACACTGGGAGCCACAAATCCCGTTTGACATTTAAAATGAAATAACACTGCATATAATGTTTTGTCCTTTGCCTTTATTTTATGTATAAACTATAATATGTTGCATTAATTAAATCAATGAACGACTGCAGAGAAAACTACATTTCTGTATGAAACAAAAACATTATATATAATAAAAAAAGACGCTGGGTTAAAGGTTACTTTCAAGGAAAATACCCAATGTCTATTTGAGTCCTTGTATTTATGAAAAAAAACATGAACTTAAATTATCCACCGACAGCAAACCAACAATGCCGTCTTTTCTCCGTCTGGTGCGTGCAGTCTGCTGTCTACCCGAAAAATAAAGTTTCACGGAACAATGAAAAGATATGAATATATGCAAAAGACTTTTAAAATATTTATTATAAATTTAATTAATGTGATTTCTGCTCCTGAACCTCAGCGTACGGCGTTTTGCTGCACGCCGTCTCCTTCATCTTCACTCAGGACTGTAAGGCCTGGTGCACATGAGGATTTTTTAATCTTATAAGATTTGATCTGGTCAACCTGAGTAGTTTGGTCTTCAAGCTTCTTAACTTTACTTTTACATTCTTCAACCTCTTCCACACTAACCTGAACCGCCTTTTCCTAGCAAGCATTGTGCCTGTTCTGTCTAGCTTTTTGGGACATTTTGCATAAGCCCCACAAAAAAACACACACATTCACGCAGTCTGCCATCTTAACTCTCCCCGCTAGCTTGTTCAAGCCAGAAGCTCCAGCAGTTTGAACAGAGTGATCACAGCAGGGACCACCGATCACATCAGCAAGAAACAAAAGAGCAAAGCAAACCCAATCAGTTAAAAATAAGGTGAGATTATATCAGCAATGTTGCCTAAATGTGCAACGGATAATAATAGGTACAGCTCAGGAGTTGCTGGATGTTGGTAGGCACATGTCCTACACGCATGTTCTGAACGGTCATGTTACATTTCACCTGACTTTTATATCACTGAAATAAGACAGACGTCACAAATCTGTGCTGGCAGATGTTTGTGGGACAAGGAAAACTGTAAACAATGGACAAAACAACATAATGTTGTAATTTTCCTGCTCTGATTGCACAATTTCAGAATCGGTACACACACATTGATTTGAATAGCAGCCATATTTACTTCTGTAAACAGTGTGGAGTGTGTGACGTCACACCTTCTGCACATGCAGATCCCTTCAGGGCCGCAGACTGTTCACGTTGGATTCTGAAGGAGGTTATATTAAATTATCATGTAAACAACCAAGCAAAAACAACAACAAAAAAAAATCAGGAACAAGCATTAACACCTACAGTGTGAAGAAAGCCTACATTATAACGGTGGGGGGCAGAAGGGAATCCGGATGGTCTCAGTTAATATGTGTTCTTGTGTGAGCAGCATGCACCTCACTTTGTGTTTTTCTAATACTTTATAGTTTCTGTAAACATTTCAGACAATATTCCTCTAAGATATTACTACGTCTCTATCACAGCGCTCAAAAACTGGACAAACATTTTCTTTTTCCTCTTAAAATCATCTCTATGTCTATACCATCATGTTTCAGTCGCATATTTCAAAGCAAGTTATTCATTACAGGCAAACATTTGTACATGTTAGTTCCAAACTTGAATTCCTTTAAAACCTCACTCTACATTTGGCAAACCAGAAGTGCAGCTCAGTGACCGCATCAGCTGCCTTCACCGGCTGCAGCTTTCCCGGAGTTCAGGTCGCCCTGCGGATGATGCATAGAGCCGCTCTGGGACTGCCACATGATCCCAAAATGCACACATCCACTCTACATCACACTGCGTTTTCTGGATCATTTTAATCTATTTCATACATTTACTCATGTAACTGCTTTTCAGAGGTTTTTCATGCTGTGCTTGGTTGTAGCAAAAACGTAGCCACATGTACTACCTGCACAGTCTGTAGGAACACGTTTATACATTCAGGTATAACAGAAGTCGGCAGAAGTTATGAAAAAGGCCAAAGATTATGCAACCAACATGAAGACACAGTAGAAACCTCTTGATGACAGGTAATCACTCCTAAAGACAGGCACCAAAATGATGAAACTTTCCATGATGAAATTATACCCTGCTTCATCCATCCATCTTTGAAACCACTCCACACACCTCCATCATTCCCAATTCATTCTGCACTTGGACATATAGCAATTAGAAGTTATTTCAGGCAACAAACTAAACTAACAGCATAACTCTGAAATGCCAAGAGTCACAGAAAGGGACTGCTCTAAAGCTAAGGAGCTCCCTGGCCCATAACCACAGAGCCTGATGTGTGCTGCTTTACTGTATATGTAGCTTCTTCACTCATCATCCTGCAGGCTGATAGCTGCTGCCAAAGCAACACATGAAGCATTGTCTCATTTGTGGGTCTCCCCCTCCATAAAATCCAGTTGTATAACAATGAAACAGTGATAATAGGGTCTTACCTTCCTCTGTCAGCAGCTGGAATCAGTGAGGGCTTCACTTTGCTTGCAGAAGGTGAAGAGAGACAAGTCCAGACTGCAGTGGCAGCTTCTGGTTGGCAGAGGGAAGGGTGGGAGTGTCAGGGCAGCCTTTGAAAGTTGTGGCAGCTACAGAAAGTGAAATAACATAGTCCAATGTGAACATATATTTAATGTGTAGTGACCACAGTGTAAAAATGAATAAACTAGACTCAGTCTTTTATAAAATTCAACATTAGTGTCACTGTATAAAACAGAGAAAACACACTGCAGTTTTCAGCCAGTGTGGGCTGAGAGTCCATCAGAGGCTCAAGAGGAAGACGTCCTGGTAGCTCTGCAAGAATGAGCTATCTTAATTCAAGGGGAAAAAACACTTAACTTGAGAAGATTAAGACTATAATCAAGTAAAATAATGTGCCAGTGTAACAAGATAATAACACTTGGTAAGATTTCCTGAAATAAGAAATAATCTCGGCTTAAAGACAAGTGAGAAATATATTAAGAAAAGTTGTGAAACACTCATTTCAAGTCCTTTAAGTTGAAAAAGAAACTAACCCATCAAGTCTTCGTTCAGTGCTGTTTCTCACTTTGATAGAAAATATCTTAAAACAACAAAACAAAATTCAAGAATTGTAATTAATAGTTTTTTCTTTTTTCTTAAAAACAAGGCTATACATTTTCATAATATTAAATAACGGATTAGATTTATAAAGGGCCACTGTCCCCCCACCTAAAGTACTCATTACTCATTTATTCCACATTACACACACGCATATATACATATATATATATATATATATATATATATATATATACTGATGCCAACAATATTGTGGACGTCTGACCTAACACTGCCCCCTGCTGGTGCAACAGGGCAACATTGACATACATTTGGTGGGGAAATGGCTGAAAAGGAAGGAAAAGGAAGTGAATATATATATGTGTGTGTGTGTGTGTGTGTGTGTGTGTGTGTGTGTGTGTGTGTGTGTGTGTGTGTGTGTGTGTGTGTGTGTGCGGGTCTGGATAAATAAAGCAGCTGAAATAACTGCTGAGTTTACGGCGGGTGGGGGTTTTATTGTAATTACACATTTACCCTCCAGAGGGCAGTGTTGTCTAACTGATGATTAAATGTCAGCTGTCGTTTGAACAAGTTTAGATAGAAACTGAGATGTCTGATGCACCCTTTTTAACACGTTGAAAGAATCTAAATCTCATTAAATGTGGATATGAACATGTTTAGTCAAGTTAAGTTATAAATAAAAGTCATTGAAGATGATTTTTCTATGTCGCAGCTCTTTAACTTAAAAAGCTCTCTTGCTTTGGTCCTATGTTTAGGGTTATTTGTCAAATGAGCAGGAAAAAACACAACAAATTTATACAAATTAAGGATGGATATTATTTTAAAGTGGTGCTAGAACAAGAAACATTATTTTAAAACCCAAGAATTACATGTTATGGTGCACCAGCTCCTTTGATGGTCTAAAGGATAGTGGTATTGTGTGGTTCTTGTACATGTGAAAGATTAATTTTCTATTATTATTTTCCACTGAATACAAGACAGAATATTACAAACCATTCATTCATGTCTGGCTAACCCTTCAGTTAACTTTACTCTGGAAAAAGGCTGATACAGAAGTGGTGGTTGTCGTAGTAAAGCAGCAGAGCTCGAGGACTCGAAGAGCGCTGCAGTTAGAATTCAGTAAATCATTTTTGTTTCTAAAAATAAATCTGTGTAATTAATGACAAAAAATCTGCCACAGTAATTCAAATAACTAATTTTCTTTCCATTAGTCAAAATTAAATCACACACAGCCAGTCAAGACACAATAGAAACAAACAAACTGGGACAACAGAGCATTTCCCACATTTTACTTCATTTATGAAAATAAACTGTAATTTAGGAATATTTAACTTGTAGAACGGCTTTAACAACAAGCTACAGTCCAGCAGATCAGAAAAAAAATTAGTGGCTTAATGCATGGTGCAAGGTGAGAGCTGATGATGAAGAACACAGAATGTGTTCAAAAACACGTCGAAAGGAGCAGCAGCTCAGGTATGAGTATTTTATTTGTTTATGGTAAGGTTGGTTCTGACTACTCCAGTAGGTCCTGCATTTATCTATTGGCAGAGTATAGAGTAGTATAGCTTTGTATAAAAGTTCCCCACCCAGAAGGCTTAACTAACATTAGTCATGTCCTCATTTATCATATCTGTGTGCTGATATTTTACTTTTTCATGCATCATTTTAATAACCAATGGAGGTATAGTAGCACAATAATGAGTTATTCAGGTAATACTTCAGGATCAGGAGGACTCACCATGGCTAAACGGACTGGGTCGGTGTAATGTGAAAAGATGGAATACTAAAACACCCTTTTTAAAAAAGGTGGATGCCATTGTTGTTAAGGTGCAGTAAGCTGAAGAAATGCACGTTTTCTGTTTTCCTGCTGTCTGCCTTTCTTTGAGATATCAATTTTATAAATTTTTTTAAATGTGATCTTCTGATTTTTTTTTTCGATTAGCTTAAAATTTAGTTATTTAAATTAAAAATGAGTTATTCTGTGACAAAGGCATTTGTTAGGACATGTGGAGCTGTAGTCATGAGTGGATGTCATCTGTGTATAATGTATTAATCTTACCATGGTTTCATTACAAAACCCATTTATGAAGCAATGGAAGAGTAACGGCAGTTGTTTGTGTAGTTGGCAAAAGCGCTGATGGAGGCCTTCTCCATGTTACCACACAAGATCTGTCCATAGACAATTATCTCAATAATCTTACTTAATAGACTGATAGGGCGGATGTTGGTACTTTAGAAAAAAGGTAGTTCTTTTTTTCTTGGGGAGTAGTATTTTTTTTAGCAGTCTTTTTATTTTGGGGGGCATGAGGGATGGGTAACACTTGGAATAAGTGTATGACAAATGATGAGAAGAAGAATTTTACATTCTATTCTGGATTAAACAGGGAGCAAATGAAGAGAGGCTAGAACTGCTCATTCTCATCGGAACCTTTGCTGCAGCCTTTTGGATCAGCTGGAGGAACATTTCTGAGACAGGACCATAATCAGGAATTTCAGTGATCTTAAAGCTTCTTGAAATTGACTAGTTTTTGTTCATCACTCTGAGGCAGCCGTTATGACAGCTGTAATTCTGAAGCCTTGGGTTTATTCATTCATCTTATCTGGCGTTTAATACACAAAATGTGAGAAAATATGCATACTTTAGATTTAATATACTGCATGTTAATTTAATTAAATACTTTTTAAAAGGACCAGCATCACATTAATCAGAAGATTTTAATCTATGGGTTAAAAAAAATCATAAGAGCCAGATGTGCATTACGCTGTAGGTGATCTTCAGTCTGACACAGAATAACTATTTTTCTTTAAAGTTTATGGCTGACCTCAGCTGTCCGGCAAATGTAGGACATCTTCTTTAGCACAGCTTCCATTAATAATGTGTCACTTTTGAACTGCAGTGTGAACTAGATCATTGAAAACAGATCCAACTTAAAGCTGAAAACTGCCAGTAGTGTGGATAAGATTAATACGAATCCACTAACAACCGCCTGATGGCAGCAACGAGCTGATCAAACATAATCACTACCGGAAATTAGGAATAGAAGAAGAAAAAAACTTCCAAAAAAAAACAGAAGAGCCTTCATCACCACCTACGCGTCAGATGATTAGCTAATAGTAAAATACCGTTTAGATGGTGGCAGTTTTCAGTATTACGACGTGGTGTAAGTTATAAATAATGAATATTAGTCCGTTGTTTACAGTTTGAAGCCTATCCTGTATCGCTGATAATGCTGAAAATGAAGCTACCGATGAAAGCGGGCGAGGAAGGAGGTGACGAAACGGCGGAGGACGAGTCATTGGATCCGTCGAAGCACAAACGTATTTCCATGGCGGCATCTTCCTCTTCGGTGTACGAAAGGCTGCAGGAGTCACCGAGACCCCATGTGCATGCCTCGCAGCTGGACAAGGAGAGCGTTTTTGAGTGGTTCGGCCTGCATCTAAACCCCGCTAAACGGATTGAGTTCATGTGCGGGCTGCTACATATGTGCCAACCCCTGGAGCTACGGTTTTTGGGATCTTATTTAGAGGATCTTGCAAGAAAAGACTATCAGGTTTTACGGGATTTCGAGTGTCGGGCAAATAGTCTGAGCGATCTTGGACTTCTAACGGACGTGGTTGACCCGGTGATTAGGTCCAAGCTCCTCGTTTGCCTATCCCTCCTCGGATCGGACAACAGGGAATGTGCTGGAATACTCTTTCGGATACTGAGCAGCGTAGACCTGGCGTTGTTCTACAGAAATTTTGACTACTCCCTTCCTCCATTCAGGGACCCCCACCACCTTTTCTATCCACCGTGTCATGTTGGAAATGTGTACGGGCAGTCAGAGCAGACCTGCGACCTCTCCGCTAGCTACACAGCGGCGGGGGCTTTGGAGCAGCTGGCGCTGCTCTTTACCATGGCCTCACTACACCCAGCTTTCCACTTCCACCAACGGGAAGTTGTCCGAGGACAGCTTGACAAAATAGAGCTGGCAATAGAGGAGGAGAGACGGCAGAGGCAGCTTAGAATAAACGTCCAGGCAACGGTAATAAGCATTAAACCAACATTAGGGCCACGAAATGCTCTGATTAGTTAATGTCTTCAATCAGCGTTTTTAAGCTGGAACTTGAGCGAAGATCGTTAAAGTTGTTAAACATGCTAAGTCAAACACTGACAGAGTAAGCTGAAGAATAAACCAAAGGGATTTTCTTCGCATTAACTGTCACTGATCGCTCAGCTAATGCTAATGCTAACTGAGGTAGACCACACATTAGCCAGCAGCTAACTCTGCAGGTGGTTCAAGCGGCCACAGCAACATGTTCAGGTGTACGGGACATTTCTCTAACCTCTTTTCATTAATATAGACACGTGCTGCCATTTACAGTAAAAATACTTCTTTAGCTTACAGGATATGAAGTTTAGCTTTATCTAGATGCTAAACCAAAAGCTTTAAAATATGAACAGCTGCTCTGTGTCCGACAAAATAACTGATTCACTAACAGTCTGCATGTTTTCACTGTTATCAAACGGAGGTTAAATTAATCCCTCCTGGGAGCAAAAACCTCCGTTTACCAGGGAAATATATTAAATCTAGCTCAGCTTGACTTTAAGTACAAAAATAAAACTTTTGTCTGCTTTTGATGGACGTTTCACCACTTAGGTCACAAGTTAAAGGGACTTTAAAAAGTAAATATCTTAACCTTGCAGTTAATTTAAATGTTTACTTTGAGTGAAAATGAGCTTTTTAGTTAATGTTGCAGTGTTAAGTCAGGTAACGTGTAGTTCTCAGATAGAGAAGAAGGGAAATGTTGACAAACTAGCCTGTGCTACAGTTCAGACAAGGTCAGCTGGTGTTTAATGCCAGAAGGTTGACAGGAGTGTCAGAAATAAATATACTAACAAAACTGTAAAACACATTTTCTTGTTCCACCTTTAGAATTGATCAAAACAGGCCCTACAGTGGGAATGTAGAGATCAGTAAGCAGAATGAGGGGAGTCTGGCTGGAAAGTGGCAACATCTATGACCGGATCACTCAGTTTGGTCCTGCAAGGGCCGCAGTCCTGCAGGTTTTCAATGTGTCCCTGCTCCAACAGACCTCAGTCCAGCCCTACTGAGGTGTGTTGGAGCCGGTGTGAACCTGCAGGACTGTGGCTCTTGTATGACTGAATTGAGTAGCTCTGCTCTATGACACCTGCCAATCAAGAAAACTCAAGGGCCCCAAAAAAGACAAGTTGGATCAAAATTCTGTCATCATGCCCACTTCTTTTTTTTTTTTTACCTGTGGGAAAAGAAATGCATACTGTCCCATACATTTGGGGCTAATTATTCTCACCTATTTTTTTCTCTTTTGTCTGAGATGTTGCAGTCACCTTCCATGTAAGACATTGGGGTTGGTAGAGATGTTTCTGTAAAGAAAATGTGAGCTGGGCTCATTATTTGGCGTCTCCACTGGGGTCTCCTCAGTGAAAATGAGCATGTACACCCAGGTACTATGTTCCCGTTGATTCTGAGCCGAACTGAAACCTGCTGCAGACTTTTTAGATGCAGGACTAAATAGTTTTGCAGTTAATTGTCAGACGTTTTTGTATTTTTTACCAGTGTGAAAGGGACTGTATAATATTATGAGGTACATCTTTGTGCCCACATTTGACTGCTTTAGCTCTGTTGGTTGTTAGACGGCCACGTTGTAGTTGCCCTTCAGGGTCTCGTTCATGGCTGTTAATTTAGTTTTTTATGTGCTGTTGGCCACTTAGCTTTTTAACTGGGTTTACGTTTCCTTCCCAGTTAATATTTTCCCTTTGGGCTGTATGTTACTAGTCACTGGTTGTGGCAGAAGAAAATGTTGTTATGGTTTATGAAAAGCTGAAGATATTTTACAAAGCAGTAAGAAATGAAATATTTCCCCTCTGATATTTAAAAATGATCTTGGTATAAATGCTGTTAAATACAATCACAGTGAAGTTATAAATGAGCTAAATTGATCCTATAACTAACCTGGTGTGATTGTGGTGTCCAGGAGCTGATGGGTGAGCAGGGAGGCTACCTGTCCACCTCTACGCCAAGTTTGGGAGAGTGTGCGTCCTCCCACCCGCCTGCCCAGAGCCGACGCTCCAGCCGCTGGGCAGCACAAAGAGAAGGTGAATGGAAATCGTCTGTTGAACCAAAGTTTTATCTTTTGTCCTGGTTTACTGCTGAAGTAGTCGTGGTGTAAATCTGTACATGCGACACCTAGATTTAGTTACTTTACTATTAACAGTATACACTGAAACACAAACGCCGCTTGTAGTTGTTTTTATTGTACTTACATTGTCTTTTCTAAACTTGATGTTCGCAGCAGTGCATATTGAGGGAATTGTGCTCAGGGGCATCTCTCGGACCGGATCAGATAAGGAATACAACTTTGAGGTAAGTAGCAGCACCTGGCAGCGGTCTTACTGACTGGCCTGCTGCATCCTTAAGAACCTTTCAGTGTAAAGCTGGATTTATACTCGCACTGCGTCTGCGTGAAGTCGGTTAAGGCATCCACACCGTATCCCGACGCGCACCTCTTACAGACCTGACGTGCAGCCCGGTTACACAGAAGTACTCCCTCGTTTGACGGGATCTTCTCACTGAATTTGTGTGGTAGCCGCCATTTTTAAAAACAACACCCAGGGGCCGGTTGTTCAAACGTAATCCTATTTCAGTATCGGATAGGATCAAATCTTGAAAAGGGGTTGTTCAAAAGGGAAATCCAGATTCTGAAATCGGCTTGGATTACGTAATCCAGTCCTGGTTGTTATCCGGATAAAATTCTCAGTTTGGGTTCAAAACTTTTGAGTAGAATCTGGATGAAACAGGATTATCCTGATCCCAACAGAGGGCAGGACTACAACCTGTTAAATAATAGAAGTTTTTATTTGTATGCTTATATTTGTATTTCACACCTGACTTGTTTAACCGTTACAGTGATAAAGTGGTTAAATAGGCAGACATGCTGCATATTAAGCTTTTCAACGTAGTAAAGCAAGAATAAAAACATGACACTATCCACTAACAAATCCAATAACACAAACAAAATATTCAGTTTTCCTGTTATTCATCACTGCATTAAAAAAAACAATCATTTCTAACGATTGCATCCCTCAATACACGTCCCATTCTGTGACCGAAAGCCAGAGGTTGGGCCTCAACACGTGGCTCAGGTCATTAACATGGTCACAGTCCGCCTGGTCGCAATGTTATGCAGTACTTATTACGCTAGATGCTCCCGGTGGTTCCACCGCGTAGTTACGGCATGCAAACCGTCTGCAGCGCACATTGATCCCGTTCCCACCTACAGGTGCAGGTTGGAACGAGACATATTTTTTTGGTTAGGCCAGCCTAACATCTGACCCATCCTGCTTTGTTGAACTGTTCTGTTGGGGTAACAAACTAATGACCCAAACTAAAAGGGAAGAGTTTGACACGCTGCGATCCGTTGGTTGAGAAAGAAAGTCACTTCACATGCGACCTGGCATAAAAACATGGCTCGTTGTTTAGAGCAACTTGTTTTCTTTTTGTTGATTAAATCTTTGTTTAAAATGGTGTTACGAAGCACCGCCAGGAAGAAAGAACAGAAACTGTTGGATGACCACCATTCTCCTCCACTTGTTTCTGAGTCATGTTATTTATTCGCACCCTAACGTCCCGTTCCAGCCCACACCCGTTGGAAACGAGGCTTTACATCTCCAAGTTCTGCTTGGTGCCTCAGAACTTGTTGTAACGAATTTTGATGAGTTGGACTCTTTTCACATGCCTCTTTGTGGCATTAGAGTTGTGTTGATCTTTGTTTCGGGAGTGTGGTGAAGGTGCTTTTTTCAGCTCTTGTGTGGTGATTAGAAAAAAGTTTCTTTTGGTTCGGTTACTCCATACTCCACGAGAAGCAACGGTATGGTGATTACTGCGGTGGGTGGAGGGTTCTGTGTTTTTATGTGAAGAATTGACCTGGTAGTTTCATACTTAATGAATAACTTTGTCGTGGCAGGTTTTTAAATAGCTTGTGTTGTATTTATTTTCATACTTTCTCACCTCCTCTATCAGCTGTTAAATTTATCCGTTCAACCTCACATCACCGGAAATGCAGACGTGACAATGTTCCACTTCACTTAACCACGCCTACTTCAAATGTCCGACCAATCACAACACTTCTCAGAGCTCCAAGAGAAGAAAGTTCTGCTTGGCTGATGCGTTGAGAACCAGCTGCAAGATGTCCGCAAGAGCAAAATGATGGCGTTGGGAACAAGAAAAAAGTTCTCAACTTTTTAACATGTACATGTCTGCTGTGTTACAGGTGAAGTGGTCAGACTCTTCCTTCAGCACTGTGACCAAAACCCATCATGAACTGGAGAACTTCCTTCTTAAGGTGCTCGAGTCCTCCCAGCTGTTCATATTCAGCTGTGTCAGCAAACTGAAGCAGATGATGTGAAAACTCCTGTTTCAGGTCATTCTTTCTGTCGTTTACCTTTCCTGTTTCTCCACACAGCTTCCAAAGGATCAGTGCACAGAGTCTTTTGAGAAGAGCATCCTGAGACTTCTGAACCAGGGGGACCAGTATGAAAGCAGGGAGGTGGAGAAGAGCCTGAGGTAATTTAGTCTGTGGGGATGTGCCACTCATTGGTCTATGTGTGGGAGACCCTGGCAGTTTTGGGATGTGGTGCGATTCTCATCATGGACGCAGCCAACAAACCTGCAGCAACTCATGCTGTCATGTCAACCTCTGAGGAAGGTTTCCAACACCTCGTTGGAAAAATGGGGTCCAGCCTGGTACTAGCAAGGCTGGTGAATGTAGGAGGACTGTTTCTGGTAGCCATGGTCCATCATCATCCTGCTCTTTAGACATTTTAATAATGGATAATTTTCATGTCTTTAAAATCTTGGTTCTCAGTAAAACGTGATGGGCTACATGTTTTCTGGTGTTCACATCATATCAGGTCACATCAACACACTGAAAGTGCAGCTGTGAGGATGAACCATGGTCTCTGTGGTCCTTTAATTCTGCTACTGTCATCTTTTTTTATTTTTTCTGGGTGGTTTCCTCCTCCTCCATCCTGAACCACAGCTCAGCGTGGGATACCAGCTCATGTCCTTCTGCTGTTGTTAATGTAAAATCTTCTTCAGTAATACTCATGGCTTTGGAAGAACACCTCCCATAATGCTTTAGAGGCTGGAAACTGGAAGTGTCACGTTACCATGGATACGAAGTTGTGCCGTGAGCTCTGTTGTTTTAGGAAAGTCGGTGCAGACAACCATCGCTGGGCTGACACAGAAGAAAAAAGCTGAGTCATGGTTGTTTTTTATGCCAGACCAGACAGAAAGAACGATTCCCCAGAATCAACAACACAGAAAACGGTTTTTAAATGGAGCTGAAACATCATTTCATCCCTGATCTTTGCATTTTAAAGTCGATTTAATTGTTCTGACAGTGTCACACCAGGAAGTCTGTTCAGGTTGCTTTTCTTTTCTTTTTTTTTTTAACTCGATTCTCGTAGCAGATACTCGTACACTCTTTTCTTGTCTATTCTGGAGCCTGCTCTTCATGTGCAGTTTGCGGGGTCTAAGTCTGAGTTTCCTGCAGTACAATATGTTACGAGTTATAGTGGCTTAGAGATGTTCAGCACTGCAAACCCCATCCCAGATACTCTGTTGTCTGAAAACACACCACCTTCCTACAAAGGCGGAACATGTGACTGGTTCCTGTGGTGGAACCACAGCTTCCCAGACACGCTTACAAAATGCATGTTTTAAATAAAAAAAAAGGTTATCTGCTGCTGCATTAAAATCTGATTGATATGTGACAAAGTTTTCCTTTTAATATGCAACTCATTCACACACAGAACAAAAACTGGCCCTTCAGTCTCGTTTCGTGTGAAGTGAAACTGGAAAGTGAAACTTAAGCCTGTTTTCCTGCTGCAGTCCATCCTGGATGCAACCCTGTCATCCTCACTGCTGCCGTCTGCAGGTGTCACTGTTAGTACAGTAGCTTGTGTCAACTACACATTTTTACCTTTACAAAGACTCAGAGATAGTTTGTAATACTTTCTGTTTCAGTTGTAGTTCAGCCTGAAGACAATAATATATTAATTAGTTTAGCATGTGTGCAGGACCGACTTCATTCGGTTCAGTTGCTCAGTGATATTCTCACATTAAAAGAACATTTTGTCCTCTAGGGAAAGGTTCCTGTCTGCTCCTCCACTTTTCAGACAGACCAGGAAGGTCTGCAGCTTCTTTGCCGGTGATTCCAGTCGCTGCTGTAAACATACCTGCTGTAGATGTGAGTTCAGTCTTTTTCTCTTCCTGTGTGGTGCTTGTAAAGCCGTCTGACTGTGTTTGAGTTAATGTAGCCCTGTATCGTAACATGAGGATATTGTGAGGTGGATACCGTACTATCTAACAAAGAAAATGTACATTTTTAAACATTTTTTATTTTCCAACTGCTCAGTTTCCTCATTAAGTTCCCCATGTTTTTCTTAAAGGGACATTGTGTGAATTTTCTCTTCCGTCTAATGTTGGAATCACGTTTGTTTAGTGCATTCTAGCACCTCACTTTCTCAAACACGTATTTAAAAAATATTACAATAATATTGCAGTTTGCATCATTAATAATAATAATAAATATTACGAACTGCATCCTATCAAACTGTCAGACATGGTTCCTCTGTGTTTAGAAAGAAGAAGTGTTCTCACAGCTGGAACAGATCAACGGGGAAACTGTTCTCGACACAGCATTGGTTTTTTGTAAAAAGTAAAAGGCAGCTTACAGGGTCTTCCCACCGGCTTTTAGTACAGAATTTACTGTGGCTTAAAGCCGACGAATGCCATGCGTTCTTAGCATTTGTTTGGTACGCAGGCTGCTCACATTGACGTGAGGTAACTTGTCGCATGCGTGAGTTGCAGTATGGACCTAAGTGCTAACGGGGCGCATGAACTACTACCGGCATATAGATGATTTTTCTTTCCCCTACCAGTGATAAACACTCATGCCTTAACAGTTGGCAAGAATGTGAAGCATTTTGGGGGTTGATGACCCGAAAATACAGTGTGACCAGTACGTTGACCTTTTAACTATTTCACAGTCCAAGTCCTGTACACTCCGCCTTTGCGGTGATCTGGTACAGAGCTTTTTTACCATGCTTTTAGTATTAGACAGAAACATAGTGGAACGTTGACGTGTATGCTTCTAAATCCCACCCCCTACTTATCGAGGACATAGCTCACAACTTCAGCTTCCCTTTGAAAAATCAGATTAGATTAGATTAGATTAGATAGACTTTATTGATCCCACGGACGGGGAAATTTACATGTTACAGCAGCAAGCAGAAAAAGTGAAAAGAGAAAGAATAACTAGATAAACTTAAGAATTAAATATAACACAATAAACTTAAAAACAATAACAGTATAGGGTGACGGTATAAATGACAGTGTAAACAGTGTAAACAGACTACAACATGACGGCCTGATTCAGGTGTTACAGACTGTTGTAGAGTCTGACGGCAGTTGGGATGAAATCTTCCTCCTTCTTGAGCTTCCTCCACCTGGGGAAGGCCAGCGCGACGTCGATCCTCCTTTTTTGTATCTTCTGGTCACGCTGCCTATTAAGTCCCTCTTTGTCGTTTTTTTTGGTGATGCCTGGTCCAGCATTTTTGTGAATAACAATTTAAGAGATTTTCCAACTTGCCAGGGTAGTGAGCCTCTCTTGCCTTTCTTCTCCTCCAGTGTGTCAATCGGTGTGTGCTGACTCGCAGGGAAAACACACTGGTGCTATTTGGTGCATGTAGCTTCAAGACGGCTGGGTCTCATGGCGCTTCCCTACCAGCTTACCCGTCTTATGTATAAACAAATCTAAAATTCTTCTCTTACGAGATCATTAGCAGAGTTTATAATACAGCAGCTACAGCTTGCATAGAGACGTGGATTTAGCCAGTAAACAGAAAATGTCCCTTTAAGGAATAAATATCCAGAGAAAATGCTGCATTTTAGTGATCGATGCCTGAGTTAAATCTGTTGCTCTTCTTGTTCTTCACTAAAACGTCTTGCTTGTTCAGGCATGTTCGTTTTCATTTCATCAATGAAACGTCCACTAAATTAAAAAGTCCATCACTAAATTTTAAACAAGCAAAGAATCGTCTTATTAAAGACTCTTAAATGTTGCTGTTACACAAATAATGTACAGATGTTCATAATGAACTCCAGATGTTTTCATGTTATTATTTATGTATCTTTGTCAAAAGGCAACTGCCAGCCAGGAAAGGCCTACCAACCAGACTGCTCCGATGCCTCCAGTCAGGAAGAAGGTGAGAAGTACCACAGCTCCCTACGCTGGTGCTGCTTTGTTATGGATTGAAGCAGATATATATATGTATGTGTGTGTGTATATATATATATATAGATTTATGTGTGTGTGTGAATATATTTATATGTATGTGTGTATATATGACGGATGGACAAAAGGAATTCTTGGCATGTAGAATTTCAAATGAGGCCCGATGGTGCAGGAAAAGGCCACTAATCAGGGCCGCAGTCAGAGCTCTGGCTGCGTAGGAAGGCATGCACAGTGTTTATTTTTGGACATCATTTGGAAAATGTTCAGTCTGGTTCAAATCCTCATATTTCACGGCTATATTTGCTGCGATGTTTGCTGGTCTGAGATCAGTTCCTCCAACACGAAGCACAACTCCAGCCCTGCTCATGCCTCACATAAGACCTGAGGCCTGTCTTACGAAGCAGACCCAGGATGTCTCTTCGTTACCTGGGTTGACAGTCACAACCCTGACAAGTGCTACTAGGAAGCTGCTTATCAACTTGGTAATTTAACTCCTGATCGGGGCAAGCTCACGTTAAAGGGGTGGTGTTCTCAGACCTGGAGAAACCCTGCAGAGCAGCTTACTTTGCGATGGAGGAGCAGACGGTTATTCTTCACTAATAAAAACAATTCAGACTCATCATCAAGGCCAAAGGCGAGAGCGTGGACTGGGGGTGAGCCAGCTTGGATACCTCACGATTTGATTACGATTCAGGTTGCTTTGATTCGATTATTAAACCATTATTAGGATTTTCAATAAATGTTTTTTCTCCCATTCGGGTTTTTTTTTCCCCATGGCTGAGTCATACTTTATATTCCATTCATTATCCATTAATTCAAGTAACAGAACAACATGATCTCAACTTCCTTTTATTTATGTCAAACCATAAATAAATCCAACATATTTTTTATTACACATAGAGCCCAACTATATGCATTTTTTTGAGACCAATTCTAATATTTGGTAGAAAAAATTCTGATAACGATTGATCGGCCAATTAATTAAAAAAATATACATGAATAAAATAACTTTTAATTTATTTTATTCTGAATTTGCATTGTGATTTTTTCTTTCTGTGGAGTATGTAATAATATAGCTACCAGACTATCGGTGTGTTCTATTTATAAGCAGTATAATTTTTCCAAGAGGACTGATTGGTGATTGATCTGATCAGAGCAGGTTGGCCACTCAGTGTAAGTTACCCCAGTAAGAAGTGAACCAGTGTTTTAGTAGTGGAAAACCCTCGATAGTTACCCGAGTAAGAGAAAATCCTTTCGTCGTACAGGCCTCTGCTAGCCGGAGGCATGAACAGATCTTTGATTATGAAGGAAACATTTATTTTCATAAGGTACTAGGGCTTTAGTATTTTATATTTGCTGCTATTCAGTCTGTTATTACTACATGTATTTGGACCAATCACTCGTGTGTGTGTGTGTGTGTGTGTGTGTGTGTGTGTGTGTGTGTGTGTGTGTGTGTGTGTGTGTGTGTGTGTGTGTTTTCACCCTCAGAGTCATATGTTCAGGGACACAAGAAAAAACATGGGTCCAAGAGTCCATGTCAGCTGTGAGTATACCGCCTCTGGCTTCATTTTTATATTTGTAAAAGTAGAAAGATGCTCTACTTAAAACGTCCTCAACATCCTCTCTGCCAGTTTGTTGAGTGCCAAAGGCCCCCTGGGGGACACACAGAGGAGGGGAGGCCATGCTGCAGAGCTCAATGGTCCCGCAGACAGACGGAGGAAGAGCTGCTCGCTGAGGAGCAGCCAGGAGGCTGAACAGGTGAGAGAAATAGGGATGCCAAAATAATAATCAAAGAAATAATCATGATTAGTCTTCATTAATTAATTTCACAACCCTAAATGTGTAAAATCACATGAACACTCCTTATAAGTCTTTAAGGTTTATTTATTTATAAAAGATAATATAGAAACAAAGTAAAGTCCATTCCAACTAAATCCCTCTGCAAACAATAAGCCGACACTGATTCTGATATTTGGCAGGAAAAAAATCAGATTATTAAAAAAATGATATATATTATGAATAAATTAACTTGATTTTTGGTTCATTAAACCCAGGTATCGAGGTTCTGGTCCTGATACCTGTGGTGAAACATCAGAAAGCTACAGCTCTCCATCCAGCCCTGACACCAACAAAAATGTAAATTACAGGCAGAAAAGTGGAGGCAGAACCAGCAGAACTCTCAGAGTCAGACGTATTTTATTAGTCCCAGACTGGGAAATTTCAGTGTCATTAAAAATGACAAAAAAAAAGAGTAAAATTAAACTTAGATGCAAAAATACTGTACACAGGAAACACTTAACAGATATCCTGGTCAGAAAATATAACGGTGTTAAGTTGTGATATCTTTTTGTTGTGGAGGGAGACATGGTTGAAATCTCCAGAGATCACAATGAATGTGTTTAATAAAAACCACTTTCCTATTTGCTTTGAAATCCTGTCACTTCGGATCTTCCAGCACCAGGACTCAGAGAAAAGAAGCCACACAGTCTCCAAGATGAAGAGCAAATCTCTGCCCACAGACAGGTAGGTGATGCATCACTACAACAGAGATGTGAGCGGGCCAGTTACTGGAAATGTTTTTAAAGTTTAATGTCTGGGTCTGTTTCTTCCTGCCTGTCTGCAGGCATAAAGGCGATGGGAAAAGCAAAGAGGTTTCCTTAATGACCAACGGTAGTCTGGCAACAAGCCTGCAACCTCAGAGAAAAGGTGAGTGGATGACGTGCTGGACTATTTTTCCTCTTTTCTGATTAACATGAATGCAGTTTTAAAGGTATTCTGCTGTGCATCATGATAAATGTTCTGGTTTCTGATGTTTTTCCTGATGGAGGTTCTGGTCCTGATACCTGTGGTGAAACATCATCAGAAAGCTACAGCTCTCCATCCAGCCCTCAGCACCAAGGTCTGGAGAGCCTGGACAGCGAGGATGACCACAACAAAGGTGACACACAATGCAAAGGTGGTGTAAGAGTGATGTGGTGCGAGTGTAACTCTTGTTGTCCATGTTAGACACAGACAGCCACTCTGACGACGGCGGTAAGGATCCTGCTCCGGACTTGATCTTCACCCACCAGGCTGATCCAGCAGTGCTGGGAGAGGTCTCGTCTGTCCACCCTCTGTCTTCCAACAACTCAGAGACCAGCTCAGAGTTCCCTCCTCTCTCCTTTATGCATCCTCTGCCCAGCGTGCTTCCTAACGGGCCTCCGGACTCCGGTCTACCGCTGGTTTCTCCTCCCAACCAAAGCATCATTCTTGATGGGAAGCCCCTGGGTGGGACAGGGATGATGCCGTTGTCCCTAGTGCCTCCGCCCGTTCAAGGCCCTGGAATTGTGGGAGACCCTGAGAAGCGGGACATGCTTCCAACCTTTGGGATTTCATCCGTCAGCCTCCATCCTCCAGGAAACCTTGGTGTGCAGCCATTAGTTCAGAGATTCAAGACGTCTTTGCCCCACAGCCAGGGCAGTGCTGATGGAGCTCCTGGTAGGGATTCTCCTCCTGCTGCCCCACACACTTTCCACTCACACCCGGCTCCTGTCCGGGCCTTGAATGTCATGTCTTCAGGCTCCACGTCTTTCTCCTCTCCTGTCCTGTCCTGTCAAGACCTAGCCAGCGTCAGCCCTGGCCTGGCCTCTTCTCTGCCACAGGTGGAGACATCTCATGCCAAGCAACATGGTTTGCCCCTGCTGACCGGCATGCCTTCTCACTACACCCTGCCGCCTGTGCCCACCTCTATCATGCCTACTTTAGGAGCCCCCGTGGTCAGTGGAGCAGCTCCGTCTCTGGGAAACGGACAGAGCGCCATTCCCCAGGCTGTGACCACACACTCCCCAGGGCCTGCCCCCAGCCTCAGCCCAGCAGTTACCCACAGCACAGCACAGAGCGACAGCGCCTCCTACAGCAGCACTGCTTCCTGTGGAAGTGCCCCTGTTGCCCCTGGCAACCCTTTAACCCTTCAGCAAACCCAGCAGCCAGCAGCTCCCCAACAACAGCAGCAGCCGATGGGCTGTGGCACTTGTGGTTGTCATAACAACTGTGGCAGTCGAGGCAGTCTGGCGGGGGGGTCCAGCTGTCAGATCCCCTTATTCTTCCCCGCTCACCAGATGGCGGTGGCGGCAGCAGCAGCTCGCCAGGTGTTCAGCGTTCCTCCATCTCTCTTCCACCTCACAAACCTGTGCAGCAACAGCTACCTCACTCAGGCCCACCCTCCTCATCAAGCCAATGGAGCGGCCTCCCTGCCCCCCTTCTTCCCCACCGGCCCACCTCCAGCCCCCCCATCCTCCTACATGCACACTCACTCTCACAGCCATGCAGATGTGCCATCACACATGATGGGCAACCAGGCCGCTGCGGCGGTGGCAGCTGCTGCCGCAAACTACACCCTCCAGCAGCATATGGCACCAGTGGCATCGTTCTGTCAGCGGATCTACCAGCCTGTGTACGCAAACCACATGGGGATGCTGCCTGCTGCTGCCCTGGCGGGAGGTGGGGTCAACAAGAAGAACGGGAACATTTCCTGTTACAACTGTGGGGTTGGAGGCCACTACGCTCAGGACTGCAACCAGCCTTCCATGGACTCCACGCAGCAAGGTAACAACACAGCCGTTCATCCAGAGAGATTCCACTTAGATTAGACGAGGGATGCCACGATAGAACGTTTGGTGTGATTATTGTCAGAGAAATAATCATGATTTTTAATTTCCCAACACAACAAATGTGTAAAATCACATGAACAAGTCTTTAAGTTTAATGTATTACTATCTTTTGATGCCAGGATAAGAAAATAATATAGAAACAAAGTTAATTCCCCTCGGCTCTGAAAACAGCAGTAAATGTTAAGTATGGATTTCTCTCAGAGAAAACCGATGGAAAAGGCTGCAGGACCTCTACCTGGTGTTAGGATAATTAAGATTCGAGCGTTGTGGGTTTACAGAGTTTCTTTAGTTACAAAAGGGGCGTGCTTGAAAACGGACCATGTGCACAGTAAACACTGGCGTGCACGGTAAACACTGGCCGCGTGTACGTGATACAAAACAAGTAAACTAGTAGTGAAAACTAGGGCCCAACCGATTAGTCGGCCAATATTGGTCGTTTTGCAGATTATACGTCGATTTTTTTCCTACTTTCTCATAAAACAGTAAATGCTCTTAATAGTCGGGAGTTGTGCAGAATGATGTCCTTGCATTGTTTGTCCACTAGATAGAGCTCTGACTCCATTCAATCCCACAGTCACCCCTGTCTTTTCAGCGGGGGTAGCTAGTAGCTACAGCCAGGTTAAAGCAGTGGTCTGAGTGGAGCTTCCTGACAGGTACGTTCATGATAAAGGGCTAGTTTGTCGGGTCTGTCGCCGCCATGTTGAATCTCATCTCTGTTCACGCTAGCATCTCCCCCAGACATGTTTTATGGAAAGTGAAGGTATTGAGGAAACTTTACAATAAATTAATCATACTGTTTAATGCTGCGATCAAATGTAAATTCAGTAATTATGACATCACAAGATCACTTTGTTTAAATTGAGGTGTGGTGGTTTAGGGCTCCGACAGGTAACCTCTAAAAAGACACTGCTAGAAAACAGTTTAAGACGGCCCTTTTCTTATTATTCATTCATCCATTCATTTATATTTCAGCTTCATAGAAGCAGGATTTTGGTCTGGCTGCTGTGTACAGCTGAACAAATTTACTAATTTTACTAAGGGGAGAATTGTGGGTACTAGGCTTCCCTTCACACTGACGTATTATTGTTAAATAGTTTTGTTTGTTGTTGAATTATATATTAATTCTTGACCAGATACAAAGATAGAAAACAGCAACAACTAAAAACTGAAACAGAAAAACCAGAGAACCAGCTGCTTCACCTGTAGAGAAACTTAACAGAAAACCTTCTGCAGACTCTAAGAAAACAAAGCAGATAATCATAAGGAACACCTAGAAAATAAAATAAGCATTAAAAATAAATAAAATAAAACAATAAACAGCAATACATTAAGTTTTGGGGTTTTCCTTTAAATTGAATTTTTATATTCCAGAGACCCAACAGCAAAGCTCTGTTCAGCAGGGAATCGGTAACTCCGGTCTTCAAAGCCCGTTGTCCTGCAGGTTTTAGAGGTTTCCCTGCTGCAACACACATAATTAAAATAAATGTGCTTTCTAATTGCTTGTCTGGTTCTGCACAAGCATGTTGATCATTTGTAACCATCCCATCTACAGACATTAGTTTGTCCCAGTGGGTCAGACCTGCAGCAACTTGAAGGAAACAGAAGCGTCTTGTTTAGAAGTAGCCCGTTAATAATTTGAGCATGTTATCACATGCACACGAGGCTTTTTTATTTTTAATTATCTCATTATGCTTCTGTGTAAGAACATAATTTAGTTGTAGTTGAACTGTTACCAGCGAAGGGTTTAAGTCCAGATCCTTAAACCTCGTTCAGGTTCTTTGAACATTTGACAGAAATCTTTGCAGCTGACTGATGTTTGATGCTTTGCAGGTGGCTTCCGGTTGAAGTACGCAGCATCCCACGTTTCAGAAACACTTGACAATGCTGACTGAAGAAGAAGAGGGAGGATGAAGAGTTGTTCTCCTGTCTTTTGCTCTCCAGGTACTGAATGCACTAAAGCATCAGAAAGTGACTGACCTGCCAAGGGCTCGGCAGACAAAGCCTAACGTACATGTGCCTGAAAACCATCCGGTTCCCATGGAGATGATTCACTGTCTCACGCAGACAAGTCATGTGACTCCCGGTCCCTTCCCCTTCAGTTTTTCTTTTTTTATGCTTTTGCACTGAGGGTTGGAAAAGGTTAAATTATTACTTAATTATTAGGAAGCTGAGAGATTTTGGGGATTTTTCTTTTGTTTTTACAAAAGTTGGACTTCAGTCTCAGCTCAAATGTTCTTATTCACTTGTTTCTAAAGGAGCCTATTTATGCTTTTTCTTCATTACTGTTAATGTCGATTTTATTGTGACAGAATTGTACAGCAGTTTTCAAAGATCATTATTCAGAATTAATGTAAGAAAGATTAATTTTATCTTCAGTTTCCTGTTTGTCAGGTTTTTTAAATCTAAGCTTTGTCATAGCTAAGAAGTTCGTATCAAAGTACTTGGATCTAAAGTGTCTCTGCCACTTGATATATGGATTATATGGAAGTTAATGCTGCTTTTTAATTTCTTATTTTCCATTTGTATTTTTTTAAGTTGGATAAATGCACTGATAAACGGCAGAGCAAGAACACAAGAACACAATAATGGCAGAACCAGGCTGAGGAAAGTAATGAGTTCAACTTGAAATAAACCAATCAGCCGTTGGTTTTGGTATGATGTAATGCACAGGTTATTTTTATTTGTTTTAGAGATGTCAGTGTTTTAAAAGGAACTCTAGATGCTGTGGAAATCCAACAGAACATGATTCAGCCCTGATTCTGCTTCAGTGTGGTCGGACGTGATCTGTGGTTGATCAAACTGCCAGTCTTTTTTTTTTAAATGGAGGATACTCGAGGTTCGTTCAGCTTTGTACGGTAGCAGATCCATCTGAGGTAACAGTAGGAATCTTTTAAGTTACCTCTCCACATATCCGTCTCAGAGAAACATAACTTTATTTAGAATTTTTGTATGGTAACAGAAGTCATTGGTCATGTAAGCGGTTTCCTCAGAGCGTTGTTGCTGTAAATGGGGCCGTGTCGCCGCTGCATCATGGAAAGCCGACTACCACATGAAGCCGGTCCAACAAGGTCGGTCCTGACGTCTTAACTGTGCTTAAGCAGAAAGAAAGGATGTTTTTTTGTGAGACTGGTGGTGCTAACCCCTGTAAGCCCACCTCCTCTAAGCGCAGCAGCACAGACAGTATTTTCGTTGAGAATCTTGCTGGAACACTAACACAAGTGACGATGTATGAAAAAAGACTGATTAGCCTCTGACTGGGTTTGAGAAGGAAGAGGACATCATGTGAGACTTCTGAAAGAGACCTGGACTTGCTGAACGTTTATTTCTAAGATGAATGACAGCTGATAATTAACACTTGGTTAGACGTTTGTAGATAAACTTGAAGAGCTTGCACACTTGATTTGAAGTAGTCACATCGTTCATGTCCTCTGAGGTTCTCTCAAGGTATTTTGGGACGTTCAGAATAATTTAAGACAACGGTGCTCCGTACATCACTGAATAAATTATATATATATATATATTAAAAATAAGTTTCAGGTGGTAAATCTTTCAAACTAATGAAACTTGGATTGTAATGAAGTGTTAGTATGTACTCTTTTCCCTCTCTCATTTTAAATGTTTTATATTTGCCCTGATGACATGTTTTTGTTCTAGTCGCTGCTACCTCTGCATTCAGTCAGTTGACGCCTGTTAGCCGGAAAAACTGAACCGGTTATTTATCACCAGCTGCTTCCTGACTGAAGGATGGCCTCAGCGGTCACCCGACAGCAGCCATTAGTTTACACCTGTGAGGAGAACAGCTGGTTAGCTTAGTAGCATCATGCAGAAGTTGACTGAAAACTTCTTGTTGCTTTTGCTAACATGAGGTAACAGAAAGCTGTAATAAGGCAGCGTGACGTCAGTATGAGCTGAAGTTTAAATATTTTCATGGACATAAAAGCTGCCTTTTTTCTCTTTATTTCAGTAAAACATGAACATTTCAGATTTCCTTGTTAACAGATCTCCGAACTAAACTTCTCAGTGTAGTCGTCCTTCAGGAACATCTGCAGGTGTTTTCTGTCGCAGCTCTAAAGCCAAGTCGTTATTTTCTGAAACAACCGTTCCAGGCAGCAGCTGGATGACAGGATGTTTGTTTCAGAGCTGTGTGGATGTTCTGAGTTTGCACGTCTGTCCACCACCACTGCTCGTTCACCTGTTTGTTCCTGAATGCGACCGTCAGGAGACGCTTGTGGTGGACACGGAAATCCTCCTGCAGTTGATCTGAGCGTCTCCACACGGATCAGCCTGCATGGATGGAGGGAGGTCCGGTGTACAGTCGGCTGACCCGTTTGAAAAATGCTGTACTTTAGATCTGTAAGGGATCACTCTGCTGCCACCCTCAGCTCTTATGTTTACTGTACTTTGATATCTGTGTACTGGAAGAGGTCCGATATATTTCTAGAGTGGATTGAAATTTATGCAAATTGTTGACCTTTTTTCCTGTAATTAAAAGCAATAAATATAAAAAAAAATGGGAGTTTGTGGGTTGTGGTCTTCAGTTAAAATGTTTTTATGTAATTAACCTTGCTGGACACACCAACAGGTTGTTTTACAGTAAATCAGCTGATATGAACCCTTGTCCTGGTGCCCACACACAAAAACTGGTTTCAAATCAAACATTATTTTCCTGCTTTTTCTTTTAATAAATCACTTGACCTGCTCAAAACTACCAAACATTCAATCATTTCAAGATCTTAACTTTTTAAAGTTTAAATATCTAAATTATTAATTGAAAAAAATATTTTCCATGTAATAAATGGCACAAAAACAGATTTTATAGTATTTTCAGCAAAGGGTGTAAAATGCCTCTGACGTGAGGAACAAGCACGTTAGGTTTAAAAAAACTGACTAAAAGGTTTTTGGAAATATTTGTCACAGTTAAAAAAAAAAGAAGTTAAAGAAAAAATAATCTTGGAGGGTTTAAGGATTTGTTGTGTTCCAACTGAAAAACAAAATAACAGGGAAACATTGTCTTTATTCATATTTCTATGGAAACTACAGCATTGGGTACAAAGATTATCTTCAGGCCACTTTTTACCCGGCAGTTA
This sequence comes from Melanotaenia maccullochi, assembly GCA_037177255.1. Classification (NCBI taxonomy): domain Eukaryota; kingdom Metazoa; phylum Chordata; class Actinopteri; order Atheriniformes; family Melanotaeniidae; genus Melanotaenia; species Melanotaenia maccullochi. The sequence goes on from JBAGKP010000020.1 coordinate 25,058,122, forward strand.
AAATCCATCAAAGAAAATACAGACACAATCACACCGTGGTGACTGAGTTTGGAACTAATACTTTCACCTTTCCTCATCCTCATACACAACGCCAGAGATGAAAGTTCAAACATTTTCCATCAAGGCATCGGTTAGTAACTTAAATCTGTCCCGCTGCAGGTGATTTTCTGACAGCAAGCAGCAAAATATTAAATATTTTCTAAGACCTGGGTGATGGATAAATGAGAAAGCCAACCAGGGAAGAACCAGGGGATGCAGGCTGTCACATGACATTTCCTTCACCGCTCAGGAGCTCCTGAAAAGGAAGATCACCGTGGTTGGGCCATTTGAAAAGGGAAGAACATATATACATAAAAAATAATCAGAATAATTAGAAACATTCAAGCATTTTTACAAAAACAAACCAGCTTTAGCTCAAATAACTGAAGTAATTTCTTACTGGATGGAGTTTAACTCTTGCTGTTCTGCAGCAACTTGATCAGACTCTTGTTGTAGTCGTCCACCTGCTGCTCGACGTTCTTGACAACAGACTTGTAGTTGCTCTCTCGAGACTTGGAGGCGATGACTGCAGCTGTAGTTAAAGATCAGTACCTTCTATGGAACCACTCTGAGACCCAGAATTACTGCATATGTGGACAACGACCTTCTTTCATTTAAAGGTGCAGCATATAAGAAATACTGACATCTAGTGGTAAAGAAGAGCATAGCATTCTTTCATTCTCTGTAAAGCAGGTAAGCTGGAGCCTTTCCCAACATTTTTACCAGGTGAGAGGCAGGTATACCCTTTACAGCCCATCGCTGGGCCAATACAGAGACAACCAACCATTCACACACACTCACTTCTAGGGAGAATTTATACTGACCAACATACAAGTCTTTGGATGGTGGGAGGAAGCCGAAAAACACAGAGAACCCACACATACACAACATGCAAACTCCAGACAGAAAGGCCACCCCAAGTTCGAACCTCGCCCAGCCAAGGCTCGAACCAGCGACCTTCATTTCTGGGATTCTGGGAAAGGACAGAAAATCGGGGTTAGGGGTTCTCGATCTTTAATCAGAAAATTTTTATTATGAATTCATACACCTGAGTGCTTTTGGTGAATAAACGCACTGCATAAATAAACTCTGCTAGTTTGTGTAGTTTAACCAGTGAGGTTCATGACTGGTGAGGCACTGGTGATTTATCACTGTAAGAACTGAAAAGAGCATCTTATTTCAATTCTCATTCAAAAGACTGCAACTACTGATAATGCTTCCTCTTTCAATTACACTCACACACCCACTGTTACACGTTGGCTGACAGAAAAGCCGCTAGAAGTTACTAAATGACGCCGTCTAAAGCGTAAATAACATCCTGGTACATGTAGTTGTAATGGAGGCTGCTGTGGAGAGGAATGTCATGGGAAAGGAAAAAATTGACGAAAAGACCAGCTAAAAATGTGTAAAAAGACAAAAATAAAAGTAATTCTTTGGTTAATATTTTTATTTTTGTAGTTTAATTTTATTAGGTGTAGGTTGTTTTCTAATTAGGAGTCTGCTACATTTCACAACACTTAACTTTCTAAATGTTTTCCTCCACACTCTTCATTAATAAACATTAAAATCTGACGTAAGCCAGCGCGGGATCAGCCAGCAGCAGCTTTGTACGTTTCATTTTCAGCCTGGTCATGAATCAGAGGTGATCATCTCCTGCTCTGAATGCAGCTGCTGCTGCAAGAAGCCTCTTCTGGTTGCTTCTGGACAGGGGAGGGGCCTGCGCAGCTCCCTTTCCTCATTGAGAAGAATAAACTACGTTCATATACGTCAGTCTCCAAAGGGCTCCAATACTACCAGAAAAAGTCGCGAGATTTGTTGCTAGTCGCTTTGGGAAAAAAAGAAGTGCTAGAGGGGTCTGAAAACTAGCTAGATACAGCAACAAGGTTGGCAACGCCGCATACACTGTGTTAACGTATGAGTGCGCCCCCTTGAGGTGAGGCAGAGTACTGTTTGCCTCACCTGCTGACTTTCTGACTTACTGCACTTTAAGGGATAATGTCTGACGAGGTGTCCATTATCATAACCGTCCAACGCGAATTGAAATATTAGTTTTCTTCCTTTACATGGGCAGATGTCATGTACTGTCTAAGAAAAGAATAGCACATTGTGAGCTGAGGTGAGCACTAATTAACCATTTTGCACAATCCAAAGTAAAAAATATTAAATTGATATTTTTCAAAATAAACTTCTTTTATTTAAAAATCCTAACAATGATAAATGCAGACTTGTTAGAGGAGACATTAAGACATCCTGTCATACTTCAGTCATAGTTCTGTATATTTAGGCTAGAGCTCAAAGGAGAAGCCCTGCTTGCTGCTTCTGGTTAACCACTGCTCACATCTTTGTATTGATGGGCTGCATTTTGTTGTCCTTCCACCCCACTGCTCACACAGACTGCAGCCTTTGGACAGAAGTGTTTATGGGCCATTTAAAAGGCATTCTTGGATAAGGAACAACCCAGGTAAAACACTCTATGACATTCCCGGGATTATGGCAATCGCTAATCCCCTGGCTGCAACCCCACTAAATATTCAGGCCGGCTTTCGGGTGACAGAGGTTCAACCTTACAACAGGGACCTGTTTTTGGAGACAGAATTTGCACCATCTTATGTCTCAGATCAGCCCTATCAGAACCCAGCACTACCAAGCCCAAGCCCCAACCCAGCTGTTCCATGCTCCGAAACTAGCCTATCTTTTCCAGGCCCCAGCAATAACCCAAACACCAACCCAGCCAATCCAGACCCAGAACTGAACCAGCTACTCCAGGGCCAAGCACCAACCCAGCCAATCCAGACCCAGAACTGAACCAGCTACTCCAGGGCCAAGCACCAACCCAGCCAATCCAGACCCAGAACTGAACCAGCTACTCCAGGGCCAAGCACCAACCCAGCCAATCCTGACCCAGAACTGAACCAGCTACTCCAGGGCTAAGCAAGCAAGCCATCATCTTATCCTTTGATAATAATGCCCCCACTTTAACTCCAGAGAAGTATTAGGCCTTACCCAAAAGCTGGTCCAAGAAAAAAAGTTAAGCAGCACAGAAAAGAGAAAAACTGTTATTCCCACCGACATACCTGTGAAGGAGGCACTTGAAGCGGAAAAGCAGCTACAAGGGAAAAAAAGTCACCCAAAAGCAAAATAGCAAACAAGCAAAGCACAGGAAAAAAAGAGGATAGGTACAAAAAGAAAAACTCCAGATGACTCCTCGTCAGAAGAGTCCGTGTGCCTGGTCTGTGTAGAGCCATTTGGAAACAGCGACCTGGGTGCAGTGCATAATATGTAAAGGATGGGCCCATGAAAAATGCACCACTGGCAAATCAGTCTACATGTGGCAGAACTGTGAGGTGAGTGAATGGTTGAAGAAAGGTTAAACAGATATCTGAGGCAGTCTGGACTGCAATCCAGTGCATGTTGCATATTATTTTATGTTAATTTTTATTCAGCTGAAATAAATTACGAAACCAGAGAGAAAGCTCTCAGAAAATACGTCTGAAAGAAGCGCACGGTCGCCTCCTGGTATGACTTCTGTGAAGAGTAACAACTGAAAACTGTCGCAACGGAGCTTTTCTTCTGCCGTTTTATATGGGAAGTAACAGTAAATGATCCGACTTAAATGGGAGAATAAAGTAGTTGCTGGACTATCCTGCCCTGTTTCTAAAACCACACCGCCAGTTTGCACTATGTGTATGTTGATCTGACAATGTATGATAAACTGACAGAACATCCTCTCCTTCATCATTTGCCTCCATCTGGTAAACGCTCTACCGATGTACACTCGTTTTTTCCTGTTTATTATTTCTTTTCTTGGCTTTATTTTCCTCCATCTCGCGGGGCATATAGTATGGATGGTCCTCAATTTCAATGTAAACTGGCAAGCTAAATGATCTACGGTCATATTTGCTCGCAAGGATTTGTACGTAAAATGCTTAAGTTTGTCCCCTTTTGGCTACTGTATCAGAGTAGTGATGGGATGTTCGGCTCGTTTCAGAGAGCCGGCTCTTTTGGCTCCCGAACAGCTCTTTAATTTAGGATCTTTTTTAGCCCCATAATTTACCTTAACTTCTCCCAAAAATTAATGAATTGTGTTTTGAAAACCCTTTTGTGTTCAGCATTTTTACGAAAAGCCTTATATTTCCTCCTGTTGGGCATTTATTCTGATACAAAACCACTTACTTTTGTTTACTATTTCAACAGAAATCTGACATTGCACAAATGAACAAAAAACAGCGAACAAATCCACAAAACAGAACGAGAACCAAACTCAAGAAAGCTGCATTAATGTCCTCAGTCTAGGTTGGCATTCAGAAAAATAAGATGCCTCATCTTGAATGGCTGATCTGATTTCTTCTCGTTGTGAGTAGGGTCACTCACATTATCTCCTCATGGCTGTCTGCTGTCTCAAGCCACATTTATACTCGCGCAACGTCTGCGTGCAGTTGTTTAAAGTGTAGCTGACGCTGGTGAGTTTGCTTTCGCACTCTAACGTAGGGGGTGGGCATTGGTTTGGTGTCGTGTTGCAGTTTCTCCTCCTAACCTGAAGGTGGCAGCAGGGCTGGTATCGGCCGGTAAACTCACCAGGTCGGAGTTCTTTTGATGGTTCACTTCAGTTTGGTAGGTATTTTCTGTTTTAAAACAACAATGGTGTCCAGTTCAGTGTCTTTATTAGCTTGTGGAAGATAAGAAATAATTTGATCAGCCTCTCATCAACTTGATCCACTGGTTATTGTTTTTAAAAACGGTGGTTACCACACAAATTTAGCAAGAAGATCCACATATCCAGTGATCCCAAACTGACCAATCACAACGGAGTACCTCTGCATAACCATCTGCGTCGCAGGGGTGCCCGTCAGGCCTGAAAGAGGTGTGCATCGAGCCTCTGCGGAGCTACGCCGAACCTACAGCAGTGACTCAGACGCAAACACCGCACAACCATATCCACCATAACCATATTTTCCTCAACAACAACCCCCCCAACCACCAATTTCCCTCAATTTTAATTGTTAATATTTCTTTTCCCTGCAGCCATCAAGAAGCACAGATAGATCCAAACTGTCCAAATGGCTTCTTACCCTCCGCCACAGAAGTCTTCATCTGGACCATCTTTCATAAATTCCACACAATATCCTGTATTTGGTGTAATTTTCATGAAGCTTGTGAAATAAATGTTTACAAATTACCAGTTTATGAGTTGGCCTAGTTTCATGAATTACCATTAGAAGGCAGTCATGTTTCTTCCTGACAAAGCATCGATCCAAACATCGACCCCTGTAGGTACAATGATATAAAAACCTTGAATAAAATTGAGTATTAAATGTACAAATAATATATATTTTAAAGCCAGCAGCATCTTTATCAGCATCAAATGGTTTAACGCTAAATTATTAATACTAAAACATTTCTTATATTTGACTCTTGACGTAAATTATGTAAATTAGCAATATTGCAATACAACCATCTGCCTTCACTCGCCTGAAGCAACAACATGCATGTACATAGTAGATCTTTCTAGATGGGGGGACTGTCTGTGCTGCGTGCAGTAAGTTTCACTCTGATCAGCCGACAGAGCACTACGAAGAAAATCCCACGTACACGCTTAAGATACTGCCGTGATAGTTTATACTCAATGTTCATGATGTAGCCATTTTATACCATGGTCTGGGTTAATACTCGATTCTAATTGGCTGGAGGGTGTGCATTAAAAAGTGATAATAGACACCTATAAAACAAGTTCAGAGCAAATAGACTTATTGTTGTAAATTATTGAGCTGACTAAATGGTAGTTGGTAACCATGGCAACAGAAACTCAGACCCCGGGCTGCAGACACGCCAGATCATGTCTGTGATGGTGCATCGCTGTTAAAGCAGATGCAGGCTTATTGTTGCTCAGTCCAGGAGAGATGAGAATGGAGCAACATTTTGTCGTCCCACAACGTCCCAACCAGCAGTGGTCAGGGTCCACAAACGTCCCAACCAGCAGTGGTCAGGGTCCACAATAGGGCTGCAACGATTAGTCAACGCTGTCGACAATAGTCGACAATAAAAATAGTCAACAACGAATTTAGCCGTCGTCGACTATTGTCGGCAAAAAAAAAAAATCAACATTGTCTTCTAATCCTATCTCTGCTGAGAGTTGCACAATGCACATGCGCAAAGAGGGGGAAAAAATATAGAGTGAGACATCGTCTTCTTTTCTAATCTCTGCTGAGAGGTGCACATGTGCAATAAAGTCCGCCCGGGGAAAAATATGGTGGCGGACTAGGGAGCAAAACAGCGGCAGAGGACGTCAAAAGTCTAAAATAACTACCCGACTCCGGATAAGCGGAAGAAAATGGATGGATGGATGAATGGAGTGGGGGGGTTCAACTCCAAAGGTTTCTTCTTTTTCTTCTCTTTTTTTGATCCAATTCTATCTCATGTATATCATTCCAATATGATATTGATATACTCTAGAAAATACAATATATTGATCAAATCAAATTCTATTCTACCTTTACTGACACATCACTGTTTACACCTGTTTTATACACTTTGGCCAGCAGGTGGTTTCATGTGCACATGAAGCCTTGAGAAATTATTCATTTTCTGAACCAATATGCTGGAAAGCTTCAATGCTTTATGCGGCTTCATCTGGCCATCATTAGTGCAGCAATCTACAGTCAGAAAACAAGCAAACAGGTCACCACCCAGAAGACCTTCATCCCACAGAGATGATATTGACCTCATGTAAGGAGACCCATCAACATCCCAGAGATGAGGCTGTTCTGTACCAACAAGTGGGCTCAAACTCATTCAAGCTCCTTTCAGAACGGATCAACAGTTTCTAGAAATGAATTGTGCATTAGTCACATCACACACTGAAAGCTACATCTGCCAGCACTCTACAGTATGTGCAATACCGGGTATTTTTCTCAGTCCATAGTCAAGAAAATCTGACATTCTTCAGGTCACATTAGCCTCTTTTACAAACCTTTTTAAGATGGGACTGATCAGAGGGATTTGTGAAAGTTTAAAAAGAGAATGAGGAGTCAGAATTAATCCTCCATTAAAAAAAAAACTACTGGAAATGAGAGCAAATGACCCACCTGAGTGATAGCTGATTAAATTAAGTGGGTCACATATCTGAAGGATACACTCTTTCATTACAAAGTTGTTCTGCTCCAAGTGCTGCCACTTTCTCTCCAGGTTAGCCAGCTAGAACATCAGTGAACACACAAAGTGAACACACAAAGTTAACACACAAAGGAAACCTCTGAAGATGTGTGTCATATATTAGGATACAGTCAAACTACAGAGAATAAGACATGAAAAAACAAATGAGCAATAAGGACATCTGGGTGGCTTAAAAATGCTCCAACCTGAGAGTGAGTCTCATTTTCCTGCAGTTTGGTCTTCAGAGCCTCATGTTTCCGGTTCATCTCCTCCAGCAGCTGTCCAAATGAATCTCTGTGCTGCGCCAGCGACACCCGGTCCTCCAGCAGTCTCTGCAGCAGAAGTCACAGTGAAGTCAGTGTGTAGTTAAAGCCGAGCTGTGGGATCACCCGACCCTGCGTTACCTTCCTCTTCTCCTCAGCTGTGTTCTTCAGGGTGTCCAGGTCTCTGTAGGTGTGCAGCTCAGCCTCCATGGTGCTGACCTGCTCCTTCAGGGTGCTGAGTTCTCCGGAGATCTTGCCCTCCAGCTGCTGCACCTTCTCTAGGTCCTGCTGGAGGCGCTGGGACTCTGAACGAGGGAGGACGCATAAATATTTTTTTTGTACTTCTCACGGTAAAAATACCTGGCTGAGGTGTTTTACTGACCTGCAGTCAGTCCTCTGGCAGTGCTCTCTGATTGGACCACCTCTGTCTCCTTACTGACCAGCACTTCCTGCATGTTCCTCAGCTCGTTGGCGGTCACTGTATCTATTTCACGCAGCCGCAGCATGTTCTATGTACACATAACAAATACAACTACATATGTACTTTTTTCCTTTCTCAGACTGCTCAGTCTCTCTGACATTTACAGGACATTGACCCTCCGGGGCTTCCTTACCCTGCTGCAGTGCTCCAGGAGTGAAACAATGTTCTCTTCACTGTGGGTCAGCTTCTCCAGCTCCTGAGCCTTAGACACCTCAAATGACTCCAGAAACCCTGAAACGATGGAGAGATTTTATTTGAGCGAGGCTGGTCATCACATCCAGTGCTACCTGGTTTTACTGGAACTCACGGTCGATTTCCTCATCCTTCCTCTTCAGCTCCTTGTACTTCTGTTGGCATTCCCCTTTTGGAAAGAGACAAGTTATCCTGTTACTTTAACTCAGAAATAAACTAAAAACAGGACATTTATTATTTAATGTTAGACCTTCACTTGGGTGAACATCAGATGCCCACCAACCATCTACAGAGCATCATATCAGCTTTCATGTTGAAGTGTGCAACTTTTTCTCAAAAGTTTAACTTTTCTCCATCGGTTTTTGATAGAAAATGATCCATAATGTCATCCACTTATATCAATCCCCTCAGTATGAAGGCTAGAAAAAGATATAGAATAGAATAGAATGCCTAGAATGCCTTTTATTGTCATTATACAAATGTACAACGAGATTAAGCCATCCCCAGTGTCAGTGCAAAGAGAGCAGTATGGAAGATAAATAATAATAATAATATGAGGCGAAGCTGGTGGCAGTGGGACTGAACGAATGCTCTTATGTCGATCCACTATTGTGAAAGAGTTGCTAACAAGAAACACTGAAAACTACACAAAAACCACCAACAGACGTTTGTTATTGTTACTGTAACCTGCCCTTTTATGGGATTGTTGGCATCTAAACAAAAACAATCATATGTTTTAAACAGTATTTTATTAGTAATTTATATTTAACTAAATGTTATTTATTTTGTGCTATTTAGCATTTTTATAGAAGTTTCTTTAGTTTAGAGTGTTTCAGTGTGACTTTGTTGTTTGTTAATAAAAAGACAAGAATTTGTACATCAGTTACAAAATGTGTGTGAATGAGGTGTGTAGCTTCACTTTCAGTAAGCATTTTGCCGTGTGGGGTGGAGGGTCCCTGTCGGCCTAGAGCAGGCCCTGCTCGCTGCCTTTACAAGGCAGCTGCTATGCCAGGTGAACTAAACACAGGAGCGTTCAGCTCCAACAAAACCAGTTATTTTCCTTGTTTTTCCGTCTGATCTTTTGCTCCAGAAGCAATTTATCTGTAACAGTTTAGTAATGGTGCTGCTCCGGTCTGTTGCTGTTAGTGAAGACTATGACAGAAACAACTCAAGAGGCTGAGGTGAGATAACGTTATAAGGTAAATATAAATAAAATATTCATTTATTCATTCTCTGTACCGCTTTATCCATTACAGGTCGCAGGTAAGCTGGAGCCTATCCCAGCATTTTTACCAGGTGAGAGGCAGGAATACCTAGAGAACCCAGCTTGAAATTAAATAAAATATATAAATAAAATAAAAATTTATGTATATGTTATTTTCTTATTATTCTAAGTTATTTTTTTTATTATTTCCTTCAGAAAAACAACACTAAAAAACTTCAACATTAGAATCTCTGTGATAATTTAATTTCTCTGGAACTATCCAACTAATTAAACTGAGCAAATGTCCAAACAGTAAGAAAACTGGCTTCATTAAAATACAGCTAAAGAGGCTGAAAGAAACACTAGGAAAGAAGAAGAGGAGGAAGCCGGATCTGGTGGAGGTACCCTGAGCTGCCTCTAAGTCCTGATCCAGGTGTCGGAGCTCCTCTGTAATCTGACCGGTCCTGTCCCTGATCTCAGTCAGTCTGAATGTAAACACAAACACACACAGTTACACAGAGGACATTTAAGTTTCAATAAGCAGCTAATTAATAATAAAAACATACTGTCGCTCCATGCTTGCTATTTCCTGGTTGTCTTCCTTCACCTGGAAAACAGTAAAAATGTTCAAATCGTTATTTTATCCCTCTGGAAAACAGTGATGTCATTCACTCCCTGATATTCTTTAAAGTCTTCATCAAGATTATAGCATAAAAAGTAAAAAACAATTTAAAGAATTACTGTATTTCAGCCATTTCTCTGTAAAAATAAAAAAGCAAAACAAAAACCAAGTGTTCCTAGTGGTTCAAGGTGGTGCTGTTTCCACACTTTTACTAAGAACACATGCAGTACGGACACAAAGAAGACTCTCGTAGACCGGGAGTCTCCAGCTCTGGTCGTCATGGGCAACAATCCTTCATGTTTTAGATGTTTTCCTGCTGCAACAAACCTGACTCAAATCATTACTGTTAATAAAAAGGCTTGTGCAGAACTTGACGACAAGCTGCTGAAGAACCTTTTAATTTAAATCAGGTGTGTTGGAACAGAGAAACATCTAAAACCTGCAGTTGACCCATAAAGAAATATGTTGTTCACAGACATCACACTGGTCTCCGGGCCGTACATCTACAGTGCTGCCATGTTGATCCTGGGAAGAATTTGAAGACAGAGGACAGAAGCCTGGATCTTGTGCAGCAAGAGACTGAACAAACCATAAACGCTTAACATTCTTTAGATCGTTATTAGTCATATCATCCATGTTTTTATCCAGTCGTTTATTATTTGTGAGACCCTTTAGTCCCACTTCAGACATAATCTGACCCCCTCTGAATGATTCACGTACTACTACTACTATACTCATGTATTACTGTTGGGAGGTTTTTTTTTTTTTTACTGGTGCAATGTATTTTATTTTGGTTTTATTATTTATTTTTTCTATATAAGTTAAAATGTGGTAGTTATTTGCTAATTTCCATACTATGGTGTGTTAAAATAATTGGGGTGTGGGGGAGCATCCCTTCATTCATTAGTGCTTCTCAGCCATACTGTACATTGTTTTACTACATCTCTCAACATCTCTTTACATTATAAATACTGTGTAAAATCTACCTTTCTGCTGCTTTTATTTATTCATATTATAGATCATGTAAATATTTATTTCTGCAGCACTTGAAAAGTCACATAGTGATCACTGAAGATGTTTATTGTAGTTTATACATTTCGGTTTAGTTGTATTTTACCAGCGAAGACAGCCGACTGCAGTTGTGTCTGTTTGATTCATATTTTCTGATAAAAACCGTTTGATTTTTCTTACAAATGATGAAATATACTTTTTGTTTTTCTCTTTTATTACTTTACATAGGGATGCCTTTTAAACCAGGAAATTTTAATAACCATAATCCTTCGCATTAACCAGATTATTTTTCTCCTTATATTTTAATATAAAAGCTCGATCAGCTAAAAGAAAATTACAGATGATTAAAACATTTAATCCAGTTTAAAAGCAACATCTGTCTAAACGAGGGCGGCTGTAGATCAGGAAGAAGAGCAGTCGTCTTCCAACCGGACGGTAGGTGGATCCCTAGGTAAGACACTTAACCCCACATCGCCTCCCGATGTGCCTATTAGGGTATGAGTGTGTGTGTCTGTGTGTGTGTGAATGGGTGAATGTGACAGGTAGTGTAAAGCACTTTGAGGGGTCAAACTGACTGGAAAAGCGCTATATAAGTACAATTAATTAACCATTTAATGAGTCATCTTGCTACAACCAGTATAGTGGACGCGTTGACGTGTTGCAGCAGCAAGCTGAGGAAGTCATGGCAGGATAGGTCTGACTATCACAGCATGATGGAAGTACTACAATAGAAGCTCATTATGTCGTATCAATATGTTGGTTTCTTTTTAGATAAAAAGGTCTATTAAGTAGCATGGCAGCAAATTTGCAACAAAGGACTTATGTTGTTTTTATTTATTTTTTTTAATACAGTCTATTTTATTACCGCTTTCTCCCCTCATTTGATTTGTTTTTTATACTTGTAAGTAAATTCAAACTTAGTGGGGTTAACAATGATTGAACCTTTTTGTATAATGATGTAATACATGTGAAACTACTGTGACATGATGAGAAAATGTGTCCTCTTATGAACCTGCAGGAACAACTTCTCCCTCTCCTCCTTGGGGGTGACCAAGCTCTTGTGCTCGGCCTGCATGGCATCGCGCTTTGTCTCCAGAGTCAACAGCGTCTCGTGTAGTCGAACCACTTCCTGTTTGATCTGTGAGTGTGAAAGTTCCTGTAAAAATAGGAAACATAAAACATCGCCACTGTCATTATCTTTTGATTTTCTTTCCATGTGCATTTCGTACAGTTCATCATGACCCCAAACACTCACCACTTCATAAGCCTCCTTCTTGGTTACCAGGATGTCCAGCTCTTCCTGTACGACAGCCAGTTCCTGAAGAAAAACAAAAAGAGAAGGCGAGAAGAGTAAATAAAGTGCATGATTCATTTAATTGTTTTACTCTGTAGCTTTACCTGCAGCAGCTCCTCATTGGCCGCTGTCATGGTGAAATATTTGTCCTGTTTTGGAGCCGGCATTGCCTGGACTACCTCTTCAGCAACTCTCCATTCCCTCCTGATCTCCTCCTCTATGGCCCTGATAGCCTCCTCTCGTCTGGAGAGGAAACACAGCAGGATGGACCACTGTAACTTATTTTTTATGTTGATAACAGTGAAGTAGGAAGTGATGAAGATCTGTTCTACATTCACATCCAGGACACAGGTAAGACAGCCAATCAAGGCAAAGAGGATGTCACAGAGTTTACAATACATCACTGCCACCTTATCTAATTATTGCTCAACGGGGATGATGTGCTGTTCAAAAGAAGTCTCCAATTCTGCTACTGGAAAATCAATTACGTGTCTTATTCATTTAGTAATCATTTAATTTACTAAAGGACAATATAAAGAAAAAAAAAACAGTTACAGAGCAACGGTGAACTTTATTAACATTTTAATTTTAAATTGCAACATTTCCATTATTTTTTGTTCAAAACAATATGAAATTAGGTTATAGAAAATACAAAACAAACTAATGCAGTTTAATACGTACACTCAACTACAAGTCACGTGACAATATGTCTAACTTAACAAAGAAAGTAGGATTTCGCTTTAACGGATTTATTAACTGCAGATGAAGACGAGCTGTAGTCAGAAACTATATCCAGGCTCGTTGCTGCTTCACTGTTCAGGTTTCATGCGTTTGTCTCATGCTGGTTTATTGAAAGTATATAAAGTCCAGTAAGGATATGATTTGTGTGTTAATTTACAAAGTTTAATTTCCACTGATGTTCATGACTTCATGATTTTATTTATTAAAGTACCTTTCTTGTTGATAAAATGCAGAATCTACATTAAAGTGGTCTGAAATCAATCAAGAGTTAAACTGTGCACGTTACTGGCCGAGTAGTACCTTAACCCCACCTCTTATTCTTTTAAAGTGGAATTTGGTCTCAGAATAATCGTTTTAACACATCAACAGCTGATCATGGGCCCTGTAATTGTCAATAAAACAAAAAATGTTGCTTGAAATGGCTTCAGTTTGTTCAGGTGAGACATATTTTACAGATGAATGGCATCTACTTCCTTGCTGCATTCAAGTCCACTCGGAGATAACGTTAACTACAGGTTAACTTGGTGGAGAAAAACAAAGTGTGGTATATTGTCCCTATTTGCTGAACATTGAAAACATGCAGCAGCAAGTTCTGCTTATTTTCGAAGAGGAATACGTGTCATTTCCGACTTTAACATTGTTATATGTTCAATTCATTTTCTACAATTCAGAGTCAATTTAGAGTCTCAACCACTATACCCATAGTTTTTTTTTCTTTACCTGAATCATAGTGAAAATCCGGGGATCCGGCACGGTGCAGGAATACTTTAAGCCCTGAATACTGTATAAATCCTTTCTACAGCTAGTTTTTGTCGTCAGCTACTTTGTTAAAGATGGTCCTATAAAAAATACTTTGAGGTAAATGTGTGCTGGTATGAACCATGAACCAATAGTTCCCTCCTTCTCAGCTGAACGATAAACAAATGCAACAAAAGAGAAAAGTCGATCAGCTGATCACCGACAGCCATCAGGATTCACGGAACAACGTGGGGGGAGAGGGAAGAAGCAGCTGTTGCACAAACGGTGATGACCAGAAAGCCACTAGAGCAGACACGGTGCAAAATGCAGGATAAGTTTAAAAAAGAATGCCGGAAAAGTGCGGGTGTGGAACCATCTCTCCGGGAAAAGTGTGTGTTAAAACATCCGCATTCTCCACAGAGGCCACATCCATGGGTTGCTCCATTAATGCTGTGTTTATCCTCAAGTGCATCCATAGAATCACCCAGCTGAGTCATCTTCTGCTTACTAGAGTTTGTTGAACAACTACTGACACATTACTGCCACCACGGTGTGGGAAGCTGCATTGCAACTGAGGTTCTCATGATAACTAAAATATCTATATTCTTTTTTATGGCGCCACACAAGTTGCAGCTTGTAACAGTAGCGCCTACTCATTTTTCAGTTTCTTCTTCTGTTGTTTTTGTATGGTCTTTCTCTTTTGTATCAAGTCCAACATGGAGAACAAAATCAGGGCTTTTTTATTTTGTTTTTGGACTGTTTTTGCACGTTTAACAACCATGCCTGGAAACACCATGAACAGCCATGGTCCTATTGTTTACAGTAGGGACCAACTGTGGGCGCTCACAGCGGTGCTGCCCAATGAAAGGCCTGCTGTTCCTCACAAACTAAGGAAGAGGAGACGAGTAAGGCATGCTGGAATGCCAACGCCGAGCCAGGAGAAGAAGATACGGACCTGTTCTTCCCTCCGTTATTATGGGGAACGTGAGATCGCTTCCCAATAAGATGGAAATGCAACCGTGCTAATCCGACATCAGCAGGGGCATTGTACGTGCAGCATCATGATGTTTACGGAGACATGGCCAACTGCATTAACCCCTGACACTGCTGCTATGCTGGACGGTTTCAGAGAACAAGGGATAGTGGTAGGAGAAAAGATGAAAGGCTTGCAGTGTATGGAAATGATAAATGGTGTGCACATCATATTAAAGAGCAACTCTGCTGTGCAGACATTGAGTTGTTAGCATGCGGCCTTATTACCTGTCACTGAAATTCTCACATGCTATCGCAATATCAGCATACATCCCCCCGTCTGCCAACGCTGATACAGCTGGTGACATCATCCATCATCGCTGTCACAAGCAGGCTGCAGACAGATAAGCCTTAAGCCCTCCTTCTGATTTCTGGGGACTTCAATCATGCCTCCCCATCTTCCACTCTCCCCATACTTCACTCAATATGCTATATGCTGTACTGTAGACAATCAAACACTGGACTTATTGTATGCCATTTCCAAGGAAGCATATCTCATCACTGCTCCCCCCACTTGGAAATTCAGACCACAACCTGCTTCATCTGCTGTGAAACGGTGGCTGATGAAGATAAAGAAGCTTGGACGGACTGCTTCGGCCATACTGTGTGGGAGGAACTTTGCACTCCCCATGTGGAAGACATTGAAAGTAACACAGACTGCATCACAGACTACATCAACTTATGTGTAGAAAACATTGTACAGAACTGTGCAGTGCTTTAAAAACAACAAACCCTGAATAAATCCTGACTTTAAAGCTCTCCTCAAGGAAAAAAAGAGGCCCTTCAAATCAGGAAATAGAGATGAGCTTAGGGAAGTACAGAGGGAGCTGAAGAGGAAGATTAGGGAGGAAGAATAACTACAAGAGGACGATGGAGTAACAGCTTCAAAGCAGTGCCATCAGTGGAGTTTGGAGAGGCCTTAAAACCATGATGCGAGGGGTGGATCTGCACCTCGCATCATGGATTCTGGACTATTTCACTGTTTAACCAACCATCCACATAATGTGAGGACATGGGACTTTGTGTCAGACATCGTCGTCTGCAGTATGGCGGCTCCACAGACTTTTCACACAACACCTCCACTTGCATGCAAGTTCTCTAATGACTCCGCTATCATCGGCCTCATCACAAATGATGATGGGAGTACAGAGAACTCATGCAAGATTTCATAGATTGGTGCCTGTGGAAGAAAACAAAAGAACTGGGGTCTCATTTATAAAACTGTGCGTAGGATTCTTACTAAAAGTGTACTTGGGCCCAAAACCGGAAGTTGGCATACGCCACATTCTGATTTATAAAACCGTGCGTATAAGTTCCCCTTTATAAATCACACTCGTCCTTGAAGTTTGCGCAGGTGAATTTGGCTCATGTTCCGCCCACTACACACCCA
>JBAGKP010000020.1:25098509-25118360 GCA_037177255.1 Melanotaenia maccullochi
TATTCTTCGCCACAGCTTGACACGTTGAGACGACAAAACCTTCGTTGCCTTCTGACGGTAATGCCAGAGGGGCAACAAGTGCGTGCACAAAGTTCGATGCCTTTCGTCGAACTTCCTTTTTCTCTTATTTTTAAGTTCCAGCAGGGTTTTGTTTTTTTGAAGATGTAGTCAAAATACTTTGGTAAAGTAAGCGATCCCCTGCAGTGCAGTTAATTTTATATATATGTATACACACACACACACACATATATATATATATATATATATATATATATATAAATCTTTATTTCAGAACAATGCGGCTTACAAACAAAATGATCATTAAGACAGCAGAATGACTTGCTACATGAAATGTAGTTAGTGACTTGACAAGAAAAAAATGTGTATATAAGAATAGAAAAGCAATAAAAAGGACAAAATAACAGGTAAGACAATACAGTGGCAGTTATGTGCGTAATATAAAGTCATTCTTTGAGAAAACTCAAGTAACCTCTAAAAAAAAATGTTTTTTGAAGATAGTAAGTGCACTTTTTTGGTTGGACGTAACATTTAAAGTCCATAAATATGCATCAAGTTCAGCTGTAAAAATTTCTATGTTGGGGAAAGATTTCTTCAATCTACACTTATGTATATGGAATTTTCCAAATAATATTAGGATGTTAACAATGTGTTTCAGGGGTTTATTTTTGCAGTTGTATCTGCAAATAATATCTTTTGAGGAAATTGATATCGATTGACCGCTTTTATTTAAAATAAGATTTTCCACATCGTTCCAAAACATAACAGAGTGGAGGGAATGACTGAACAGGTGGAAGACAGTTCCTGGCTCAGTATAAAAATGTACAAGCAGAATGAGTGTTTATCATTTTGGTGATGTTGGCATTCTAGCGGTAAATGTTGTGCAGAATTTTGAGGTGCACTTTTCTTATTTGAAATACAGAATTAAAAGGAGATTTCTGACAGTCAATATTTTGGAGTTGCAAATTCCAGAAGGATTTTCCTCTGGGCATAATTTTATTTTTGCCCTTCAGTTCTTCTCTAATAAGCTTATTTGTGCATTTGATATTAGTAACATTAATACCTCTAATTTTTAGCTCATTTAGTTGAGAGTTTATAGGTTGAGGGTTTGAGTGGCCTTTCATCAGCTCAGTTACACCTGAAGGTTTGGTGTTTATTACAGAAACAAATTCTTTGTTTTTGATGGGAAATTATTTTTCTGTCATATACAGAGGTAGCCATTGTTATTAAATAAGTCTTTGATGTGAATTATGCCTCGATCAATCCAATTTTTATTGTAAAATGTTTTGTTTTTAATAATTATATCACTATTGTTCCATATTCTGTATCTGTGGGGTGAAAAGTTGTGGACATAGCAAAGTTTCCAAACTATAAAGGCTTGCTGGTGGAATTTAGATGTACTCCATCAGAATTTTAATCCTCCCAACTCATTAAAATGTGATTGGGAATTAAATTTCATAAAGATTCTGGGTTTTTCCAAACATTTATGAGCCATCTGATTTTAGAAGTGTGGTTGAGTCTGGTGTTTCCAGCCCTCCTTCATTTCTTCATAGACATAAAATGTTTTTCTTAAGATAGTGCAGGTGTTTGTTTTTCCATATAAACTTTATGCAAAGGTTATTCGTTTCTTTGCAGAGGTTTTCATTAATAAAGAGCGATAAGGCAGGATAAACTAATCTGGACATACCTCCAGCTTTGGTTAACAACTCTCTTCCAAAGATGGAGAGGTCTCTTTGAAGCCATAGATTAAACATTAAATTGGTTTTCTTAATTTTGGGAATAAAATTCAGCTGCTGTCTGAGATGTTGATCGTCTGTGATATGAACGCCTAAATATTTAACACCATGTTTTAACGGGTGTATCGGAGGTGGTAGTTTCTGGAGTTTTGTATTGGCATAAAATTTAACTTTGGGGTATAAAATAACCGAGCTATTAATGTCTTTATATAACATATTAACAACACTAATAAATTTAGGTCCAAAGCCAGCCAGTTGCAAGGTTTGTAGGATAAAGGGATGTTCGAGTGAGTCAAAAGCCGTGTAGAAATCAAGAAATACAAGTAAGGCATCAGATTCAATATAACTTGAATAATCAATCAGGTCCAAGATTAATCTGATGTTGGCACTGATGTGTCGCTCGGCCATGAAGCCATTTTCATTTTCACTTATTATCTGTCAGATTCTTTTTTAAACATCTGGCGTAAATGTTGTAGTTTATAATGAGAAGGGAGATATGTCTCCAGTTTTCACTTAACATTTTATGGTTTAGGTATTGGTGTTATTAAGCCTTGTTCATGGTTGTTGACATTTACTCATTTCTAAGACACTCATTATACATAAGCAGGAGATTTTCTTTTATAAGCAGAGGTAAAACTCTGCGGTGAGGTCGTCGCTTCCAGGTGATGTTTTCACTGAATGAACAGCATCATTTACTTCTGAGTACCAGATTTCTTTATCACACTGAGGTTTGACGTTTTCAGAGATCAGTGGAACAAACTTCTGTTTGTCCATAAACACAGAACATTTTGTTGGCTTAAATTCAGATGTGTGTGATAGAAAGAGGAGACAAATTCAGAGATGATTGTGGTGTCAGAGGTAATGTTGTTATTGGGATTGTATGTTATTTACTTTTACATTTCTTTTTTCCAAACCAAAATAAATAACTGGAATTAATTTCACCCTCTTCTAACCATTTGGCTCTGGACCTAATGGTTAGCTTTAGCTTGATTTATTTATTCTGTCAGGTTCCTCATTTAAATATTTTAGTTTATTTGTTTCATCATCAGATAATTTTTGTTTAGAAGACGAATATTTTATCTTGCTGAGAAGATTTTCTTCTTTGAGTTTAGCTTTTTGAGTCTTGTTACGTCTTATTGTTGCTTCTCTAGTTTTGAATTTGAAATATTCCCATTTTTGGGTTGAACTCATATCTTCTTTACCAAAAATGTCCTTTTTTTTGTCCAATATTCTCTAATTCTTAATTTCTCTTTTGATGCTTTTATTTTCAGAGATATCATCTTATGATGAGACAGTGTGACAGTGAGATACATCATAAATAAAATGAATACTTGTAGATGAAACTAACCATAAATCCATTCTTGAGCGCAGAGTTTGAGTAGGATTACTCCATGTGTAATCTTTGACACGAGGGTTCATCAAGCTCCATCAGAAAGAAGAAGTTGTTCTTTTAGGAGAGCTGGTGGCTTAACTCTGGATGACAGATCCAGTTCAGGTGGCCATCGATCCATCTCTTTGTCAGGAGCACCATCCAGATCTCCACCAATGACCAGGAATGAGTCTTTAAATTTAATTTTTAGGTTGGAGAGTTTTGAGGATGGTCTACAATAGAGATTTTTTGCTGTGAGGGTTCTGTTTGGGCCACATACATTACAAATAGTAAACAAGACATTGTTTACTTTTAAGGCTAGAATAATCCATCGTCCTTCCTCTGAAAAACAAGTCTAGTACATCTTCATTGAACTTGTGTAACAGAACTGCAACCCCAGCTGAATTATTTGAGGCGTGGGGAAAGTAGATGTTGTTCCCTTACTGGGACCTACAGAATTTCTCATCTTCAGAGGCTGAGTGAAAAATGTCTGCATTACGTTTCTTACAAAAAAAGAAAAACTGCCTCCTTTTGAGATTACTTCTTTGTCCCCTTACATTTATAGAGCATAAATTCAAGCTGTCAAAATTAAAGTCAGACATAGTTTGGAGTAAAAGGAACTAAAGAATGACTGCTGTAAAAAGAATAAGAACAAAGTTAGTATAACAGAAAAAAGTTAAATACTCACCTAAAACAGTCGACCTCAGCCATAAGTACCAATAATATTACTGCCATCACATCAAACCAAACAAAGATTTAAAAGTGCCTTCTGTTAATAACATGTAAAACTTCCACAGGGGAGGAAAGAGACAAGTAGGGAAATAGATTCAACTTGGAGATTCAGTCACCTTCTTCCCTCCATATATGCATCAGGTCCTGGAAAGCCAGCTCCTCTCCTTGTTCCTAGCTGCTACGACCAGCGGCCATGCTGGTTTCTTTTAATCTTGTCAGCATGCGTCAGGTCTTCCTTCATTTGCATTTTCATCTCCTTGAGGATCTTATTTTCACGGGTTAGCCTCCAAATTTTGTTCCTGAAAGATCGTTGAGAGAATTGGACGATGATGGGCCTGCTTGCTTTTTCGCGGGACGGACTGACTCTGTGAACCGTGTCAACAAAGAATCCTAGATTTTTCTTGTCATCAGGTGCAACTGAAGAACTTTGACATCTTCTGTGGTCATTTCTTTCTTGTTCCATCTCCTGCTGTAACGCTCAGCATCTTCACACTTTTCCAGAGAGCTCTTTGACACGCTCCTCGTCGTTTTTCATTTTAAATTCCACTTTTTTAACGTGTTCGCACACCATGACGATGGATTCTGTGTTTCTTCATATGTTTTGCTCTAGCGAGGTAAAATCAATTCCACTACAGCTTTTAAGATGATATCTTCTTTTGGTTCAGGTTCTTTGGAGCACTGCTTGTTTGGGTCAGACCGTAAAAGTTATTAACTTGATGGTCCAGTAGCGACGTGTTGCTACTCGTCTTAGCAGCGTCTCTTTTCGGCATGTTGCACGTGTTTTGGCTAGCAGATACACTTGGGTCGCTTTGGAGGTTGAATCCCAGTCCACTCCCTTTCTAGCGATATTTAACTTGTCTTGTGTGTTCTTCCTCTAAATTTGGCCAGAATGTTGAATTTTAATGGTTTTGTAGTTTTCTTTTTGTGTGGTAGAGCTCATAGCTTAGGAGCTCACCGACGAACACCCTCCATGGTCGCCATCTTGATCGACCCCTACTTTTCGATATCGGGCTTAATGGGTGTTAATTGTTCCCATGACCTAATCTGATGTTGGCCTATCTAAATGAGGTTAAAGTTTATTTAATGTGATAGGGGGTGCTTTTCCCGGCAGGGGGGCTTTTGTCGACGAAACACTAACACAGTTGAAATGTTTGGTTATAAAAATATTTTTGACTAGTCAGAAAGAAACTAGGTATCTTGAATGAATGACTAGTTATGTTATAATTACGACTAGTGAAAATGAAACTGATATGTTAATTCCGGATAGCCGTGTTTAGCTATTAAATGTTTAACTGGCTTGCAATAGACTACAGCCAAATTCACGTTACATATTTGTTACCGTGTTTGTTATGGAGATAACACCTGAGGAGGGTCAGGTGTTCCTCTCCATTATTTGATCTTTAGGAAAACCTGCGGCCCACGCATTTTACTTCAATCAGCCAGGAACTAAACGAGCTCCTCTGTGTGCAGAGTTCTTCATCAGTTTCCCTGAAGAAGAAAAACACGTTATTTCTGCAGATAACAGGTTAAATTTGGAACTGGAAGTTTTGTAGAATGTGTAACAGAAGAAGAAACAACGTGGTTGGGAGTGGATCCACCAGACTTTTTCCTCTTTGGTGGTCTGGAGATGAGCCAAATTCATGTCATAGTGGTCTCTGTGTTTGTAACAACGAATGATGGAAATTATAGTGTAAGAATCGCAAACTATCAGAGACATCATAATTGAGGAGGATCAGGTGGTTCTTAACCAATATTTGATCACCAAGACAACCTGGAGTCCTCTCATGTTACTACAGTCACCAAAAATGAGCTCCGCTGTGCCGGCAGTGTCCACATGTTCATCGGTTTCCGTGAAGAAGCAGCAGCAATAACTGTTTCTGCAGATAAAACATTAAAAAACTGGAGTCTCTGTAGACTCATGTCATGGTTCCTGTAATCCACCAGACTTTTTTCCTCTTCGGTTTTTGGCGATTCACATTTCATGTTTGTTACTGTGTTTGTAGTGATGAATGATGGACATGTACAGTTTAAGAGTAGAAACTATCAGAACTCATCATAAATGAGGAGGGTCCGGTGGTCTTCACCTATATTTGCTCATCAGGAGAACCTGGGGCCTACCCATGTTACTAGCATCAGCCATGTCCAAAATGAGCTCCACTGGCCAGGCAAAGTCATGCACCTAATCCTCTCATCTAGGTCCATGTGTGGTTGTCTTCATCATGGAAAAATAATGCTCAATTCTTTTTTTCTGATAAGACATTCTATCGGGTTCTAATTATCACTTTTTTTTTTTTTTTTTTTACCATTTCACCGACTTTTGTGGCTTCTCAAACTCTTTCATCATGCCAGCTGAGCTACAAAAAGACCGAACACCAGGTTAGGTTGGATTAAACCAACTGTTACACCTGTCCAGAAACAGAGTTTCCTACAGCTTCTACAGGTAAATTAAACAGACAGACATGATGAGTTTGTAAAACAAAGTAACCAAGACAACAACAAAGATGTATCACCACAACAACCAAAGTACCAAAGACACACACATAAAAAAAAAAAAAGTAGCTCTTGTATGAACCCACTGGACACGTAGTGACTGTCAGCATGCAAAGTATGAGGAATCACCCCCCACCCCATCTCCCTCCTCCACCCTCCTCCACCCATCTTCTTCCATTGCTCCTCACCTTCCCTGCTGGAGATGACTTGGCTCTAAATCTTTATTTAATTACAGGTAGAACATTTTAATGAGTGTAGAACAATCTCAGTTCATTATTTCTGAAAACCTGGAGAAAGAAACGTTGCATACAAAAGATGGTTTAATCCAATTTATTTCATGTTTAATAATCGCATCACTAATTAACAAGTAATCACAATAAACTTTTCCAAAAAAATAAAATAAAATAATAAAGAAAGAAAAAAAAACACACCATAAGATCTTGACCAACAAGAAGGTTCTGCGAATGACAGAAAGTCATTTTAAACTGGTAACACATCCCACTGTGGGGTTTTCAGCACTGGTATTAGCTAGTGTTATACATTTGGTACGTGGCAGTAGATAAAACTCTGTTAATGCTTCTCACACCGAACAGAGTCTTCATGATCAACACAAGCTGCTATAGTCAGTCAAAACCCTCAAACCATGATGTGTTAGAAGCTCCCAAAGCAGGCTGAGACCGTTTTAGTGCCAAACATGCAGTTCTCCCAAAAAGGCAAAAATTCCATTAATTTCATTCTGCTTTCGTTACGCGACCCCTGCAGAGGTTTCCCAGCTCAGAGCATCCTTTACATCTCTTAAGACTGAGCGTCATCATGTCACATGTGCACTACAAATTCTGTTCTGTCCACATTTCTCATTTACAGCACTTCCAAAAACCAAAAGTTTAAATTCCTTTTCTTCAGAAGACTTCAAATCATTTCTAAGAGTCTTGTTGACATTTAAATACTGCAGCAAATCGCGGCTCTATTATGTAAAACTGGCTGTGCAGCCTCCACGAAAGCACAGCCTGCAAAAAGATAAATACAAATACAAAAGTTCTGCATGTTTAGTACAAATTAAAAGACATTCTTTCTTTTCTGCACGTTTTGTTCTTGAATTTCAGGGCAATAAAATGCACATCAGTCTTTCGGATCCAATAACATCAATGTGCAATCCCAAAGACAGAGAGAAGTAAAAGTTCAGAGAAAAATATGCTAAATACTCAATTATCATGTGAACCAAAAGAATCTGTAAGTAACCAAACAGCAGAGAAGTGAAGGTTTTAAAGATTATTCTGCAGTTAGATATCACCCCTCAGTCAGATCAGCCCTCTAACATATTCAGCTGTTAAGGTGCAAATTCGTTTTTTTATAAAAACTTTTTACAAATCAAAAGTAAAGCAGCAATTTGAATAGAAAATGTCAGATGTTTTTATAGTTTGACATCATTTTTTATGCATTTGATGAAGCTGAGTGATTGTTTTTACTAGTTGTGTTATAAATATAAGCATATATATAAATGCTTATATTTATATATGTGGAAAACTGTCCATACTTCATTGTGTTGACTGTTCTCCCACAGCACCAGTTTCACACCTAAACTTAGCGAAAGAAAAAATTTAAATAAAAAAAATGAGAACAAATAAATAAAAAGTGATATTTTTCCCCAAAAAGCTCCTCTGAGCTGCACCAGCCAAACCTCTTACTTTTGGTTTTTATAGTTGGAGCTATTTTAGTTAACTGCTCATATAAAACTGGTTTCCAAACGCAGCATCAGTCCACCAAACATGGACTCGTCCTTGTCGGCTGTGGATGGAAACCTGAACTTACACTGGATGAAACCTTTACTTTCTAACAAAGCAGATACTGAGCAACCATCACTGCTATAGCAACTAACACGTTGATAATCAGCTGAAAAGACAGTTGGATATTTAAAGAAAAAATCAATGCCAAAGACATGGAATCAGTATTATAGGAAGTTTATGGATAAAATCATGACACCACAGCTGTCAACCTGCATTCGGCTTCTCTGACGCGACATAAAACGTGTCAACATCCAGCTCTGAGCCCGGGTTTGTAATTTCTAACCATGCTTTATAAAGGCAAGAGGAGGCACAGACTAAGTCACATAACACCCCACTGTCCATACTCCGAGCACCAAATGTGTACTACTGCAGATGTTTTACAGGCTGAGGCTTTAGCAAACGGCCAAAACAAACACACGTGATCGCACATGACATGCTCAGATACTCGAAATGAGACCAGAGTCATGATAAGAAACAATGGTTTGATTTACGACTTCCTACCAACCCGGGACCGAGTGGTTTCCAGCTGTTTTCTAATTTATTTTTTAAAAGTGTGAGATTGCTTCAGCCTCATTTACTGTGATGAACAGTATGAGACAGATTCTGAACGACATCCTCCTCATCTCACAGCCGGTCAGCTTCAGAAAACGTTTCTTTCCTTCTAACATCTACTGCAGCACTTCTATATAATCCATCCGACCGAAACCTCAACATGTCCGCTTCCTCCTCACTGTGTCTTCGTTTATAAAAACCTGTGCGTTTCTGAGCTTTTCTGAGTGTGTATTGCTTTTATAGCAAGAATAATATTATAAACACAACTTATTATCATCGAGGGACACAAAGGAAAAAAAGATTAAGAAAAAAACACCAACGCACATTTTTACACAAAAGTTTAGCCACTCATCACAAACACAGAGAATAAAGAGTTAAACAGCCTAAATGGTTCAAACATCCTGTTTTGTTTCTCAGCTTGTTTTCATGGTAAAAGACGGTGAGATGAACATTACGTTACTATGGTTACTGGGTAAACGGCATCTAAAGCTTTATGAGCTTTAGGGGAGGGCGAGGGTTCTCACGAAGTTGAGCTTAAAGTTACAGAAGCGAGGGGTGAAACCACAGGGTGTTCACGTGATCAGCTGACAGATGGAGAGGGATCAGAGAAGGCCTACTACCAGGCTGAGAGTCCAGCAGAGAAGAAGTGAAGGTCAGCTGGCTGGGAGAAGATGAAAAGTCTCCTCGTTTTCCTTAACAAGCCACCCAGACCCCACCACAGTCTGAACAGTCAGCCTAACACAGCAGGGGGGTGACGAGAAAGGTGACAATGAACAACAGAGAACAACAGATTTCAGAAATAATGGGTTTTGATGGGGTCAGGATCCCGTGACAGAGCTGCTGCTGCTGTCCCCCTGGACCTCCACCTGAAGATCCAGCAAGGAGAAGGTGGAGCTGACGAAGCCACATACTGATGAGGGAGCTGAAGTGAGGAGGCGGGTGGTGGTTTTGGTGTAGGAAGTAGAAGGAACCATGTAAGCGGGTCTGTTGCTGTGCTCTTTGGAGACTGGCCGGGAGATGATGTCAGTGCTGTGGTCCGTGCGAGAGCGAGGATTCTCGCGGAAGTTGAGCTTAAAAGACTCAATCTGCAGCACAGAGGTGGGGAGGGGAGAGAAGGGGGTTAAAGGTAAAAATGATAGAAGAGAGGAAGGTGGGGGGGAGGCAGTGGCGTTGAGGGGGAGTTGGAATGTGGAGGGTAGAGGGATAGCAGAATTAGATGCCTGCAAGATAAGAAGTCAAAAATCGATCAGGTGTTTTAGAATTCAGGAATGCAGAAACATGATAAACACGAAGCATCTAAAGAGACGGCTGACGTTAGTTATGGATAATTTAACTGTATGTCATCGCTCAGTTTCCGACCATCCTGGACTTCGTGTCCGGCTCCTGTCTGTGTTCTTCTGAGCAGGAATCGACCTGCACAGCGAACTGGCCGCAGACGACGCCGGCAAACACACAAACTTACTTGTTTCTGGGATGCGTGAATCCAGAGCCTGGGGCTCTCGAGGGGCTTCGCCATCACTGGGAGCCCCATCCTTCAGCCCATTTTCATGGGCAACGGGACTCCTGGCCTGTTCCGGCTCGGGGCCGTCACTCAGGTGAGTCCCACTTCCTTCGGTCGTCTCCTGGGCCCCCTCAGCCTAGAAACACATAACAAGGCATATCAGTAGATGGCTGCCTGTTTGGCTGCCTTTTTCTGACTGGCCCAACTAAATGAAGTCAGGCTGCATGATAATCTCACCTTGATATTTCCTCCACCAGGTGAGTGTCTCACATTGTCCACGGAGCCCACTTTGGACTGAGCCTGTTCCCTAAAGTTTATTTTGTGGGACTCGATCTTTGCGGTTCCTCCACCTGCAGCAAAGGAACGAGTAAGGAAATCACTCAAGGTCTCCAAGCAAGAGGAGAAACTGCACAGTGATGTAAAATTACGCATCTTTTAAAGCTTTAAAAAAAAGTGCACGGAGCAAATACATTTTCTTGAGATGTCTGTATATTTACTGCTTCCAACTACATCCCTGAAAAGCTGCCTTCAGTTTTTTATGCTCTCATTTTCCCTTCCAGTTAAAAGAAATTGTGTTTGGATGACACAATGAAATAAGAGGCCATCAAACTGCCAACTGATACAGAAACTCTGAAAAGAAGAAGACATTTCATATGACCTTTTACATAAAGATGGATAGTACAAAAAAATCCTGATAATGGAGAGCAGTTAGAAACCATTTAAGCTGATCCATTTCCAAATTTATATCACGCCTACTTTACTAAAACAAACAACAAAAATCTATTTAGGTCTTTAATCCAGATGTGGGCCATCCCACTGCACCAAACAAGCTTACAGGGATTCCTACTGAACCTCAGAGTGAACGGGACGAAGCAGGATCACCACAGCGTTCCTGAGCTCACCAGGCTTGTGTTTGATGTTGTCCTTGGAGCCGCACTTGGATGTCACCTTACTCACATCCACCTTTTTGTTCAGAATCTGCACCTGTTGATAGTTCCAAAAGGTTATCATCTTTTTATTCAGTAAACAAAGATCCTCGTGTAGTTTCATGTCATGTTTTAAGCTTAGATACTGTCACCGTTTTCTAAACCTGCTTGTCAAAAACGAAGGGCTTTGCTGGGAAATACTTTGTGGAAAACATAAGACCAAAATAAGCAGCTCAGTTCAGGAGTCAGAAATCCCAAATGACAGAACACACAGAGAACAGAGACGGCCAGTCAGAGGCCAGAGGCTGATGCTGCTGGAGTTTAGTGAGTTAGTGGCAGACCAGGACAACACAGGGACAGTTTAAAGCAGCCTGGAAGCAGCCAGGGAAGCAGGTTCTGAGGAGGGGCTGGGACATTGCTGGCATGCTGTCCATTACCTCACAAATCCCTGTGCTCCACAATTCAGGCCTGGAGATTTACTTTTTGGCAAAGACAGATTTTGGATAAAGACTTTTAACCTTTCAGAGCTCACACCGTTTCTGGAAAAGCTTTTACTGCAATGACTTTATTACTGATTAAGATCCACAAATGGACCTTTATTCCATAAATGTTGGGACGATATTAATATGAACAATATGCAAAGATTAACAAATATCATAAACTAATATTTTAATTAAAGCAAAATATAAATCACATGGAAGTTGAGAGATTTCATTATTTCATGAAAAATATGGGCTCGTGTATCATCCCCTCGTCTTAACGTTAACTAGCCAAACAAGTTGTCGGCATATGATTTATACTTAGTCCTTTTATTAAAGAACTACACAGTCTGATGGTATTTATCTTGTTTACATGTAAGCATGTCGTTTCTCCCCTGGGCTGTGTTTGGGCAGAGTGCTTCCAGATCTCCATGCCTCTTTTCTTCTGCTTTGTCATGCATAGAAATACAACCAATCGAGGAGGGACTACTTCTGTTATTTGCCCTGATTCTGATTCGCCTTCAGAAGCAGCAGAAGTGCACATCATTTGAGCTCATGACAAAAGCAGAGCGTGATGGCAATATTATTTCAGACCAGTGTCCCATCTTTTCTCTTTCGTCTTTTCTCTCTAAAGTTCTGGAAAAACTTGTCGTCACACAACCAGCCATTTTGGATCAAAGTCACATATTTGAAAAAAACCCGCGCTGCTGGAAATGCTGTACCTTAGCGCAGCATTTGACACAGTGGCCCTTTCTATCCTCCTGACCCGCCTGGTTCAGCAGGTGGGCCTGCAGGGACCTGGTCTTACCTAACCTAACAGATAGAACTTTCACTGTGATGATCAATGATCGCTCCTCCTCTCCGGCTCCAGTCCTCTGGTGTCCCACAGGGTTCCATTCTAGGCCATCAGAGATGCAGGCCTTTTAACTGTCCACTGATAACAAGCTGGATGCTCCCTCTCCTCTATAGTCTGCAGGAAGCCCATGCTTTATCCAGCTGACCAAAGAACCGGTTTCCACTTTGCCTTAAATGAGATTTGGTCCAGAGAAGACGGCGCTGGTTCTGGATCCTGTTCACATCTGGCTTCGTCTCTGCATGATGGAGCTTTAACCTGCATTTATGGGTTTCAGGGTGAACCGTGTTCACAGACAGAGGTTCCTGGACGTCTTCCTGAGTCCATGCAGTGGTTTCTAGTAGAGAATCATGTCTGCTTTTAATGCAGTGTTGTCAGAGGACCCCAAGACCACCAGCATCCAAAACTTACACCAGATTCTCTCCGGTTTTACACTGAGGGACATTTTTCTGAAACTGCTCCACAACTTGTAAAAGCTTTTCTGTCTACCTGCATATCTTTACTCTGCTTCTTAAAGGTCCTCTTTTACATCCCATAATGTTACTGACCTGTTGATAATTAATCTGATTTGCTGCAAGTTCCTATCTTTCATACCTCCTGATTTTCCAGTCTTTTCTTTCCTTTTCAGAGAAGCCATAAAATTTAAAATTAGCTAATATTTTCCATGAAATGGTAAAATGTCTGTTTCAACATCTGATATATTGTTTATATATTATCTATATTATTTATGTAAATTATTTATGTATTATGGGTTGATTAGATCTGGAAATCATCGTATTATTTTTTTTTATGTATAGTGTCCCAAATGTTTGTAGAGGTGAGGTTGTACATTTTACGCCTTTGTTCTATTTTTGTCTCGGTTCACTTCATTTTAAGTTTTCTGACTAACTCTCCGGTGCCTCTGAGCTCTGCTTGTGGGCAGTACTTACTTTCCCTCCACCAGGAACATGCTTCATATTGTCCTTGGAGCCCAAGCGTGAGGTGACGTGGCTGAAGTCCAACTTTTTGGAGACTACCTGAACCTAAATGGACACAGCATAGCAGCAAGAAGGAGAAAGCAGAGAAGGGTGAAGGAGTGGATAGGATAACAGGAGGAGGAGTGAAATGCACAGAAGAAAAGAAGAATAGGTGTCGGGGAAAAGAAGTCATTACCATAACTAGGGTTAGAAAGGACAGGGCAGAGGGAAAGAAAAAGATTCACCTCAAGAAAATGCCTACAAATGCCTTTAGGGTGAAATGGCTATTTGACATTCTGCAGGTTTCACTATTTAAATGACAGAAAGATAAAAGCCTGGAAGGGCTTTCATTGTAGTGAAACCCACACCCAGACACTACTGAAGTCCACAAAGACCCTTATTTCCTAAAACACACATGCATCAGGACATAGTACCGCTTGATCCTGCTCATTAATACGCTGAGAATGAATTATACAGAGATGGTGATGCATGTGTTTGTAAGCAGTAAACACAGACTGACAACTATTATCTACACTTGACCAGCCAACATGCAGCCAACGCTGTTTTGGTGTAATTTATTTCATTTTTTGTTCTATAATTAGACGGATATGCAGGAAAATGACCAGCAAGCATGGAGCTGTAATGTCATGGACAATGTCGCAGCTCTACCAGCTTCCCTAATGTCTGTGTGGTGGAAAAAAACATCCTGCAACAAACAAATCTGCATGCAAGACAATTACTAACCCACACAGCCATGTGCTGATAGTTAATGACTGAGAGCGTTAGGTTAGCATGAGAGCTGGTGATATTAACCCGTATAGATAAATAAACCAAATACTTGTCATTATGCATTTTTAGACTGGATTGTGAAGGATTTCGTTTTTAGGCATTTATAGTGATTAAAAACTAAATTTACGTTTTTTTTTCTTTCTTTAATTACGAAACAAAATGGCAACTATCTTGGAAAATTAAATGAATATGTTTTGGTGTTTTTATTTATTTGTTTTTTTGTAGTGCTGCAAACTTCTTAAGTTTAGCTGTACCATCAGTGGTGAAAAATAACATGACTTTATGTCATATTATGTTCTTCTTATTATTATTATTAAGAAGAAGAGAGTTTAAATTCTATATTTAAAGAACCAAATAGAAAAAAGGTTCATGTGGAAAACAGGAAAAATAAATTAAACTGCAGACAAGTGACAGTTTAGACTGTGGGTTTCTAGTCTCTTCATGCTTTATGAAGAACAAAACAAACTGTATAAATTGAAGTGCAGTAAAAATGACAACAAAAAAGGATGTGGTGATGTCGGAGAGGATGGAGAGGGAACTCACTTTGGCCTGGCTGCCTTCTTTGGAGGCCATGCCCCTGTTCTGAGAGGCAGATGACACCTAAGGAGACAAGCCCACCTCAGGTCAATGTCAACAACACACCACAAAACACGGAAAGGGGGAGGCAGACATGCAGGAAGGGTTTCATGTGGTATGAAGTTGTTGGAATAAAAGTAGGACAGAGAAGAAAGGTAGATAAGGAAGTAGAAGACCAGAAAGACATCAGCAGAGAGGGGGGAGTTGTTAGGAGGAATACTGTAGGGTCGAGGAAAACTAATACAAAAAAGTTACACACTAATATTTGTTTATGGCACACATTCGCTTGTGGCATTGTTTTGATACTCTTCTTCTACTCTTAATTTCTGTCCAGAGTTACAATAATTTCTTTTCAAGATCTTGTAGCAGAGATGGGGACTCAAGTCGCAGTTAAGTCACATTTCAAGTGGCTTGAGACTTGACTTGCAATTTGAGACTTACTATTTTTCTTAATGATCTTCTCTCCATCTGATTCTCCGTCTGCTGTCATTTCCCCAGATGTGACACTAACATAAAGTCACACAGAAGCACCGGCGGTGCATGCGCAGGTAAAACCGGAGAACACAGCTGTTGCTGCAGCATCATTGTAACTTTAGGGTAGTAAAAACTTAGTAAAACAAGGACCAATATAAGAGCAGCAACTAGGACGTCCATGGTATAAAAACCCAGGACGCTGGATCCACCACATCCACCTTAAAACACACCTGGAGAAGTTAGTCACTGTAATATGAAGCTAATGTTAGCATCTATGTTAGCAACAAGCTCAGAGCCTTAGAGATGTAAATGTTAGCTTGTTACTACGCCTGCACTAAAATGTTAACTCCATCAGATTAGCTCCACCGACTGTGTTCAGGAGAAGAACAAGACGTGGTGCTGAACCGTTTCCATTAACTGTAACTTCACCATGATCACGTTAAACTGGGATCAATCCTGTTTTACTGGATTTACAGTTGTTGCTGATTTAGGGATGAAATGAATATTTGGATTTCCAAAGATGGATCTTAATAAACCAAAATATTAAAAAAAATATGTTAAAAAAGTTTTAAATTAACATTTTCTGTACTCATCTCACACAGCTATTTCAAGCCCTTTTAATATTTATATTTTTCTGATGCACTGCAGGAATAACTAACTGTGGACCTGTTGACCCACAGATTTTACATATTTACCTGCTGCAATACACCTGAGTCACATTATTAATGGGTCATTAAGAGGCTTGTGCAGAACTTGACAAGCTGTCGTTTGGATCAGGTGTGTTGCTGCAGGGAAACAAAACTTGTGGGACAGCCGGTGATCCTCCACTAAACTGCAGCGACCCTCCTCTCTACAGGAAAAAAATGCTAGTAGTATTTTAAATTTCCCCGTGGTTCCAGAAGGATTTTGGTTCACATTAAAAACTTTTGGATAAATCGTGTTAAGAGTATATTTACTAATTTGAATAAATTTCCATGTTCATCTACAGGTTTTTAAATTCAGTAAAGAAAGAGAGACAGAGCATTTGTCAGTTTAAGCTACAGATCAGTGTTTTTACTAAGTGCTGGTAGATAAAGATTTTAAATTCCCTAAATATTATTCCAGGTAATTTCCTCCTCCTTGAGCTGTCACCTTATCACGAGGAGGAGTTTACGCATCGAGAAGATCCTAGGAGCTACGTTGTCAGGAGCTTCATGCCCTCGGTAGGGTCACCCATGGCAAATAGGTCAAATATGGAGGGACCAGACAAAGCACGGCTCAACAGACCTCTATGGTGAATAAAAACAATAGATCCAGGTTTTCCTTGCCTGGATATGGGTCACTGGGGCCCCCACTTTGGAACCAGACCTAAGGTCGGGCACGAGGCAAGCACCTGGTGGCTGGGCCCCCTTGAGAAGGGGGAAATTCCTGGACTTGTGGTGGACACTAGCAGTGAGGGATGCCATTAAGCTGAAGGAGGAGTCGCTCAGGAGGGGGAAGCAATGCTCCATCAACACTGTGTACAGTGGGGATGGGGGGCTGCTGACCTCGACTAGAGACATTGTGCGTTGGTGAAGGGAAAACTTCGAAGACTTCCTCAATCCCACTGACATGTCTTCCGATGAGGATGAAGAGTTGGGGGACCCTGGTGTGGCTCTCCTACCTCTAAGTCTGAGGTCACTGAGGTGGTTAAAGATCTCCGCGGTGGCAGGGGCCCAGGGGTGGATGAGATCCACCCGTTCCTTAAGGCTTCGGATGCTGTAGGGCTGTCTGGGTTGACAGACCTCTACAGCATCACCTGGGAACTGTCCCTGGACATCAGGGACAGTTCCTCTGGACTGGCAGACTGGGGTGGTAGCCCCCCTCTTTAAAAAGGGGACCGGAAAGTGTGCTCCAACTACAGGGGGCTCACACTCCTCAGCCTCCCTGGTATGGTCTATTCAGAGGTCCTGGAGAGGAGGGTCAGTCCAATAGTCGAACCTCAGATTGAGGAGGAGCAGTGTGGTTTTCGTCTCGGTCGTGGAACAGTGGACCAGTGGACCAGCGGACCAGCTCTGCACCCTCTTCAGGGTCTTGAAGGGGACATGGGAGTTCGCTCAACCAGTCTACATATGCTTTGTGGACTTGGAGAAGGTGTTCGACTGTGTCCACCGGGGATTCCTGTGGGGAGTACTCCGGGACTATGGAGTGCTGGACCCCCTTATACGAGCTGTCCGGTCCATGTATGACCATGTCCGCATCGCCGGCAGTAAATCAGATCCACTTCCAGTGAGGGTTGGACTTCACCAAGGCTGCCCTTTGTCTCAGATTCTGTTGATAACTTTCATGGACAGAATTTCTAGGCGCAGCTGAAGTGTTGAGGGGATCCGGTTTGGTGGCCCCAGGATTGGGTCTTTTTGTAATTAATGTGGTTCAGTTGGCTTCATTGGTCTGTGATCTTCAGCTCTCGCTGGAGCGATGATGGGACAGTCGGACCTCCGGCATATCCCAAAGACTCTAAATGAGATTAAGGTTTAGACTCCGTGGAGGCCAATCCATGTGTGAAAATTATGTCTCCTTCTCCCTGAACCTCCCCCTCACAGTCTAAGCCCCATGAATCCTGTACTGAGCCATCAGGGAAGATGGAAAAACCTGCTCATTCAGGATATTCAGGTATCAGCTGACCTCATTCTTCGGACACTTCCTTGCCATGACCACAGGCTGTGTCTTTCCACGTGGTTGTTTAAGAAATGAAAAGCTATTGGGTTAAATAACTTATTGCAACAGAAACATCATCATCCATGTATTAGTTAAATCCAGCTGGTGGCTTTCTGTTGGCAGCGTATGAAGAGAAGATGTTCCAGGTGTAAGCTAACTGAATGGTCTCTAGTGGGGCACCAATGGGAAAACAATAAAAAAGTTAACTGTCAACCACAAGCACTGTTACTAGTGACTCGTTCAATCAGCACTAAAAGGGAACAAATAATTTGTTTTATATTTGATGAACAAAGATGTGCAAATAAACTGTCACCTGTCCGTCAACTGGATGTAGGATTTCTTTACAGCAAATACACCCTCTCCTAAGACATTTTTAAGTTAAGCTTAGTGTGATTATAACTGCAAGTTATGAAAGATAACATAATTGTGAGCTAGGAACTGTAACTAGAGGGACCCTACAAAGAACCTGAGGATGGAAATCCACATCTTTTCAGATGATATGGAAGCTCTGAACCCCTTCTCCTCTGAGGAAAGGATGTCATGGTAGTAAATAAACATGCAGATGAAACAAATAATCAGACGTGCCTGAAAAACCAAGAAAAAAAAACACAAAAACTAATGTAGGAATGTAATAAATACAGTGTTGTGTTTTAAAGCTCCTGAGATGAAAAAGTTGTTACTTTGAGAGAAATTAAGGAGAAATAAGTGAAGAATAAAGTCACCACTAGAGGGCAGTGTTGCATGCTAAATCACAGACAGCAGCTGAAGCTCATTTTCACAAGAAGTGTTGACGGCCAGAAAACATCAACAGGACCCACCTTCCCCCCTCCAGGATGGTGCTTTGTGTTGTCCGTGGAGCCGATCTTAGAGCGGATGTTGTGGGTGTCGAGGGCCGGCGCTGTGTTGGGACGAGCTGTGGACCTCGAGGAGGGCCCTGCGAGGCTAGCCGTGGCTGCAGTGGTGGGTCGTGAGGCACGGGGCACCAGGGGCTTCTTCTCTGGCACTGTGCCTGTGGTGGAGGAGGAGGTGGCGGGTTTGGCTGCTGTGGTGCGAGTGCGGGAGGCAGCAGTGGTGGGAACAGTGCTGCGTGTGGTGGTGGTGGTGGTTTTGGGCTTGGTAGAGTCAGCTGAAACAGAAACAAGTATTTCATAGAAGCTTTAAAGGGTTTCTTTACTTAACTGGAAACCTAGTATTTTGTTAATCTCACATTAGGATAAATAATAAATGCATCTGTGCCACGTAAGATGATGTGAAATCATTCAAGGCAAAAAGATTTAGTGACTCTAAAGGGATAGAAATGGACTCAGTGAAAGATTTTACTGAATTTCTTGTAGTGGTGGAATTGGGAACAGCTTCTGGATGGGATGGAAAATGATCTTACTACTTTAAAGAGCTGGCTGGACTCAATCTGTTATGGAAAATGTTGGGGTTTTAAAATGTTTGTTTTATGTTTTATTAACTTGTTTGAATAAATTAATTAAAAAAATAAATGAAAGGGTTTTAAAAATGATTTAAAGCAGGACAACACATGATCAGAGGCCATTCTTGGATCTCTGGGCGCTGCAAGCAAAATTACACGGGGTGCCCCTCCCACCAGCGTTCATTCCCCTTTTTATTATACCACGAAAAACATGTTGATGATGTTGTCCTTAAAGACGTTGTTACAGCATCAAATTCTTCA
The DNA here is from genome assembly GCA_037177255.1 of Melanotaenia maccullochi. NCBI lineage: Eukaryota > Metazoa > Chordata > Actinopteri > Atheriniformes > Melanotaeniidae > Melanotaenia > Melanotaenia maccullochi. The sequence continues at coordinate 25,118,102 of JBAGKP010000020.1, forward strand.
ACTTTTAAATGTTATTTACCAGCTTTCACTTCTTCTACTGACTTTTACATAATTATCTATCTTCATTTAATTAAAGAGGGGCAATGTGATTTAATGTATGTACGTATTTTCTGCACTATAAAGCGCACCGCATTAAAAGGCGCACCTTCAATGAATGACATATTTTAAAACTTAAAACTAGCAGCAAGAAGGACCGCCTCTAAATTCGCTGATGTTAAGTTCTTGTGCTAGCGCTGTTGCCTTCATTCGAATAGTTGTA
>JBAGKP010000020.1:25153093-25174544 GCA_037177255.1 Melanotaenia maccullochi
TGATTAATAATCGTGATTACAATATTGATCAAAATAATCGTGATTATTATTTTGGCCATAATCGTGCAGCCCTACTCCCTACTCTGCTCACGTTTAGACTGTTACAGTGCATAACCTTGGTTTTGAATTTTCGCAGCAGTAGGTTTTCATTGTTCCAACGTCGCCTAATGCAGAGTTTTTTCTCACTTTCCCTCCTTACAGAGAGTTCAAATCATCCAGAGTTGTAAAATGTTTAATTCGTGTGTTCTGATGCCATCATATTCATCCTTTAATGTTTTATAAGCATTGCTTTATAATCACTGTGTTTTATTTTATTGTCTTTGAATTTTTGTTCAGCGTTCCATTACAGTTTAATGTTTAACATCTTATAACTTACACATGGGTTCACAAATGTTTTAATTTGATTCTTTTATTACGTTTGTAACACTAAACCACCTGATCTCCTGAGTTTCCACTGCCTAGCCAAGCTGCACGGAGCCTGCTCATTGGCTGGAGCCAGTAACCACACTTCCTGGATGTTTAGTGTCCACACCTTTGAACTTAGACAAAGAGCTCAGAAGTTTTACAAACACTTTCTTCACACTGTCACTCTTCACACAAAATGTCATTTAGCTCCAACAGGATTCAGAAATCCTCTCAGCATCCTTCTTTTAACATTAGTTAACATCAACGTTTATTTTCTTTTCATTTTTGCTCCACATGTTATGTTGCCTCATCACAAGAGTCTGGTTTAAACATTGCTTGCATATTTTCTGCCCATGTATATTTGATTTACTTTCCCTTGTGTAAAAATCTACCCTCTTAATTTGATCTCATGTAGTTTGTAGCCTAGTTAATAAATATTTACATTTACACTTCCTTTGAATCGTGTTTCGATCCCTTCGGACGAGAACTTGTGTGTGTGAGTGATTTGACTCCGTTGAATTAATGAATAATTAGTTTAAGACCTATATGGTATTTCTTGCTTCCATTAACAGAAAAAGCTTGGTGGTGCCCTGAGGTTTACAAATGATAGTAATAAATTATCATTTATATTCATTATTAAATTATTATTTTATGTTGCAGCGTCAATTATAACTGCAAATCTACAGCTCAGAGTCAGCAAGGCATTCATACAATAAGTCTACTTCATTTGTTTTGTAAATTTTTTAACTGTCTTTCGGACTTATGGGTCCTCTCTGGCTTTCAAGGCTCTGCATCCTGTGATGGGGGGTGGGGGGTAGTGGTTGCTACACTGTTGAGTCATAGTGTGTTACAAACAAACCAGCAGAAAATCTGCACTCATACATAATCAGTCTCAAAGAAAGAGGTTAACAGTGGTCTCGCTCTCTGTAATTTTGTCTTTTAGGAACTGGTTAAATTGGCTTTTGTTCTGTCACCAGTTAACTTGAAGGAATCTGAGAAAAGTACAAGGACAAGCCTCTCTTTGCAGGACAAACACAGGCTGACAGAAAGTCAGCACATGCATCGTGTGACAGGACATGCTTTACATGTCAGCATTACAGGGTGCTAACTCTGATCACTTCAGAGGGAAATGTGATGATGAACAGACAATTTCACATGTTTGTTCTCTGCATGTGCCACCGTCTGGGTATCAGGAATGTAAAAGTCAAAGATGTGGATGTTTCAGAGCTGAAATCACTGATGACAATCTAGGAAGCTTCATATAATAATGCAAGTTGCTCTGCAGCTCCCTACAGGTGTAAGTGTACGTAGAAGAGGAGTTACCTGTGGACAGATCTGTGGGGTTGTGAAGAGCCTGAAGTTCAGGCTGCATGGGGACATCTGCCCCTGCTGGAGGCGTGGCATGCTGGGGCTCGGCTATACTTGGGGGCCTCTCTGTGTGCAGGGGGGCAGCTCCCACCTCCACATTCATGCCTAGCCCTCCAGACTGGGAGAAACCTGGAAACCAAAAGCAGACAAACAGAAGGATGTAAGTCCTGAAGAGAGGACAACTGGAGAGTTATTCTTTAGCATGCATGGACACAAGGCAGAGACAGAAGATACGTGTGTGTGTGTGTGTGTGTGTGTGTGTGTGTGTGTGTGTGTGTGTGTGTGTGTGACCCTTTATTTAGATTAGAGTGCAAATTAGTTCCGCTTATATAAACGGTGCCTGCCTGCAGCAAGCTGATGGACTCCCACCGAGACAACACCAAAGAGTAGATGGCAGCAATACACTTTAGTCTCATCTAGCCAGAAGAAGAAGAATAAATTCAACTTCTCTACTTCTGTGCATGCAGACATCACCATGTTTCAGGAATAAAATAAATAAAAAGGCCAGGAAACTTGGGCTTGAGCTCTGGATAGAGTCTGTGGTAGATGTTTTCTCTGCTGCTGAGCGGTTGCTGGTTAAAAGTAACTGCAAGTAAATTTAATCGGCTTCGTAGCTGTGTTACCGTTAGCGCCCATGTGCTAACGCTAGCTAAAGAGTCACGTTGATGAAGTGTGGCCGCTCATGTTGAATGGAAGCTCAGAGTTTTGCTTTCTCCTCACTGAAAGAACCAATGTAACGTTTGAATGTCATTGATGGTGAAAGTTTATTTTATTTATCTGTTAAATGTTCATGTATCCTGAAGTGAAGTTATTTGTGACCTACATCGCGGTAGGCCAGTTTCAGTAACACCTTCACTGTCCCTCGTCCACACAACCCCAGATGACTACTTTATTTTTGAGAACTGTAGACTTGAACTGATCTTGCAAAGTTTAACTTTGGACTAATTTCAACTGATCATTTTTTGGACTGTGTCTGGGTGTATGAAAAATCCTTTAAAAGAAGGTGTTTAATGAAACTGAATTATATTTTAATATTTTTCATTTATCTTCATTTTTTTTTTTTTTGCCTAATCCCAGAACTCTTTATGTTTTGAAATCTCCTCTAAAACACTGTAAATGGTGAATTCAACATCATCAGCATAAAAAGACACCAGTAAGATTTGAGTAAACTCTAAATTTAACTTCATTGTGATTTTACACTTTTAACACAGTTTTTATTCTGAACCAGGGACCTGCAGTCATAAACTTAATAAGTGTTTCCCAACCATGATATTAGGGGGCGTAATAGGCGGCGCTGTGTGGGTCTGCTGGGAACATCTGGAGAAGTCCCCTGTCAGAGTTTCAACTCTCATATCTGGAAGAGCTTCAGCCATGTCCCAGGTAAGGTAGGGGAATACCGAGTCTGAGTGGGCTGTGTTCCATGCCTCTATTCTTGAGGCTGCCAACTGGTACTGTGGCCATAAGGAAATCCCTGAACTCATTGGTGGACCTAGGAGTGAGAGATGCCGTCAAGCTAAAGGATTTCTATCAGGCCTAGACAGGTCTGGTTCAGGCAGTACTGAGCTGGTCTGAGCCCAGCTTATAGCTCACACTGCAGGTGTGTGTGTTGGTGTACCAGCAGTAGATAACGAGCAGTGACAGCTTCAACTAACAAGAGATGCCTCATCTCAAACCTTCCATCACAGATTTTACAGCCAGAGGACTGAAATGACATTTTAAATAGGAGGAAAGCTAATTAACAGCAAGCTCCCCATGTTGTCATATGATCTGGTTTCATTACTCATGCTGACACCTTATATACTTTATGTTTGTGTAACTGTTTGCAAACCAGGTGGATAAAAGTACAACTATTTGCATACAGGTACAAAATGTAAAACTAAACAAACTGTGTGACTTCTGCTGGTTTACTGCATAGAAAAGATGAATCTGGGCTTCAGACAGGATGCCTTCAAGTGCTGCTTCCAACATGTCTGCAACTCAGACTCCCTAAAATCATCCATTTCTTTCATAAAATGTAAGAAATGTTACCAGAGTCACTCCTGAAAACGACACAATTACCAACCGAAATTTGAACAAATCAGAATTTTATGAAACTTTTTTCGTCACAGAAAAATATGAAGTGAAGATTTCTCTCTTTAGTTCAGAATATTGTAAAAATAAAATGAACAGATGAGACACGTCAAGAACATTTTAATGTTTTATTAACGTATATTCTCAGATGAACAGAGACCAAACGAAACCTTTATCCCCGAGGAGGGGGAGATGGACGGGAGTTGATGTCTAACAGCTCAACTTAATCCCAGGTAAGAACTCTCCTACCATCAAGCTGACTTTAGCTTCAGAGTTTAGGCGTGACATGAAATAATATGATTATTAAATGACACAAATCTGTCTTTGGAGTAATAAACTATCAGGAAATCCACACTAACATTTACCTGTTCCAGATGTAGGCCTGAAGCTGGCACCAACCTCTCTTTAACAAACTGATCTCATCTTCCCCATCAATGGGTTTTCTCCCGGACTGACACAGATCAGATTATCTCTTCTTCTTCTGCAGATCTCATAACAAAGACTCACCTTAACTAACATTCTAGATGTGTTTAAAACTGTTTTATATGCTGTTTATCACAAGTGTTTTCTTGGAAGAAAGTTTGTAATCTGAGAAGTGACTTTCTCTGCTATAGATTCATTTATGTTAATTGTTTTTTTTTTCCAGATGAAATAATGTCCACAACATATATGTTCTTAGAGGAGCAACATATGTGTGTATTTAAATATATTGGAAGATACCAGCTATCAAGCCATGAAGATTTGTACAATGTTTAGTTCATGTGCTACGATGCCATCATATTCATCCTGTGTTATAAGGATTTCTATATAATCACATATTGTGTTTTTATATGATTACATAACAGAGTCACAGATGTTTTAATATACTTTTAACAAAATAAACCACTCCTAGAGATTAGAAACCTGATCTTCAGAGTTTTCACTGCCCAGCCAGGCAGTAAGGAGCCTGCTCTCATCGGATGCAGTCTATCGTCACTAAACATGAAGTTTAGATAAAATATTACTTTAATAATCAACACTTTTATTATTACTATTAATATCTGGAAACCTCGACACACCACCAAGCTTTTGCTCTTAATGCAAGCATGGAAAACATTAAAGTCCTAGATTAATTTATTAAATAAATGAATGAACTCAAAATAATCAATTTAAATCCGTCTCAAGACGCTTATTATTAAATTCTCGTTGGAAGGGACCAAGACATGATTAAGAGAAAAAAATACTAACAGGACAAGTTAAATAAATGTGAATATTTATTCACATTCAGGCTACAACTGCATAATATCAAATGAACAAGAGGTAAATGGGAAACTAATCAAATTGTTAAGGAAATGTAAAACGTGGAGCAAAATGAAAACAGAATAATTAATTAAGCTGGGATGTTAATTACTTACGTTAGGAAAAAGGAGCTGAACGTATTTCTAAATCTAACTGGAGCTAAACCGCATCGTCTGTTTAAGATGGAAGCCTAAATCATCTCCTGAAAAAGGCAAATTAGTTTACTGACTGTTTCCTTAAGACACCAACCATGCTTCATACTTCCCGTCCGGTTCCGTTTGGACCGAATCGACCCATTTACGAGCGTTTCTGGTGAGCAGCTCCAGCAAACAGAGGAAGCCTTGCTGGTGGTTGAGTTCTGGATAAAGTTTCCGAAGGTCCATCACTCATGGTGGTCCGCAGGTTTCGGGTCTGCAGTGGTTCTTCCTCACATTAAGTCTCGTCCCAAGACTCTGCTGGGTTGATGTGTTAACAGATGGTGTGTAGTAAAAGGTATCTCATGGAGTGAAAAAGATCAAGAAGTCCAGCTTTGAAAGCCAAAAAGGGAAAAACTCTGCTATAGCTTCGTTTAACGTGCAGGTTTGATTTAACTAGAAACTAAACGAAGTTTAACTAGTTACAAAAAGAACATAATAGAAACGGAGATGAAGCATGTGCAGAGATGGAGTCTGCTCCTTTTCTTCACCAGCTTTTCCTGCCTGAAGCCTGGCAGAAAGGAGGATTATCGGGCCGTTTTGTCCCGATGTTGCCCCTTCCCGACCAAATGCCCGATTATGTGGAGTCTTAGTGTTAAACCTTCGATTTCTTTTGTTTAAAAGTATCAGATAAACATTTGCAAACACATCTGTGTGTTATAAGATGTTAAAGGACTTAAGTGATGCTAATGTTTAAAACACTGATCAATCCTTCAAAATAAAGTAAAATATAACAAGTGATTATATCAACAATGTTATAAAAGAACAGAAAGAATAAGGTTCAAATCATAAATCATAAATAATCAACTGTTGATTAATCATAATCCTGATGACTTGAACGGTCTGCTTCTTGAGTACTTTTATGAAGCTTATTGACTACATGTATGTAGTGGACATTATTTAAAGGCAGGACGAGACCTTTTTATTTTTTATATCTCAGATAAAGAAGGTATTTTCCCGGTCCCATCAGGGCACTTCTTTAGCTCCCATCTGGAATGTTAGTTAAACAAAGTCTTTGTTTTAAGACCTGCAGAGAGCTATGGATGGTCTGGAGTGTGTGTGTGTGAGGGAAAGAGACCAAGTCTGAGCAGAGTTTTGAAAGGAAGAACAATATATTTGAAATCCAGAGGGACTTTCTGAGTGTGAATGCAGAGTTTTGAGAGAGAGCAAGATGATATTTGAGCGTGAAAACCAGAAGTCTTGCTCTCAAAGTAAATAATTACGCTCTTGATTAAAGATAGAAAAACATCCCCATACTTGGGAGAAGTTTCTCTTGTCTGTAAGAAAATCCATCTGAGGTTTAAGTTATTAGAAAATAAAAAGCAAAGTTCTTAATGTGTCTCATCTGTTCCTTTCTGACTGACGGAATACGCTAACCACACCTTCGAACTTAGACAAAGAACTAAGTTTTACAACTTTTCTTCAGAGTCTCACTTCACGCTTTCACACAGAGTCGGAGAAAACGGAGAGAGAAAGGAGTCTGAAGAAGAATAAGGTTCAGACTATGAGGTGCAGGATGGGACAGAAAATCCACCTCTGTACGTCCTTTTTATCATAGTGTAGTGGAAACTCCTAAGCCAGACCAGAAAACCTTAGGATTTATAACCTTACCCCGAAAACCTCCTTTCCCTCTACAGATGGTCTAAGTGCTTATTAAGACTCTCTCTCTCTCTGGTAGATTCAAAGAACCCTGAGAGTTATCATCTTTGGTTCTGTCCTCCAAATAGGATTAATTCCAGACGTTAAGTTGCACTTTACGTTACAATACACAGAGATTTTCAAAATACAGACCTTTGAAATCCTAGGGTCTTTCTGTCCTTCTTTGAAGGCTGTGAATGACTGAGTCTACCATCACCCTTTCAGACCCGAGTCAAGGAGATAACATGTAAACAACTATTCTCAAGGACCAGACTGGGTTTTATCAAGCATGTCAAGAAAGACCATATTCCTCTAAAAACTGGTTCAAACACTGAGAGCTTAAAACTGTATTTAGTGTTGTCATTTCCTCATATTGACCTTGTTAAGTTGTTGAATTCCTCAGAAAACACAGATAGGGGCATCAAGAAATAACCCAACCATGGACTAAAAAGTATTTTGGTTTAACTTTGATATTTTTTTTTAGGTCCCTGGATGACAGAACACTTTCACATGTGGAAAAACAATCAAAGTTTTTATTTAATGAATTAATTAATCTTTCTCTTTCGGATGTTAACCATGTGTTCTTTTATCTACACCTAAAGTCAAGAGCTGTTAATCCTTTTCTTAAGTATATGTGTACTGTGTTATATTCTTAAAGGTTGGAAGAATGGAAAAGTTTAGTAATAAACTTACAGATGACAGTTGATCTGCCCTAATGAGTAAGGCCTCACAATCCCTGCGTTTTGATTGGACAAAGGCATAAAGTCTGCCCTGAGTGCATAAGTATACAAGCAAATTTAGAGTAGAAAAACAAAAAGAAACCATGAGGTAACATCATAAAGTTCAAACCAAAGTTTTTGTCTGTCTGTTGGCGCCTTGTCTTTGTCTTTAATTTATGTTTATCATCTAAACCAGGAAGCGTTGCTAAGAAACCGATCCAACAACAAAAGTGTATGCAGCCCTTCGTTGCAGGGTGAATGAAATTAAACTGTCATCACCACTCAAATAAAAGCAGAAGATACCTGGAACAGATCCCAACAGGCCAGAGTCCATCACTGGGGCAGAGTTGGTGTGAGGATCAGAATAACCTGCCATGGAGGCCGGCAGGAAAAGGAGGGGAAACAAGGAAGGAGAGGGTGCAGGTGGAGGTGGTGTTTGGGCATGAGAGCATTAAGAATTTAGAGTGGGTAAGAAAGTGGGTAACAGAGAGGGAACAGAAAGAGAAAAAGTTGTTAAAGGGAAGAAATTGTTTTATTTGTTCAGTTTTGGATGCATGATCACCAGCTCGTCCATACTTACATGAATCATTAACAACATGATGATAGAATGTGTGATAGAAGATGGCGGCATGGCTCCAGGCTCTCAGCTATTTACATTTGTTTTGATGTTTTTGTTCGAGGTTTTACCCACATTTTTAGTACTGGAAGCCTTAATGCAGTACGGAAGGGCTGACCTGCTGGTACAGAGGCCACAGAGGCCCTCAGCATCCTCGCTCTGTTGCCCAGGCGATGGAGAATTCGACGTAAACAAAAGCAGGACAATGGGAGCATGCTAGGCTACACGCTAGCCCATACAGACCGGCTATGCCCAGACTCCTCACCAACACCAGGTCTCTCGCCTACAAAGTGGATAAATTTCATCCGAGTATCACGTGCTGTGTGGCGGTCTTCACCGAGACCTGGCTGGACAACAATATCCCTGGCGCAGCGGTGGAGCTAGTGGAGCACTCTGTTCCTCGCCGACCGAACTGCAGCTTCGGGTAGGACTACAGGTAGGACTACAAGCGGAGGTTTGACGCTGCATGTTCACAACTCGTTGTGTACAACTATGAGCATTATTGGAGCCTTCTGCTCTCCCGACCTGGAACATCTGGCAGTGCAGACCATTTAAACTGGTTAGAGAACCAGAACCCGCATGGTCGACCTTTAGCTGCGGCCTTCCTCTGCCTCCTTCTGTCCGGATACATTGCTGTTCCTGTGGTGGGCTGTTGGTTGCTTGGGGCCCTCTCGGTCTGCCTCTGATCCTTGGAGGTAGCACAGTGCATCACTCAGCACAACTCACCTTTAATGTTTAGTACACACACCTATCGGCTCTGTTAGCATCACTCTGCACCTGGATCAGGGACTTCCTCACCAACAGGCCCCAGGTGGTAAAAATAGGGATGTCAGCATCTTCACCAATGATCAACACTGGAACGCCGCAGCGTTGTGTTCTCAGCCCCACCCTCTTCACACAGGACTGCTCTGCCATCCACCCCACCAACATGGTTGTGAAGTTTGGAGACAATACCACAGTGTGGGTCTCATATCCAACAATGATGAGACCCACTACAGAGAAGAGGTCCAGAGTCTCACAAGAACAATTTAGTTCTTAACACCAACAAGGCAAAAGATGTCCTAGTAGATTCCAGGAGGTCCAGGAAGACACGCTCCTCTCTGCATCCACAGAGAGGCAGCAGAGCGTGTGGACAGCATAAAGTTCCTGGACATCCACGTTTCCTCTGATCTCTCCTGGACTGTGGACACTTCACACCTGGTGAAGAAGCCCAACAACGGCTCTTCTTTCTCAGGAAGGTGAAGCGACGGGACTTTCTTCTCAGCTGCTGGTGAACTTCTACAGAGCCTCCACGGAGAGCATCCTGTGTCTCAGAGTGACGGTACGGCAGCTGCACAGGACCAGAGGAGCTTAGCCCGGCTGGTGAGGACAGCTCAGGGGATTGTGGGCCGCCGTCTACCGAATCTGGACTCCATCTACACCACCCGAGCCCAGAAGAGGGCCAGACGTATTGCAGCTGACCCCTCCCACCCAGGCAACACACCACTTTGTACCGCTTCCATCAGGAAAGCTGAACAGGAACATTAAAAGCACCACAAAGAAGAAGCCGTCTCCACAGAGATGCTCTGTAGTTCAGCTCTTTCACAAATCACCCCCCCCCCCCAATAGTACTCGCGCACCAACCCTCCACAGCCACACTCACACAGACCTCCATCACTGCACTAGGATGCACTTTACCCACCCTGTTAATTTTTACTGTCAGCAGGGAATTCTCTGGTTTTCTGTGAATATAGACGTGTTCTTATATCTTTTATATCTTTATTTTTACTTATTTATGTGTACCTGTTATATTTTCATTTTCTTATTTATGTGTGCCCAAGCCAAGAGACAGAATTTCATCATGCTTGCATAATGACACAGATTTTAAATCTTGAATAAATTTGTACCAATCAAGGAGACTTTCAGCAACATCTGATGCACAAAAAACTGAAGAAACCTTCCTTCTATCTTTCCCAAAGGGCTGAAAATCATTGTTTTGCTGTTCACACTTTTCACAAGGACTACTTTGTCTACCTTCTGTCTGAAATGACTTACTCATAATAATGAAGTACATGTTCACATCTACAAGGGCAGTATATATAAATTTGGTCTGAAGCTGAGACTTGAGATTACTATAAGGTGTTACTCTGTCAGAGTTAATTCACCTGGAACACAGTAGAAATGGTTGTCTTCTCCTAAAAGAAAACCAAATTACTCTCCGTGTAGAAAAGGGGATAACAGACCAGCTCATCTAAGAATTAGTGAAGTAATGTCTGGTGAGGAGCTGTGCTACAGTAGAAGGAAAAAAGTTGACGATGGACACCTCTATCAATGTTCAGAGCCAGGAGAATCCAGGGATAGCCCCAGTTTCACCTTAGAAGCCCTGAAGTGGACAGTGCTGTTCTCATGTTTTTCTTACATTCCCATTTAACTGTTTGGGGTTTGGTTTGGATGCTTAGTTAATTCTTTTAGCCGAGTTACTCATTTTGATATGCTACATATTAGACTGCTGCTTCCTAGTGTGCGTAAATATCTTCTGCTCCTCGTGAAGCCTCCTGTAGAGAGGGACCTCATCAAGAAGAGGCAGAGCTTCATCTCATGGCTGTTTAGAAGTATCATCACAACACAGCAGAACATCACCTTAGTAAAAAAAAAAAGCCTTTTAAAAGGTTCTGCTGCATTGACATGAATGCAACGTTTTCAAATCCTTTCAGGGTGTCGCTTTATTTAAACATCCTCCATCATCACACCTGACACATTGAGGCCTGCAGCTCCAGGCATGCTGCTGAGATCGTCCCCCTGAGCTCAGCATGCTCATCGAAGACTGATTAAAACCCGTTACTCGAAATTCAGAGACACAATGCTACTGCGTCGGAAGCGGCTCACACATACAACAAGCATTTAAAAACACTTAAACGGATGTTTCCTCTCACCTGCCGAGTTTCCTCATAAAAGCAGATCTCCCCGTCCCACTAAAGTTAACCTTCAGCTGAACGTGGAGCTCAGAGCCTTTGTCTCCACTGCAGCCTCAGCTGGCTGTGAGCTACTAACACTGGGAACCCCAGTCACACTCTTACACACAGTCGTCACACAACACACACACACAAGAATGTAATCATAGACTGGGAGTCTGGGTTTGCTATGGTGACGTTTTACTGTCTGTCTGGTTCAGGTCCCGGGTCTCCGCCAGCTAGCACCTCCCCTCACTGACGTCTCCTGTTGTCACCCTTCAACTCCTGTTCAAGAAGTCCAGGCTCAACCGAAGAGGCAACCCACCCCACCCCATCCAACTGATTTCATGCTGCTGAAGAGGATGGAGGAATACAGGTGGGGCGGTCAAACAGGAAGATGAATTACGGAGTGGACTCAGAGAGGATTTGTAGGATGTGTGTGGCAGAAAGGAGAGGAATGTAAGGAAGAAGAAAATGGATAAACAGGAGGGAGATGAAGCAGGAGTGAAACAGGGAGCGGAGACATGGAGGGTTGCTGATGGCAACCCTCTCCCAGCAGCATACACAAAGGGTGACACTGAGGCAAACAGACAGGTTGCAACCCAAAGTCACAAATGCTTTCATATCTGAGATACAGAGGGGCCATGGTGGGGTCTCTGAGAAACAGTCCGTCGGCAGGGTCAAAACACGGCTGAAGCTAATCCTCATGATGTAGGTGTAATTTTGTGTCTCTGGTTGGTAAAAAGTAAATCTGGGACATAAATTCAAAGCGTAAGGTAACAAAAACGCTGCTTTCTGTGCTGCCTTCCAGGCTGCTGAGGGCAGATAGGGGCATCGGGATGAAAACCTCCAACGCTGTTTTTGCTACTTTCTGATGGGGGTGGGTGATATTTCTAAAAAATTATATCCCGATAAATTTCTAAAATGTCTTGATAATGATATTACAGACAATACTGATGTAAATGAACACACAATAACTTCCAGCATCGGTAATATCCACTGTTTGCCCAACAAAAGGCTTACAGCAAAATAAAGCCTCTGCATTTCCATGCTGGTCCTAGTCCAGGGGTCCAAGCCCAGAGCAGCACCGGTCCAATACTTATTGTGTTTGCTCTGTTATTAAGAGTCCAAGCTTTCAGAGCAGGGCAGGGCCGCCGTGTTCCCAGCACTGCAGTGTGCTGGAACCCTTTAGAAATCACTTTGTTTTATTATTTATTACAACAGGGTTTGCAGGAGGGACTGACAGTAATCCAGTGTTTTCTCTTCAAGTTTCCATCATCTACAGCTCAGCTTCAGCCGTTTGAACAAAGATTAAGTTCAAGTTCCTGTTAAAATTTCTGTTAGAAATAAATTAGCTTTGACCATAATTAACTTTTTAAGATTAATCTAATTGCTACTACTTCCACTCTATTTACCGTATTAATAGTATGAATCATTAGCAAATATTCATTTTGGTCATTTTCTTTCTAAACCTCATAACCTCAGCTCTGACTCTCCCGACCTCACGTCTCCTTTAAAAGTCTTTTCACTGCAAGGTCTCGTTGTTTACAGTTCAGACTCATGTTTGTGCTTTCTGCCAATATTTCATTAAATATATGTTTGATTTTCTGCAGTTATTCATTTGAAGTTTTTACTAAATATTTGGCATTCCTAACTTGTTTCCAATGCAAGCTTCAGATTCATTCAGGAACTCATTAGCATCTTGAGACGGATTGATTTAATCATTAGGACCCGACCAACATGGATTTTTTGAGGCAGATCTGATATTTGGGAGAAAAAGTTTCTGATAACTGATTAATTGGCCGATTCATTTAAAATATATATAATAAAACTTCATTTTTGGTTCTTACACCAACAAAAATGTGAATTACAGGCAGAACATTTTACTGTTTCACAATATTTTGTTCTTTAGTATGTTTAACTTTACAACAGAAGAATTTTCTAAAACATGCAACTAAGATGTTATAAATGAAATAAATTAGATGTAGATGGACAGCTTCATTAGTCTGTAGTCATTTTCAGTAAGGCAACAGCCGTTTCTGGCAATGGGAGTGGAGCATGAGAAGTAGCCCAGTCCTCCCCCTATGTGCTCTCCCTTCTCTGAGGGGGGGTCCTGACCTCTGTGTAGCCCCCAGGCTCATCAACCTCTGCCCAGGCAGTGTGGCTCCAGCCGCTCATATCAGACCCGGGATTAATGCTTCTCAGGGATGTGACCTTGTAAATCCTACAGCTGCCACCATTGGTCTGATTGACAAGCTTAAAACTTATTTCATCCAAAAACGGTGGGAGATAAACCAAATAAATGAGACAGCCAATCCTGACCTCCTCCCCCTCACACCTGCCTACCTTTGACCTCCGACTTCACGCATTAATGTGGGTCTATTTACAGATGGGCAGCGCCGGTGGCAGGTATACCATCACAGGAGACAGACGTAACAAACTCAAGGTTACTCAACAAAAAAAGTCTATAAACGAATGATTAATTAATTAAATATATCTTGTTTTGTACTTCTTGCTGATACAGATTAGAAGCAGGTTAAAGTACAGGGAGAAATATATATATAAGGTGTATGCCTTATATAACCAACATGAGTGAAGTTAGCAAAACATTATTCATGCAGCCTTCTGATGCCCTTTAATGTTAAATTACATTTTCTTTACTCTAATATTTTCTTTACCATAAAATATATCATGGTATATATCTTATATGAACAAAAAAAAACAGATATGCTTTTCTTAAATGTCAAAACGATGTCACCTTTGATAGAGTTGTATTTTATAATGGTCACAAATGGTCTGACACTAACAGTAAGACATAGCGAGTCGCTGTTGCAGCCGGTCACGTTAGTATTTTGTGATTAAGTAAAACTAAGACATGACATCATGACGGTGGCTGAAGACAGACTGTAATATTAATAAAGTTTTCTGTGCTGCAGTGAATGAACCTCCTAAAATACGCCTCAACCTGCAGCTGATGGAGGGATGGATGCTCAGATATTTTGTACACTTACGTTATTTCTGCAGTTACTGGCTACATAGCTAATGCTATGCTAGGTTGGGATAACAACAGCGATTTTATAGCTAGACGGGTAGCGCCTTAAGCTAATTTAGCTAAATTTAGCAATGCAGTGAAGCGCGTGGGATTGAATTGAGTCAGAGCTCTATCTAGTGGACAAACGCTGCTAGGACATGATTCTGCAGACTCCGACACTTTACAGCATTTACCCTTTTATGAGAAAGAGGAAGAAATCAGCATATAATCTGCAAAACGGCCGATACTGCCATTTTGAAAAGAGCTAATATCAACCGATTTAATGAGCCAGCCGATAAATCGGTCGGGCCCTACTAATTATATAAATTATATAATTTTTTTCCTCACTGTAATTAGTAGGTGGTGCCCGAGGCTGATAAAATAATCATTTTAATGTGGTGACGCCACATCACACATGAAGAGTTTATGAGGAAGTTCATACATTAAAGTGAGGTTAGAAATATTACTGGACTTAAGCAGCTGACAGAAGACTGCAGGCTTAAACGAAAATCCAAATCACTTCAATTCCTCTGATTATTCCAGCTGATTAGAGACTGGTTTCAGTCTTTTCCCCATCCCACCCAGACGTTTGCTTTTCCAAGCCCGTGTGATCTGGGATAAGCTGGTAGGAAAAGCTGAATTCCTGCATCTGTCCTCCAGCTGACCCCATCTTCGTCCTTCTCCTCTGCCTCGTTTCTTCAACAAACAAACAAACACAACAAAGGAGTTCATGTCGCCGCAGGACTGCAGAGGTACGCAGAAGTACTGCGATGACAGTTCCCGGAGAGGACAGGACACAGTCGTCTGTGAGGAGATGTGATTCAGCTGTAGCATGGCTTTAATCGTGTGGCCTGGTTGAATCAAGGTTCGATCTGTCTCGTATCTCTGAAAGATCAGTTTAGTCTACAGGGATCTGAAAGCTTTCATACATCCATTAAACACATTAGCTGCATCAATTTAGATGCAACACAATAAAAGTAAGAAGAAGCAACACGATGAAGACGAAGAGATCTTATGATGGGATGTGCCTATTAATTCACTTAAAAAGATACCTTTTACTGAATCCACCTTCTCTTATTGACACTAACATGGAATATTGAATTGCTCTAATTTGAGCATTGATGGGTCTTGATTCAGATATTGCACATGCAGGTAGGGATATCCCAATTATAGGTTTTAAATGTGTAAAATCACATGATCATGACTTATACGTCTTTAGTTCTATTTATTAGCTTTTAATGCCAACAAATCAGTAAACAACGAAACCAAATAGTCCCATTCACACTAAATCCTCTCTGCTCTGCAAACAAATAAATCCTACATATTATTATCCTCTGGATTTCTCTATGAGGAAATAGATGGAAAGCATATATTATATATATATACACACATATTTAAAAAATAAATAAACAGATTATCAAGAGGATACCCATAAAGCTCCCCTTCACATTCTGCTTCCACCATGCTGGACAGAACAACATAAAAAATACATAAAAAATTAATTAAATGTGTTTTTGTCTCCCAAAAAGACCAGAAATTCATCAAACGTCTCACACACAAATCAGGCACAAAATCAAAGAAATCATGTCTTTCTGCTGTTAATGAAGCAATCAGGAATAAAGTTCCTAAAAGTCTGTAGACGGGCATGTCAGAAATAAACAAAGCTCTATCATGCATGCAGCAGGCCCTGTGTACTACCTACAGATACGTCCACGAGGTCACACATGGATTCTGTCAGCAGCCCCCTATACACACACACACACACACACACACCTGCCCCCAATAACAGCAAAAAAAAAAAAAAAAAGGACTTTAGTCCTTACTTTCCTTATTAATTACTCTGTTTAGGTCTAAGGGGAGCAGCCATGAGGATGGTGATGCTGCCAGAGATGGGCAGAACCAAGGTGTATTGGATGTGACGTCTCTGCCGTCTCTTCTCTTCAGATTCCTGCAAGAAGCAGGCGTTTGATATACCTGCAGGCATCTTAAAACACACACAGCCCTCCTTCTCCCCCACCATCCGGGCTTTTCTTCCTTGAATCAAAGTCTATTATGTCACTGTGTCCTCCACACCTCCTTGTCCTCGCCTGAAAACAAACTTGTGGTTGTTTGGGAAGAGGAACCGCAGAGGCCATGCTGCACGGAGGCGACTTTGAAAACCTCACTAACTTTTGTCGTTGCCTTCAACAATGTAGGACGTGTGCAGCCGCTGCTAGTCAGCGCCACGGCATGAAGGGAATAAGAGAACATTTCAAACCAAGAACCAGCCACTGCACATGTTGACAGAAGATTTCACTTCTAAGGCTTAAAGGCAGGTCTGAGGCCTTGCCACAAACACACATATAAGGAGAGAATAACAAAGACCCACACGCTCATAGTCTCACACACTCCAAATGGAAAATCTCCTAAATATGACAAGCTTTCTGTCTACAGAGGAGACGTCAGTGACAGGAATTAGGCTTATTTTCCAGCTCGAGGATTAAAGCTGCAGCATGAATATTTAAAGGAGATTTATTTTGGAATCATGCTAAAGCAGCTACAAGAGTGGCAGCATGACTTTATCAAGTTATCCACGGTCAGGACACATGACCTGTCAATCAAAGGAAGATGACCCAACGGAAAGCAGGACGAGTTCCAGACCAAACGTCTGAAACTATACAAGTTTATCAAATAAATAAATTATTAGTGTGTTTGGGTTGTTTTGAGGTTTGATTTTATGCTCTGGAGCAGTGATGGAAGATCCCACACTTTTTTACACAACTCTACGATCCGAGTCTGTCCTTGCACGTGATTGGACCCATCAAAACTAAACCCCGCCCCTCCTGTGTGGATTCTCACCAGACATGAACAGCAGCTGTTAACAACTCATGTCTCCCCGAGCGGAGTAGACTCTTCTAGTTCACTACAAAGAACCAGTTCTCAGTCAAGTCATCACACCTGGAGGATCGAGAGAAAACGTTTCCGCGTAAAATGAACAAACTTTTTCTTAAGTTCCTAATCTGTAAATAACTCAAAATGCCCCTCAAGAGACATGTTCCTGGTTTATTCAATGACTGGACACATTTTTTTTTGTCTATTTTGGCTGTTTGAATACTTTTGATTTGGTTTTTATTAACCACATAAAATGTTTACAATTTCCATGTTTGGTATCTTTTTTTTTCCCCAACAAAACTTATATGACCTGGTTTTTACAGACTGGGCCCAAAACACACAGAAATCTTCAAATTTGAATTTAAAAATGTTGTATTTACTAGAATAAAATCCAAAAACATTCACGTTTTGTTTTGCTTGTTGCAAAATGACTAAAAAAGATGAATATATTGTAAGAACTGCAACACCCGTCCACCCCACCTTCACGTAAGATGTAACTAATAAGGTAGACGGTGAATTGGTGTATTCATCTGTGTGTCCACCTAACAAGCTGTGCCCTGGAAAGACGAAGACATTTATCTGTTGTCTGGTTTTACAGTAAAAACAACGATCAGACCAGAACACATCCTGCAAGAACCTGCTGTTGATGTTTTCTCCTCCTTAAACCAGCTTCATTTTGAGTTTTTATAAGCTGAACAGAGAAGTTTTCTTCTGTTTTCTGCTTCTGAAACAGGAACTTTCTGAACTTTGTTTCCACGCTGCACTCGCAAATCTCCGAGCTTTACACTGAAAAACTGCTGCCTCCCAAAGAACTCTTATAAAATTATAATAATAAAAGCTGATGGGACAGAAACAGAAAAGATAATAAAAAATAGCTGCATTCAGACATTAGATAAGAGGTTTAGTGTGCTTCATTCAGAAGAAAGAGAAAGCAAAAGTCAGGCATGTGTTATACATTTATTAGCACAAGGTGCAGACTGACGACAGAAGCACATCTATAAAAAGACAGGAAGACGACTGTATGTGGAACAAAGAAATTAACAGGAAGAAAAACCTCATGGAGTTCATACAGAACAGGTGTTGTTTTGTCTGTGGCTCACCTTCACCTCCTCATGCTGCTGCACTCATAACCCACCTACAGCTACTAGGAGCACAATGATATCACGATATCATACATGGTTAAAATGATTCGATTCAGTATCCAGAGACCGATGAGACTAACACTCACTGCTGAAAAAAAAAGACTAAAATATTGAAATCAAATTTTTAATCAGACATTTCTGATGTCTGATTCAGTAATACTAGAAGTTGAGCTTTAAGAGGTACAAAGGTTTGTCACTGGGGAAGGGTAGCATGCTCAAAGGTACTGCTGTTTTATTCCCAACAGTGTGTTTTGTACCTTATAAAGACCAGACACACTAATAGCTCGTTGTGTTTCTGTTTTATTGTGTTGCTGCTCTTCGGTTGTTGTTGTGATTCCATGTTTTCTTAAGCTCCTCCTTCTTTTTATAGTGCTCCGGGGATGTGGTGGAAAAAGTGGCCAGAAAGAGGGAGGTGTGGGGTTCTCTGTTTAGGCCGCTGCCCTTAGGACCCAGCTCTCAGCTAAACGTAGGATAGATGGATAAAAGTAACAGGATATCAGTATAACTGAAGCCATTTTGGTGGTTAGAACAAAGAAAATGAAAACAGTTCTACACATTCTTCCTAAGGAACGTCTCATTAATGATAATTTTCAGTTTGGATTGCTGATCATGTCTCGATGCTGATTAATGCATCATTACATACATAAACGTCTCGTCGTCCATGATGTGAAGGATCACGTGAGACCCTCTATCACCCGACGGCCTCATGCCCATGCCGCCGGTCATGATGGAACTCACTTCCTGCCTGAAACATCTGCTCTGCTCTAGATTGAAGTGGAACGACGCTGCGTGGCACACCTGGTGGAGGCTAGAGGTGCCGCGATCAGCTGCAAAGCATAAAAACAGCCGCTCCGCTGCGCTTCTGCACTCGGTGGAACGTAGCGGTAACACCTGAAAGGACGTCAGACAGAAGCCGTCTGAGGTCCATCACTGTGTCTCTGCAGGTTTGTGTTTTGTGGAAGACTCTGTCATCTTAATGAATATGAAGAGAATATTTTTTAAAAAAGAACATCTGAATCGGTTTGGACAAACCGAAATCCTCTCTGGTTTCTCAGCACTAGCTTGTGGCTAACGGATCACATCATCAGTTTTCAGCTTCAATACGGTTTTACAGCAACAAACACAACAAACACAACCACCACTCAGATTTCAGTGAGTCACATAAAAGCTTTTTCTAATAAAAAGAAGAACTGATTTTGGCCTGAACTTCATGTCTGGGACCACGTCATCTGGTCCCTGAATGTCCTGATTAATGAAGATGGAGGGAACTTTGGTGAGAGGGCTGCTGGGGAAAACAGATCCTTTGCTGAGTAAAGACATCACCATGTCGGGGAGCTAATGGAGAGGTGATGACAGACGAGCCTCGCAGCACCGCACACTCGGCTTGAAAGGTACTGGACAGCAGGACTGCTGGATGGTGTCTGTGCTTCACCACTTCAGGACATGAACTCATGAACTGACTGTCGGCTGCAGTGTCAGAGGAAGGCTGTGAGGGGAAAATCTGCAGATGTGTGGATTTTTATATGCCATTGCTTCTTTTTGCCCCGCCAGGCGTTTTTAAAACGTGGTGTAAAACTGAACTGAATCTTTTATTTTGGGACAAATAAAGCTAATTTGATGGAGTGAAAACAGTAAAGTTTCTTTCCTTTTCCAAAAAGGACTGTTTGTCCAGCAGAAGGAATCCCGGAAGAACGGTTTGTACTCAGGTCCTGATGAAGGAGTCATTAAAACAACAGCTAAGGTGTGTATTTATTGGTGTGTGTTGCACAGGGAGGAGGTGCAAAGAAGCAGAAGCACAGCTGATTGACAGTCATCAGGGCGATGGAGGCGGGTTCTAGTCCTCTGAAGCATTGGGTTGGGGAAGGAGGAGAGAAATAATGGAGGGAGGATGAACATGTGGTGTGATCGAAACATAATGGAAGCGGTAACGAGAATGAAAAATAAACAAGAAATCAACAAAAAAACAATAAATATGAGCAAAACGGATTTAAAGAGTAAAGAAAAAGGATGGTATGAAGGAATGAGGGAGGAAGAGGAAGATAGCAGGTTAGTAGGTGTCTCAAAAAGAAACGCAAGTCATCTAATAAATGTCAAACATGTCAAAAACAGAACATTTAATCTCGATACCAGCCATGCACAAGCACCATGCAGCAGAGGGCATGCAACATCTAAACACACACGCACACACACACACAGACACACTCTGTTAAGATTCGGTTTATGCTCTCAGTTCTCTGACCCAGTTACTGCTTTTACCTCCTGTGTCCTCTCTGGGGACAACTGGAATAGAAATGATGAATGGAACCCCTGCACCTTGGCAAGGCCAGATGCTCCGCTACTGAAGCTTCCAATAAATAAAGACTCTCCACTCCGCTGATCTGATGCAGTGAGAAACCAGTTAAAGAGATGAACCCGAACCTTAACAGAGCATCATTTTAACATCCTCTTCATCACATGCACACTTACAGTATGGTAACCATGGTAATACAAGATACTCGTATCATGCTAACAAACACGCCAACAGCGAATGATCTCCTACAGCATCGTCCACAGATGTACCAATCCCATGCAGCATCTCAGGTCCGATTAGCAGACCAACTGCACTATGAATGACAAGGTGACGTAAATACGGTCTGACAGCACCATGGCTACGCTTGAAATGCTAACTGCTAACAGGCTAACCATCCAGCAATAAGTTCATTCGTGTAATTTTAGTTGAGTATTTTACATTTTAGGTACTTAACTCTTCTTACTTAACCGTAACATTTCATATGTACATGTAGGGCTGGGTTTACAAAAAAATCGATTTATCGTTTAGAATCGATTCAAATTTAATAAATCTAATATCGATTCATAAAACTTGGAGATCGATTTTTTTTTTATACGACATGTCTGGCATGACTTGGTGAGCATATTTAGACAACTGGTTTCCTGCATCGCTTCCATCCAAAACCAGCTTCTCTTGCCGAGATCTAACTTTGATCATTCACCAGCGTGGATTACGTTCACCTGTAAAGTATTTTGCAGTGTTTTACCATCACATTAGCAACTGACGCTAACACAGCAGACAAACATGAGTTTTCTCATTTCTCTCAGGCAGGTGAAGATGGAAGTAGGCTTTCCACCGATCGGATCGGCTTGATCGGATCGGCCGATTTTTCACATTTTTTCCATTTTTTCTGATCGGCC
>JBAGKP010000020.1:25232728-25243458 GCA_037177255.1 Melanotaenia maccullochi
ATCCATCACAGCAGCATGGCTTCACAGGAGAAGAGTCCGGCTGCTGAACTGGCCTGCCTGCAGTCCAGACCTTTCACAAGTACACAACATCTGGAGCATCATGGAAGCAGGAATCTAGCAACCAAGTGTTAAGCAGCTAGAATCACAACATTCCTCTCCTAAAACTCCAGCAACTGGTCTCTTTCCAGACGTTTACAGACATGTTAAAAGAAGAGGGGATGCTACACCATGCTGTAGCATTCCCTCTTCAATTACTTTCCATTTAGCATTTTATGTTGTTTTTATATTGGATTGTGAATAAAATGTTAAATAATGAGGTTTACTAATTAATTCATTTTCTTTTTTATAATTGTTTTTAAATCAGGTTGCACTTTTGAGAAGAGCTCTCGTGCATTAATACTCTCCAACAGATCTGTTCACACACAGACCTTCAACCTGCTCACACATTCTCGTCAGCAGAGTTAATCATGTTCTAAAACTCTGAATGTGTAGCCCTCATTGCAACACAAAGACAAACAGCTAAAGGCTTCAGGGGGAGAAAAGCTCTACTTCTGCTGCAGCCTCTTCAGATAATCAGGTAAAAGAACTGGTCTGGCACCACAGAACCGAGCAGAACAAACCCAGGTACCTGTTGAGCTGTTTCTGAAGCAGGTCCAGACGCGAGTCCAACTGGTTGCGTTGCTGTCGGCTCAGGCTGTGCAGCGGTGTGTTGAGGGGAGGAGGAGAGCCCAGACTGCAGCTGGGGACCTCCTGGTACTGGCCACCCCCCCGGCTTTCTCCCCAGAAACTGAAGATGTTGGATACCCCTGAGAACGCTCCTGGATGAGGTGTTGAGGAGAGAATTAGTGTCTTTTGTTGACTGGGATTATTTCAGGATTCAAGAAGGATGCTGTGAAGCTTACCTGACAGGGCGTTGCAGGTGTTCCCGGTCTTGGGGTCTCCTTCACCCTCGATGTTCTCTCTGAAGGTCATGGGTGGGGCTTGAGCCTTCAGAGTCTCCAACAGTGCAGGTGGAGCGAGGCCAGTCACAACTGATTCCTCCCCCTGTCAGAGCAGATCCAGCTGTTACTCTGCTCGTACAATAACTACAAAAAACACAGTGAGTACAGGTACAGTGGAGGTGGAGCGTGATACCTCATCACCACTGGAGTGTGAGGAAACTGAGCTCCGATGAGTCCTCCACTGTCTCTTGGTTGCATCCTCCTTCTCCTTCTGGTTGTTGGCTGCTTCTCGCTGTTTTCGCCTTGAAGACTTATGGGACTTTTTAACTTCTCCAGCATCTGCATCATCTGGACAGAGGTGTGCAATGCCACGTTAAAGATTTTGGTCAAAACCAACACTTTCTGTCCACGCAGGCGGCTTTGACAGGCTAGTAAAGAAGAGGTGAAATGACCTTTTTCTGTGCGTCTTCGGAACGATAGCTTCCGTCTTCGTAGTTTATTGAACCCCCCGCAGGTGGAATCATCACTGCTGGGAGAGCCTGGGATCATGTTGGTCTGAAACAATCATTTACATAAAAATATTAACTTTCAGGGGGTGATTCAGAGCTTCTAAAGTTAGGTTGTTAACTCACATCTCTGAGGTTGAAGGTGATTTCTAGGTTGTTCCAGAAGTGATCTGCAAACTCAGGATACATGTCCAGCACTTCAAGAACATCTTCTCTGAGGATTTTATGGAGGTCACAGTACGTCAGTGCTCTCACATCAGCATTGGATTTACCTGGACGGGGGTACAGATTGATTGGCTCGCCAAAGATGTCATTTTTACCTGAAAAGGAGAAAAAATAAGTATAAATTTAGAGAACAGAAGTGAGTTCAGAGGTAAGATGGACATGTGTATGGTATTAAATTTCTTGAAGTTAACAGATTTCGGAGACAGCCTGGTGCAGACTCCTAAACAGTAAAGCTGGGTTCACATGGCTTTTATAATCACAGACACTTAATTGTTCCATTTGAAATGTGTACAACTTTGTCCTTACAGAAAAACGTGATATCTGAAACCTACTTGTGGAACCCATGTGATTTTGTTTCATGTAATCATAGGTTTTACATGGGAGTTTACATGTGTTTGACATAAAAAATGTGGATTTTACACGTGATTATTTGGGTCTCACATTGGACTTCACACTGGTTTCACATAATTATACGAGTTTAATGTGGGAATTTATATTGCTTTCAGAGGGATTTTACATGAGGGTCAAATACGGTTTTACTTCCACCAATTTGGTGGTGATTCAGATCACCACCTGAATCCAGGAATTTCTCAAAGGATTGTTTAGTTTTATGGTTATAGAGATCATTTTACAATTAGAGCAAAAATAATGCCCATAATCTGTGGCATTTTTTCTTTTTTACAATGGCTCGGTGGTAGTCTGTGCTCTCTCAGTGTTTCTAGTTTAAAAATAATTTGTTTCCCTGCTTGTGAAGCTCTCCTGAAATAAGGTTTTATGCTCTAATCCACAGTGACTCACGAATGAGGAACACATCAGGTGAGAATTTGGTGTTCAGCATCTGGTACAAGTACACTTTAGCATATAGACTGGGCAGTTTAAATTGAACGAGCGACTGTCAGATAGAGGGAAAACCACTCTACCTCTTATACAGCTGCTCCACTTCTCATGTTATCTTGATACATTCAATAATCAGCAACTGTAGAACACAGTAACCGCCAGCAGGTGGCACTATAAACCAAGATAAGTTTTAAAGTAGATACCTTCTTTAGATCCAAACCTGACAGGCCTTTAAAAATGATCATTAATTATGGAGATATGTCATTTCTGCTGGTTTTATGTTGCTCTGCACTGAAATAAACTTGCATGCTACATGGGAAATTCTCACAATGATCATCTTTTATAATCATTTTTATAACTTATTCTCTTAAAAAGATATTTTTATGTGTTTCTTCTCCACATGAGCTCCCTATGACCTCACAGTTAACAAGAGAGTGGGCTCACAGGTGAATTTATTAGTTTGTGACCTTTGTGGGGTTCTACAGGTCTAACAGGGTTGGATCTGTGTGACAGCCCCACATCTCCTCCACTGTTCTGTTTCTCCTGCTCTTCCTCTGAACCCCACCACAGCTTAGACACCTGTCCCTACTGTCCAGGGCAGAGACAGAGACAGGCCTGTCTGAGATTCCTCATCAGCAGAGTACATGCCGCTAAACCTTTGTAAACAAGTTAGTGAGCGCCTGCAGTGGCAGAGATGCTGCCAGCTGACTCACAAACAAAAGAAACAACACAACACGTTGGAGCAGTGAGCTAACTATGAGAGGAGAACAAAACTCTACAGAACTGCATCAGCAAGCAGAACCACAGGTTTTTAAGCCTGCTTTGGAACAGTAACTGGACATGAGCAGAGCCTATAGAAACAGTGTGCACAGCCCAACAAGAAAAACTGAGGTGGAACTGCAGCCATTGTTTTTTAAAGGTTCTACTCATCAGAAATCCTGTTCTATTAAAACCGTCTCCTCTTGTTATAATAATTTGTTACTGGACACAACTCAAATGTTCTCAAACAACCTCAAAGACAATTTCATACTGAAGGAAACCACATACCTGCTAAGACCACTGTGTCCTCCCTCTCCCCCTGAACTGTAATGATTTACAGTATTCGGGAGAAAGAGATTTAATACATTTTTATCCACAATTAAGAAACAATTTTTTTTCTCTTCTCTTATTTTGAAACAACTCCTCTGGCCTTTGAAAAAATCCTTTTGCATGGCACAGATGAAGCCTGTGGCAAGATCCGAGCCACTTTCTAAAGCTGTCAGCGAGGCTTCAGACCTAATTAATGGCATTACTCCTCTGAAATGATACAAGCCTCAATACACACCTCATGCTTCCTAAATTACTCTACACATGCTCCAAAGCCTTGGCTAAGTATGTCTTATCACTAGATGTCTGAGCACGCCGTCTTAAGGCCTTTTTATGTTCCCTTTATGTGCATAAAAAGGTATGTCAGTTTCAAATGTCACTGCTTTCATACTTCCATGAGTTTTTTTTATTTCTTTATTTAATGTTGGCATGGTTGTCAGACAATACATCTACTAGACGGCAGAGCAGAGTTTAGAGTTCACTTCATGATAATGTACATTCTCAGAAAGAGAAATAAAAAGAGGGGGCACAGTAGTGCCAGAAACACACACCTCTCCCCTCCCCTAACCAGGTCCGCTTTGAGTGTGTGCATGTGCAGAACAGCAGAGCAGCAAAACAGCTCAGCCTATCAGCAGATTGGCTAATGTTGTTAGAGCAACAGGATGTAATGGAGAGTAAATTTCCGAAAAACAGTTGCAACTCTTCAGCTTTCAGTAGAAGGTAAAAAATCATATTTGTACACTAAAATAATGATCCACAACAGTCGACTATCATTCTGGCTTACACAGCATTTCTGTTTAACTAGCGGTTATGTGGCTAGCTTTGCAGCTCCAGGAAAGCTACTTTTTAAAGGTGCTATAAAAATGTCACATGATCTGGTCATGCCAGCATGATCACAGATCCAAGGAAAACAGGGATAAAGGCACTAACTAGGAGGTCAACTTCAGCATGATTTTTAAGTGACCAGATATTTTTTAAATAAATTAATTTACATGATAAAATTTAACCAATCAAAAGAGACGGGTCTGTGAGAGATGGGGCAAAATTGATGTTTTCTAGAAGTGGGGAGGTGACAAGAGCTTGTTTGTGCTGAAAGTGAATCCTAAACATATACTCAGGCAGCCTGAAATTATTTGGTTGTTTGTCCAGTGATGATGTGCTTAGTGGTGGCGGGGAACAGAGCGAAGTGAAACAGGACTACTTGAAAATCGTTCCGCTTGGCACCAGACCGGAGAGTCATCATCAGATACATCCAGAACATCAGCTTGTGGATGTTTGCTACTCAACAATGATACAGAAAATTAGCTAGAGACAGCCTGCCATCTCCTTTTTGTCTTTCCAAATATTCCTTTCATATTTGGGGTACTTTTTTTTTAAATTTCAATTAAATAAAACTGATATGAGCTTATTTACGTACATAAAAAAGGAATTGGGGATAGAGTGGCATTGCTTGGAACAGAAATAAAAATCTGGGCATGATAGTCATTTTTACTGAGTTGATTCTTCCGGCAAGTGACAAGGGGCAGTTTGACCATCTCTCCATGTCCTCAAACACTGTTCTGAAATTGCTGTCAAACACATCTATGCACTTGTAAGTGACACAAACACCCAGGTAGGTAAAGCTTTCCGTACAAACGGAGAAAGCAAAGTCCTGGAATGACATCTGGTGTGCTTTGTCATTTATGGGGAATAGAACACTTTTATTTAAATTTAATTTATATCCTGAGACTTGCCTGAACTTAGTGATGAGCCAAAGAGTAATTGGCATAGTGGTACAAGGGTCTGCGAGATAAAAGATAAGGTCGTCTGCATGAAGTTCCACCTCTTGTAAATGTCCTGCCCTTTGCACTCCCACCAGATTGGTGGCCTCCTATAGTATTACTGCCAACGGCTCAATGGCAATATCAAATATCTGGGGACTCCGGTCCCTCGGGAAACGGAGAAATAGTCTGATACTATCCTGTTCATTCTTACCGAGGCTTGGGGTGTTGTATAAAGAATTCTAATCCATGAACAGAATGTATGACCAAAGCCAAACCTGAACCGATAGTCATATTCAATCCTATCGAACACTTTATGTGCATCTAAGGACAGTGTTAGTTCTGGTTCCTCATTGTCAGGTTGGTATAGAATGGTACATACTCTACAAAGATGGCTTGGTAATTGCCTACAATAAAACCAGTCTGGTCTGAATGGATCCAGTGGACTAGCCAATACCTTGGTCAAAATTTAGTAGTCATAACATAATAAGCTGACCGGATGGTAGGACTCGCATAACAAAGGATCTTTGTTTTTCTTAAGTAATAAAAAGATGGAGGCCTGTGTCATAGATAGGGAAGACTCTTTTTATCCAGGGCCTCTTCAAATACCTTTGATAGTAATGGTAATAATTTAGGACCAAATGTATTAAAAAAAAACTATTGGAAATCCGTCAGGGCTGGGGCCTTTCTGGGCTTAATTTTTTAATTGTGCGACTAATCTCTGTAGTTATAGTTTTCCTTTTTATTTGCCAGCATTTCTAATAAAGTTAGAAAGTTTTTCTTTCCTCTCAGTATCTCCATTCATTGAAAACATCTGGAAGAAGTTAAAGAAACTTTGAGATAATAATGATTATTTTACCCAAGATAGCAACCACCACATCTCCTCTTAGTATCTCAATGGATCCCCTGGATATGAAGTAGAGGGCAGTGAGGACGTCTCCGGCATGGACCAGTGTGTCACCCGGGGGTGCGTGGGTTGTCTTGAACTTCATGGCAAGCGCCCTGAGGCAGCCCTTGGTGGAGCCTTTAAAGGCCTTGCAGTTCTGCAGCAATGTCCGGTTCAGATGGAGGCAGATGTCTGCCTGGAGACACTCGGGGAAGCCTTTCAGTACCTGGGGAGGGAAGGCAGGGCAGCAGAGGGAGGAAGGGAGGGAGAGGAGAAAATGGACAGTTTTTTCAGCTGTTTTTGTTTTCATCCTCTCTGATGACCTCTAAATGTAAACACCAAAAAACATGACAACACTCAACATTGATTTTCTCTGATTTTACCAACCTAGTTGAAGCTTTGGGAGCCAGTTGTATTGTTTTTTAGAGTTTTCTTTCAATCTGAGTAGCAGAGTCTGAACATAGTCAGAATGCCCAGAGAGTTAATTAATATAAAGAAAGAAAGACAAAGAAAACCCTTTAAAGCAGCACACCATGGACGTCTCTTCTAACTCAGGCTGACTTCACAGAACAGGGCTGTGGTGTATCTAAAACACCCACACCATGCGCTCCCTTTCCATTTCAACATGGACTCCATCTTCACCTCTGTATTGATACCCCTGACAGATGTATCAAGCTTTTTCTTACACTTAACACACTGAAGTAAATAAATTGAGTGTTGTTGATAAGGTGTTCGCAGGTGTTGTGAAGATCCAAAATGCAGCTTTATCTATAATGAGATTTTAATTTTTCACTCACTACACAAAGTTTTAGCCAAGAGAAAAGCTACAGAAAGTATATTTACTGATTCCATGTACCGGTACATTTTTAGCTTATTTGACAATCCCAACTCCAAAAAGGATGATCAGAACGTAACATCCGCAGGGCCTGAAATCCATCATTCTCTGTATTATAAACAGTACAGATTAAAATATACTAATTTTAATAAATCTGTTTCAGGGTACAGCACCAGATACCTCTGCAGCTCTAAACCAATTGTTAATCGTAGCTCATGTATCATTGACTAGGGTTTCTGGAGCAGACCAGGATCAGGTTTGTTAACATGATCAAATATTTCAGCCCAAGCTTGAGGTTTCTGCAAAGACTTTTTATTTTTTTATGCACTTTAACCATTAAAACTCCCCCCGACTTTTGCTATTTTATTTTTAGCTCCGTCTTTATTATTATTATTTTTTAAATGTAATAATGCATGTAGAACCTAAGCCTTTTTAATCACAGTGAACAACCAGTTATTATTTCTTTAGGACAGCCTCAGTTGTCAGATTATGAGACTAAAATTCTGTAATATGTATCAGTAGATATGACACCATAAAGGCCATCCAAAGCAACAAAACAGAATTTATTACTAACAGTACTTTGTAAATGGTCTGTATTATAGCACTTCACTGTACCTGTAATGATACCCAAAGCTACAAGCTCCACTTTGTACGTAATAACACACAGATTAACAGTGACCAAGCATCTGCATGTCATTCTCTCTTTTCTTTCAGGAGAAAACGTATAGGCAGTTAAACAAACACACACCAGGAATTATTTACATATTTACACTTTTTCGTTCAGCTGCTTTCTTTTTGGTTATTTGCTACTATTAACATACTATTCTCACAAAACTAACTCAAACTCAGCTAGATTTGTGGGACCACTATGCATCAAAAATAATTTCTGGGCTTTATTCCAGCCATTGAAGACCATTTTTTATTGTTCCTTTCAGACAGACATAGAACTTTCTGCTCACTTGTTGATCTTTGGCTGCTCCTGATTGGACATTACCATTAGTATCAGCTATCTGATTGGTCAAAAGTTTGACAGGAAGTGGGAAAGGGGAAGCTATCCATCACAATTTACTCCACAGAGTTACACAGTACCATTTATGAGAAGTTGTTGACAATAAAAACGATAATGCTTGGGGGTGCCGGTGATCTATCAGAGTTTTAAGGGTTAGACTCATTTTAAGGACAGCTGTATCTCTCCAGATGGTTTTACTGTTTAACTTTACATCTGTGGCTCATTCACTCAAGTTTCAAAAAGGTAACCTTATTGAGGCAATGTGTTTGCTTTTGCTCTTTTTCAAGTATAGTCGTGTTGTTAGATTTTACAGTGAACAGATTAAGGCCCTGATCAGAAGAGATTTCTTCTCTTTTTTCCATGTAGGGTTCATTCCAGCATCAGATCTCCTTGTTCTTTCCCATCGCTGAGTCCTAGCTGATTGAGTCAGCCATGGAGAGAATCATTACAGTAAACATGCTCTAATTTAAATTAATTTTGCATTGGCTTTCATGTGCCTGCGTCAGTCTTACATGGGCTGACGTGCTGACGCTCCTGGTAAGATGTATTGTGTCACTTCCTGTGTACCTTACTTGTTTTCTGAGCACCACTAGTTCTTTTTTGAGGCCGGTTGGCTGATAGAAGCATAGCCCTCATGTTTAAGCCCCTGTCTAACCTCCAACCTGTCCACATTTCTAACAGATTTACCCCACTCAGCGACAAACCGGCTGAGGAAAAAGTCTTTCTAATTGGTAGCTCTATGGTCAGAAACGTGTCATTAGAAACACCAGAGAGCATGGTTAAATGGATTGTAGGGGCCAGAGTGAGTGACGCAGAATCCCATTTGAAACTACTGGCTAAGGGTTAATGTAAATAAAATAAGAGTTGATCATAAATAATCTTTTTGAAGAACTTCAGTCAGGATTTAGAGCTCATCATAGCACAGAGACAGCACTTGGTGAAGATTAGCAATGGTCTCAGATAAAGGACTCCTGTCTATACTGATCTTGTTATATCTCAGTGCTGCATTTGACACCACTGATCACAACATTCTGTAACAGAGGCTGTAACATGTTATTAGGATTTAAGAAACTGTAGTATGCTGGCTTAAGTCATATTTATCTGATAGGCTTCAGTTTGTTAATATTCACACAGTAAGTCATGGAGTTCCTCAGGGTCCTGTACTTGGACCAATACTTTTCCTGTTAAACATGCTTCCCATAGGTAATATCATTACACAGCATGGTTTCAACTTTCATAGCCATGCGGCTGATACTTTGATATACTTATCTTTGAAGCCTGATGGAACCAATCTGTTTGTTAGATTACAAAGACATCAAGATCCGTATGACTCTGAGCTTTCTCCTTCTAAACTTAAAATGAGGTTGTTGTTTTTGGACCTGAAAAACCAGGACAAAATTGTCTAGTTATGTAATTAATTTGGATGGCATTAATTTGGCCTCCAGTACTACAGTGGGGACATTTGGAGTTATTTTTGAGCAGGACTTGTCCTTTGGCTCACATTCAAAACAGGTTTCAAGAACCGCCTTCTTTCACCTACATAATATCACTAAAATTAGGGAAATCCTGTCAGAGAGTGATGCAGAAAAACTAGTTCATGCTTTTGTTATTTCTAGATTGGACAACTGAAATTCCTTTGGGTGGTCCCAAATATGCCCTGAAAAGCCTCCAGTTGATCCAAAATGCTGCATCGAGGGTTCTGATGAGAACTAGCAGGAGATATATTTCTTCAGTTTTAGCCTCTCTTCATTGGCTCCCTGTTAAATCTAGTCTAGAATTTAAAATTCTTCTTTTCACATATAAAGCTCTCCATGACCAGGCTCCTCCTATATCAAATATCTCATAGTTCTATATATTTCCACCAGAGTACTTCACTCTCAGACTGCAGGTTGACTTGTGGTTCCCAGAGTCTGTAAGAGTACAAAGGGAAGCAGCGCCCTCGGCTATCAGACCCCTCTCTTTTGGAACCAGTTTGGGTTTGGGAGGCAAACACCCTCTCTATATATTTAAGATCAGGCTTAAAACCATCCTTTATGATACATCTTATAGTTGGTGGTGGATAACCATCCCTTAGTTATGCTGCCATAGGCTTAGTCTGCTGAGGGACTCATGTTGTACTGAGCACTGCCTTTTCATTGCTATGCTCATTATCTTCCATGCATAAACACGTCAGTATTGGCATCATTCACATATTTCTCCTCTCTCAGCAGGCTTCCCTGGCTAAAAGTTGTGGTGCCTGTTGGTTTCTCATTCCTGTCCACACACCAACCGGTTGAGGCAGATGGTTCCCATTCCTGAGCCGGGTTCTGTTGGAGATCTTTTCCTTTCTGTTAAAAAGGATTTTTTTTTTCCTTTCCACTGTTGCCCGCCACCCTGTACATGCTCAGGATGGGGGATTGAATTTAAGATTTAGTTTTGATGCAATCTGTTGGTTTCCTTAACTAGACTATTATTTATTATAAATTAGCTTTTATAAATAGTTATTGGAGGGCAGTGGATTGGCTTGAACTGATTATACATAAAGTGCTCTGAGATGATGTTGTAAATTAGCGCTATGTGAATAAAGCTAAACTGAATTTTATTGAATTTCAATCATGAGCTGTTGATTTCAGCCTGAGACAGCTCACAACACATCTGCATATATA
>JBAGKP010000020.1:25329331-25346074 GCA_037177255.1 Melanotaenia maccullochi
ATATATATGGCTACATTAGCTAGTCCAGTGCTGTGCTATTAAGTTATAACATACCTTTGTAGTTGTAGATATCAGAGGAAATGTACATCTTGTATAATTTTTAGGGTCAGAGCTCCCAATTGGAAGTAGCCGATGAACATCAGTAATTGATATCTTCGGGAGTTCTTATAGGCACCTTGTAAACACTCGTTATCTTGCTACCTAGGGCCAGACCGGAAGTTTACAAACGCACACTCAAGCATCAAGCCCATAGTCTTCATAAAAAGTCAGCTGTATTTTAAAAATCTTGACATTATGGCTGGATTTCTTATAGTTTGCTGCACATCTAGAGTGAGTCACTGCAAAGTCCTCAGGTGTCTTTGCAAAGATGACAAACTAATAACGATATCATCTCCGTAACTTAGACACAAGAGGATCTGCCAATGAGTCAAACCTGAAACAGAGTCAAACTGATTTAAACTCAACAAGCAGGACATGATGGAGCTTCTCTGGAGGAAACTGAAGCGTCTTCTGTTTAGAAGCAGCTTGTTAATATTGTAGAAAAGAATAACATCATCTTATAAAAACACAGCGGCAGTTGTCAAATAGCTTACAGTATTCATTTAAAAAAACATTTTTTTCATATTAAAATGATCACATATATTCAGAAAAACTCAATTCCTTTTTGTAAAATTGATGTTAATTCAGAAAAACACAGCTTTGTTTTTTAAGTGAATACAGAATGTTTCTGTAGGATGTGACAGAAAAACTGTGCAAAGCATCACAAAAATTCAGCCCTCTTAGTACGCTGGTGTAACGCTCCTGTGAAAATCCACTCTATGTTTCTGTGGACAAACTGTGAATTGCATTGTGCAAATACCCTCTAAATATTCCTGAGTCATCGTCTTGTTTCCTCCTTGATCTACCATCAGGGTTTACAAAGCATTTGTAAAACTGGAAAATGGTTCAGATGTTTTTTTTTTTGAAGATGTCATGACTGACATTTGGTGACCCAGTTTCAGCTTTGTGTTCCTATAAAAGGCCCGGATGAGATGTTACAATCAGCATCAGAGAGGAGAGCTCCTCCTCTCTCTGGCAGACGTGGGCAGACAGTTGTTACCACAACAGCAGTGCCTGGCTCGTTGGCTTATCATCAGCATCCTGCAGATTGTTGTGGTATCATAAGAAAATGGCATCCAGATGCTCCTGCAGTGACAGCCAGGAGACAGGGATGTATGTGTGTGTTCCTACTGGTGCAGCAGAGAGAAAACATGTACCAACTAACTGTCTATAGCAGAGCTATTCAATTCAGTCCTACGAGGGCCGTAGTCCTGCAGGTTTTCAAGGTGTCCCTGCTCCAGCACACCTGACTCAAATTAATGAGTCATTGTGCATCTGATGCTGCATTCACTGACCACTGAAAACTCTTGTTTCATCTAAACAGCAAAGCAATAAAATGGATCTGCAGGCTGACGGGTTACTTTCCCCGTGGTGTAAGTTGAAATTCATGTAATATAGATTTCCAGCTTCACCACCCCCAACGTGAATGAAAGCAACATATGAGCCTGTCAAGTTCAGGTGGACTGAACAACTGTGAGGTTTACAAGGAGAATCCAGTTTGTTTGTTTTTTACTCCACATTAAATTTTCTAGAGTGAAGTGTTTAGGGGAAAAATTCTCTCTTAATCACAATAAATCAGGGAAACAACATCCCTTCGCATCCCCTTTGGTTTCCGCTTCTGTATATCATGAAGCCTCCAGCATGGCTGATAAACTCTACCAATGAGTGTAGTGATTGGATTTTCTTTTTACAAATGACTTAGAAGGACTTTGTGAGGTTAAACCTGTTGAAGGGGAGACTCTCTGGCTTAATTAAGTGTGTAAAGAAAATTACATTAACTAGAATTTATCTCAAAGTATCATCAGAGTTTTATGGCACAATTTCCTTTATGGTGTCAGAAGCCACAACCGGTATAGATTAAATGGGGATCTTGTCCTCAATTAACTCCAGACATCCTTAAATTAGATTTCATCAACAAGCGAAAAGGGCCTGGGGACAGACATCCCAAATGATGGATTATTTTTGGATGGCTTTCTTCATTATGTTACATATATTTAAGTCAAATATTTGTGAAGCTGGGCTCCTGTGTTCAGTGCTGAAGGTTAAGGTCTTCAGGACTCCATTCCTGCACACACGCTTTCACAGCAGGTAGTTTCAGCCTTTCACGTCCTCAAACATGACTGAATATATTTTAACATTTTTCATAAGATTTTTAAAAACCATAATTTCCAGCCTTTATTCTAAGTATGTTCAGGCTGCTGGTGTTGCTGCTCCGATGCTGCTTCCCAGCACACAGCAGCAAATAAAAGCTCACTGGAGACGACGCTGATAGAAGATCTCCAACATGTTGCTGCAGACATTGAAGCATCTGAGCTGTCTCAGGAAGTAGAGCCTGCTAGAGCCTCCGTGTTGGATTTCCAGTCCAGTCTGTGGTCCATGGTCCCTCCCAGGTACTTCTAGGTTTCAGCGATCTCCACCTCCTGCTCCATGATCTTCAGTGCAGTGTTGTTTTCATCAACGATGATGAATTTATTTAATTGAAGAACCTTTTTTTCATGACGCTAATGAGAAGTGACGAGCTAAAAATGGCTCTCTGATGACTAAAACATGACGAGACGTTTGCAAAATTTCGTTGATGACATGAGACAATACGAAAACTTTACCAAAGTAAGGATGTTGTTGCTCTTTGCTTTTTTTAAGTAACTGATTCCACTTTATCTGTGTGATGGATAACCATAAGTAGATCAGAAAGTATCTGCTGTTGGTTGGGAAACCTTCTAAGTCTAAAAACATTCCTTTTAATTTTCTAATTATCGATGAAAATAACCAAAAAACAATCTTACGATGTGTTGCTATATGTTTACGTTATAGATCTGCTGTTTTCTTGTGTGACATTTCTGTATGATTAATGAAAAAGGTAAAATATAGAAATAAAAGGTTTCTGCCCAACAACACGGCAGCATTTCATCCCTGTTGATGGGAAAGTCTCAGCTAAAGAAATTCAGCTCTTTTAACATTAAACTGATTTATAAAAATTTTAAATTATTTGAATAAACTTCAACACACAAACTGAATCTGTTGACAACTATCAGGATCATAGAAGCAGGAAAGTGTGTTTCTGCAGCAGTTTTCTTTCTGACGTCCCAAAAGCAGCAACATTAAAAGGCGTAAAAATGAGGAGCAGCTTGCATGCATGAGCTGATCAGCATCTCCAGCACACATGATGGGATTCAAACCGTGCCGAGTGATCCAAACTGGATGCTCTGAATATTCCTCCCTGTACGTTTAAACTGACTTCTCCTCACGTTGCACCTGTCAGGTCACTGCAGCTTGTCAGTTTCCTCAGAAACAGTGATGATATGAAAGAAAACATCTTGATCAGAATAATCTGTCTCCTCCAGTTCAGTGAGCTGTGGGAATGCTTTCAGTCTGATGCAGCTGTTATTATTGAAAGATAAATTTGATGGTTTCAGCTTTCCCAACACGAACGTGTGCAGATACACACTACACATGACGGCAGGTGTAAGAAAGCGGTGCAGAGCTCATTTCTTTCCACCTCCCTCTCTGATCTCCAGTAACAAATGAGACCATTACCTCTCCTTTCCAAGGTTCGTGTCATTGTCCCACTTAGTTTTGTTGTACTGCTGAGGTAGGCAGCATTCCCTTCAACCACCCGACCCTCTCCATTGCCTCCCCTCCCCCCTAAGTGGGGTTTGGGGCTGTAGCTGCTGGTAAAAGGATGGAGAGGAGACCCTCTAATCATGCATCTTCCAAAGCATCGCATCAATGTTTTCTCTTGTGTACATGTGAGTGTGTGTGCATGGGTTGCATAGAGAGTGGTCGCGTGTGTGTGTGTGTGAGTGTGTGGTGTGTGACCACAAGCCTCCAACCGCAGGCCAGGTGCTCACAATGTCCAATATGACGTATGGCAATGTGACATCAGAGCTATATCTGGAAACATGCATGTCCTTGCATGTAGGTGTGGGTTTGCAGTGTGTGTGCTGTGTTTCTGTTGCGTGCACTTGAGCAGGTTGAGTCCATTAGCTCCTTTTCCACAAACACCTTGCTTTACATTTGCAGGTAGCTCCTGTAGTTGGCCTCTGTGGAGTAATTGCAGGTGTCTTTCGGGGCGCATACATCAAGTCATTCTTCAGTGACATGCAGTGAGTGCACATATGTGTGTGTTAGCAGAGTAGCCGCTCCCACCATGCACTGTGTGTAGGACAACAAACAATTAGGCTCATGATCAATCATAACCATATTCACGACACACAGGGTCACAAATTCAACCATTCTGAACATCAGTGTGTGATCCAGTGTTGCTGATAATTTATTAACAGGAATGTCCAGAAAAATGATCAAATAAAAAAAAGCTCCTCAAACAGCCTAT
Organism: Melanotaenia maccullochi; assembly: GCA_037177255.1. Classification (NCBI taxonomy): domain Eukaryota; kingdom Metazoa; phylum Chordata; class Actinopteri; order Atheriniformes; family Melanotaeniidae; genus Melanotaenia; species Melanotaenia maccullochi. The sequence continues at coordinate 25,333,761 of JBAGKP010000020.1, forward strand.
CAGCAGCTCTGTACCAACTCTGCCCTCCTTCCACACACACATGTAGAAAACCTGAACAGAGCCTTCCCCTTAATGTCCAGCCAATAACAGAGCCCCAAATGAGAAGCATCAGCGTTCACTTTGATTGACAGGTTTGTGATTTCTGAGCTTCTGACATGTTCAATGACACTCTGTAAATGTCAGAATAGTCCTGTATTATAATTATAATTATAGTCACCTTAGATTGACATGTTTTGTCATTTTGAGCAGGACTGAAGTTTTTCCAAGAAATTTATGCAGAAAAAGCTTTAAAAGCAGGTTTTTCTAAAGTCACATGATTAAAGTCCGTTTTATATCCGTTTTTTCGAAGAGGACATATTTGTCTGTAATGACTTAAGAGACATTTACACTGGTAAATACAGAAATTTTGTTTCTGCAGATGTGGTTAGGGCACCAAAATGGCTACAGCAGCGCCGTGAGAGTAGTTAGAGTACAGTAGTGGGTGCTTGGTGAGCCTCATGATTTTAGTGGGCAAAGTTGGCACATGTATTAAAGTCTCTTGGCAGGACATTAAATGGGATGACCTGGTACAGGCTGATCTCTCGGCACAGACTCAACTTTGTATTCTGGTGCTCAGTCAGGCTGGGGAAACATCCTTTGGCCCTAAAGTGTCCCCCATTACTATCTGTGTTTATCAGTGCTGCAGAAATCAGTTAATAAATAAACAGACGGACAAAACTTAATTTCCTTTGATGTGCATGAGTGGAGAACCAGAACCAGATGGAGAGGAATTACAGAGAAAATCTGCTGTGTGAACGAACCGCAAAACGCTCGCCAAGAACAGCCCCAACAATCCCTTTCACCCCTTTAATGTCCACGGTGGGGAGAAGGAGAAAGAAACGAGGACATGATAACGGAAGCATATCTGCTGTCTCTGGGGAAAAGGAATGGGAAGAGGAAGCTGGCTTGGTTAAGGAGAAAGCTCCAGGGAGGTAGTTGGAAGGGGAGGTTGAGGTCAGAGGGTGGCTAATGGCGGAATAGCAGAAAACGAAGGGAGCAGGACTTTTCTCTTGTTTTCAGGCTGAAAAGTGAGCAAGAAAATGAGTGGAGCTCTCCTCTCTATTAGCAATGCCCTTGTGAAAGTCTGCAGGGAATGAGTCTAACAGCAGACATCAGAGACCAAAAGTACTACTGAAATACACAAACCCCGTATTTGGGATGTTTCCTGCCTTAAGAAAAAATTGGAAAAAAAATTGCAAAATGTAGAAATGACTAATTAGACAAGTAGAGGGAGTTTGCAGACTGTGACTAAACCACTAAATACAAAAAGCTGATTTTTACAGCACAAACCTGACGGGAGCTGTGCGGCGAGATGGGTCGAATAAATCAAAGAGAGATAATCTGATGATGAATGACACCACAAATTCAGCTCAGCACAGATGAGACAAGGAGTGAAGCGAAGAGGAAGATGAAAACAGATGAAGATGTGAATCCAAACTGAACTGGATGTGATGAAAACATTTTTCAGACTCTGCTGAGCAACAACACAGAAAACAGTGAGAATAAGAATCTTTAATCTTTGATCAACAGAAAGTTGGAGCACAACGAGAAACTGGGGTGAAGCATTTTAAATGAATAAGAAGGATAAGATAAAAATGATGCTTTATGTAGCCTAGATGATATAAATTCAGTAAAAAATAACCACGCCCACCATACGGACGGATGTAGATTCAGTAGTTTCAGAGTTCTGAACTTTTACAAAGCTCCTAGAAAAATATTGCTGCAGATATTCCTGGGACAGGTTTGTGCTTTAGAGGGATAAGGTTGGCGGTTTGGTTCCCCCAGTCATCTGTCGTTGTGTCCTTGGGCAAGCCATTTCGCCCTCCTTGCCTCCAGTGTCGACATCGCTGGTGAATGAATGTGGAGGAATGTTCGGTGATGGTCAGAGAGGATTAGCTGCCACGTTTTCATCAGTCTGCCCCGGGAAGCTGTCGCTACACTTGGCCCTGCATAGCTGAAGCATAAACATGTCTGCCACCAGCAGCTACTGTGTTAGAGAAGGTCCTAAATATGTGGCGGTGTGACCCATAAACCGCTAGCTTCCTCCTCAGCTGAACCATAAACACACGCAGCAAGAGAAAAAAGCCGATCAGCTGATCACCGACAGCCACACGGAGACGACCAGAGATCCACTGGTCAGACACCCTGATTTAAAGATTTATGTTAAAAAAGTCTCTAAATCCTAACATGAATTAAATGGAAAATAACTTATTTTATGTGTTTATTGATTTTATGATTGTTTTATTGGTTATGTCATATAACCAAATTGGTATTTAAAGAGTTAAAATAATTACAATAATTGCATGCTTGGTCTTTTTAATTAGGACTAAAAATTAAAAATTTAAGCAAATAAAAAGTGGAAAACTATGTAATGTTTTTGGGAGAGGATTTTTGTTGTCTACTAATGACCTGAAATGGTAGTAAACCGGTTCAGGGGTTAAGGTCTGTGGACATTTTTTTAAGAACTATGTAGGGATTCAGGTAGACTCAGTTTAGTTTCCTTCCTGTTTGCTGTTTTCTCTCATTTCTTTTCTAGAAATGAATAAAAAAAGATCAATAAAAATAAATTAAAAAAGGAGTAAGGGGAATTAAATAGCACATATGATCATAAAGAACTGAACACATGACAGGACTGACTGACGGACGATGGCATGCAGGGGCAGAGGGGTGTCCAGGTCGAGGGCCAGGCCAGCTGCAGGGCTGTGAAGGAATCAGACTGGTGAAGCATAAGCAGGCAGGAACAACCAATCTTTGGGAAGCAGTGAAGCTAAAAACAGGCGTGCGAGGTCCCAAGGACAGCAAGTAGGCATAATATATTACTGTGTGCGGCTAATTTAGGAGTTTGGGTCGAGATGTGGTCAAGAATACTAACCCATGCTAAGATACAAACATGACATTAAACCAGGTTCCTGGGCTTATTTTAATTGTTTTCTCATTAGACCCTACCCTATTTTAAAAACCACCTATTTAATACATCTAATATCCACCAATACCTTCGCAGCTATGTGTCACACAAGCTGCTGGATGGAGTATATTTCTGCATGTGTGTAGAGAACGCTGGATGTGTATGTGCTGCTCTGCACATAAAGGTCAGGACTGATTGCGTGTCAGAGGCTAAACAACAGAGGACACGTTAATAAATGCTGCCACAGATTATGTGTGGACAGAGAGGATGTGAGCCATGTTTGCTGGCACTGATGGCCGAGTTCGTGTCTGTAAGTGAAATTACACGTCAAGCCAGACAGATTATACATGTCGTTAATAAGAGCGTTCACGCAGGCAGAAATGATGCGACCAGCAGCTCTGACAATGTAGTCCAACTGTATAACCTTAACCAAAGCTCCCCGCTCATCACTTTACTGCTACTGGCTCGTTTCCAACCAGTGTGGGTGACAACATGATGATTCAACTCGCTCATTAGTGCAACGGATGAATATGAGCAGGGGTGCTTTTGTGTGTATCTGAAGGTAACTGATGCTGAGAAACGCAATAATTAATCACAAACACACACACACACACACATGCTTACAGGCCCTTTAATTAAAGCTTAGTCCCCTGTTTTTCAAAGTAACCCAGTTAGTTGCTGTGGTTGGATTCATGAAAATGAAACTTAAACAGAAACATGCATGTGTGTATAAAGGAACTGTGTTGAGTAACACTTTATGATGACACGTAAGAAAGAAGTAAACTTTCAGAATTTATCACGTCTTCAGGAGATGAACCACATGAACACTGATCTCTTTTCCCCATCTGACGACCACATCCATGATTTGTAGGTTTAAAATAAAATAAATACCAGCTGGTGACCATTTTAGTGTCACTCAGTCCCCAAATCATGACGCAATGTTTTTACTGTTGTACTAACACGCCGTCCAATTTTCCAAATGAAGATAATCGCTGCAGAACCTTCATGGAAACTTCAACAAAAACACACATCGGCTTGCACTGATCAGGACATCCAGCCTCCTGAGTCTGGGATGTGGTTGGATGAAGAACTACTAAAAATCTTGCACCTTCATTTGATTTGTTTTTACACTGCGCTTTATGCAAGGGGACCACTTGGACACCTTCACGCAATTCCAACAAATTCCCACTAGCAGGCGATATTCCCAAAAACAACCACTGACCAGGAAGGAAGCATCTTAATCATGACTGTCACACGTTTCTAGCGTACATTTGGCAGGTTAGGAACACAAGCTCACACACATTGACACGAGGTAACGTTGCGTGTGCGGGTTGCAATACTGACTTTGAACACTAGAGGCTCTATTGAGCAGGAACACGGGGTCAGAGGTAAAAACAATGGCAGCTAGTTTTCTTTATGACTTCCCTTCCCTGACAAACACTTTCAGAAGACGTGACAAAGTAAGAGCGCATATTACAGCAAAATGTTTTTAATCAGAATCGTTTTTGTTGCAAATCTCACCAACTTTGTCAGAAGGATGCTAAACACTGTGTGTTTATGCTGTAACTGGAAGTGAATGACAGCTCTCCAGCTCTGATGACCCAGTGAGCCTCAGTCAAGTCCTCTAGAGTAACTACGCACTGCGCAGCTAAAGCGTTTTTCCACTCTGAGGTCAACAGAAAGGCTTTCCAGCAGCTCTCAGAGAAATGAACTCTCGGCTTGTGACATGTTTTGATAACACTCATGTCTGATCAGAATCTCCACTTTCTGCTGTGTTTGCAAACATCAAAGTCTCCACATGTGATGCTCCGTGGCATCTTTGCTGTTACTCTCGCTGCAGCATGTGAGCCACTCCGGGGAAAATATGAGAGTTGGATTTTCCAGCCATGACGACCCTGAACTCTCGGGGCCGGTAGATGGGTCTGCAGTTAGATATTCCAGTGGAACAGTGACTGTCTGAAGTCCTTGTATTCAGCTGTTGAGATTACTCTGCTGTTCTTGCAGAGTCTTTGCTCCTAACATGACAGCGTACTGTGCAACCTGCTAGCTTAGTAGCTGTATCGGGTTTAAGTAGATGAAGCCAGGTTTCTGTAAGCAGCAGAATACAACACAAACACATTTGCTTGCTGTAATCTGCAGTTTCAGTTTATCTACCTTGTTGATGGATAGTATGTGGAGAGAAACATGCTAAGGAATGCGGTTCGTTTCTTCTTAGCCTAGCAAGTATTCTGTCTCTTTTCTCTTCTGCTGCCTCCTCTTTATTCCGACGGGGATGATGATCCACGGAGAACCCATCGTCCTTGTTATTTCCTCTGGAATGTTGTGCATGCATATAAAATCCTTTCTGAATGTCCATGAACGACCTGAGCGAGTGATGTAAAACATGTCTGATTTATCAACAGCTGATTACTTACTAATGTGTGTATGAATGGCCTCCACATTGGATAAAAAAAGATTTTTTCTACTTACGAATATTCAATATTTCATCCACAGGATGAAATTTAGGACGACTGATGAATGAGGGCCCAGGTCTGACATTTAACTTGATCCTTCCATTCATATAACAGTTAAACATATTAATACAAATGTTTAACATTTATAAAGTGCTCCATATTGTCTCAGTTAAACACACACACACACACACACACACACCTTCTAAAAGCCAGTGACAGATGGGATCTGACAGTTCACTTTGCGCGCAGTGCCAGGTAGGGATGACCTTTTAAGACGACTGGCAAAGCAGCAGAGACGGAGGGAGGAGAATGGAAAGAGTGAAGAAAGGAAGAATGGAGGGAGACTCCCACAGAGAACCACTGAGGATGGAGCTGACTGCTCTTTCAAACACTGAAAACCTGGTCCAAATACCACCGGATGCTGAAGAGCCGGTCCTCACAGCCGGTCGGCGGGACCAAAACGCTTTTAGTCTCATTTCTCTTCTTTCATTTGCAGTAAGTCTCTTTCCAGGTTTACTATTTTCCAATTTCTGTTCAAGACTCCAAACTCACCTGGAGATTTCAGCCTGAATCGTGACGATCGGACCGACCTGCAGTTTATCAGCAACATGTGACCTCGATAAGGTTTAATGAGTGAAATTAATAGGAAGGAAACAAAAATCTGCCTTTCTAAAATGTTGAGCCAGAGGTCAGATTACACCAGAAGAACGAGGACTCCTTTACTCAAAATACATTAGTTGTCTCAGAGTTTAGAAAATCTGAGCCTCTACTTTGACTAAAGTTCATTAGTGATCATCATGTGCTTGGATTTACCTGGTTGGATTTACTAGTTTCTGAGACCTGGTTAGGACCAGATGACAGATCTTTCTCTAGTTAGAGACTTGGACTTGAGTCACACATGAGTTCAAGCCCTGTTTCCACCAGCGAGTCAGTGCACATTATTTCTGCTGGAATATCTGGCGTCCCAATAACACTGATCCAACCCAAACAGGTGGAGCTTAAAAGAATCATCACTTACCGTGAGAGTCGGCAATAAGAACAAATCGTGAAAATAACCAAAAAAAATGTCATTTATTTTTTAAAAATTGGTATTGAATATCTTTACTAAAATACCTGTTTTTATTCTCTTAGAATGAACTATTTATATCCACCTGCTGTGGGTCCACATACATGACAGCCGCCATATTTGTGCCACTGACAAACGACTGTGTGTGAAGCTTTAAAACTGAAATACCAGCTGTGTTTGGTAGGAGCTGGATCACCGTTTGAGACACATAATGTCACAAAAGAACCATCGAAGAAGACGGTACACATGTAAACAATGCTGAAGTAGTTAGTCATCGCTGCATCGCATAGAACTTTGGCCACTGACGGCCACCATCCATTCTCAACTTTGGTATTTGAAGTCAATGCTATGCCTATTATTACCACTAGATGTCAGTATTTCTTAACACAATGTACCTTAAAACTGAAGCCAACAAACCAACAAACCCACTGTAAACAACTGGGTTCTACCAAGTTTCAGCCTTTTCTGCTTTAGTAATGTTAGCAATATTTATTAAATCTAAATAAATAAAATATAAAAGTTTAACATTAGTATTATCTTTATTCATCTCACATTAAATCATTTCAAGCTTTTTTGTATTTGATTTTATGATTTTACTGATGCACTCCTCTAGCTGTAAGACAACTACTATGTTGTCTTACAGCTCAGTGGGTCCAGATGGACGTAAGTATTAAAAACTCTTAGGCTAAGTGACCCAAATCTGACTTTTTTTTGCCTGATTTGACCCAAATCTGAGATTATTATTACAATTTGAACAGCACGTATCAGGCCACTTTCACATATGTTAATAAATCAGATACATATCTGATTTACATTTCATCCACCTTTCACATCACTGAAGTGAAACAGATACTTGAGGAGACGGTACACAGATTGGAGAACAGCCTTGAGCCGATACGAACACGCTTACAAGTGTAGCATCCATATTTACTTCTATAAACACAGCGTCCTTCTTCAGGGCTGCAGTCTGTTTACACTGGAGTCTGATGAAGGTCGCATTAAATTAAAATGAGCAAAACAGCAGAAAAAAAATTAGAAGTGAAGTTTGAAATTTTAAACCTTCAAACTCCCCGTTCCAGACTCGTTCGATGGCGCATCTGTCCTACGACGGAAAAACAACACTGCACTACTTTTTCTTCTGCACGCCGCAAGGCAGCGCATGAGGTGATGAAATATAGACAATTTATTCAGTTATTACTGAAAACTTTAATGCTTTCACTTTTAAACATATTTAAGGCAAAAACATGGCTCCAGCTTTTCTCGTGTCTAACAGAACAATCCTTTTCTCTACGTCCTCAAATGACACGTCTTTGTCTTACAGAAACAAAAATAGTTCTTTGTAAAAAATCAATAAATCAGAAAACACCTTTTAATATTTATTTACAGAAAAAAAAAAAAAAAGCTCATGCAGTATACAGTAAAACATTCTGAGATTAAATCTGACGTTGGAAATATGAAAAGCCTTGAAAACTTGTTGTGCATGGCTGGACGCAGGTTTGTGTGTTTTCTACCTACTACAGACATCACCACTGTACTACATGATAGTCAGCGTCTTCATCAGCTCTGCGAGTGGACCGCCAATGAGGGAGGCAGGGGGAGGGGAGAAGTAAAGGGCAGAGTGTCCCCAGCTTCAGTGTCTACCTTGGACAACTTTCCTTTTAATTCAGAAAAAAAAATTAAATTGTCGCTCAGTTCTGCGATATTCTGCGTTTATAATTAATTCCATTTTCAACGTCCATCATTCCATTTTATAAAGCTCAACTAATCTTTTTACATGTTTATGTGTCTTTATTTGGACACGTCCCCATCACAGAGAGAAGTTGGAGACTGAAATGTGATGTTAAAGACGCTCATCCTAGAACGACCGGTGGTAAAGGCAACACAGGCTCCGACAGCAGCATCATGGGAAGATATTAAAGATGCTAAAAAAGCCTCTCGCCTGTAGTTATAGCGCTCTCTGTTCGGCATTGTCAGCACCAACAGTCTCATTGCTATGTGCACAGTGAAACCAGGGATCACCGCATGAACCACAGGGTCCATGCTTCTGGCCTCAGTGACTGAGCTGATGAAGAGGGTACAGAGTGCACGCTGTGCATGCTAATCTGTGTTTTCACGGAAGTATAGCTGTTTGGAAAGTTGGCTGACATGGATGCTGCAGGGCATAACTATACAGCTTACATGCCATGACAGCAGGACAGTCACGTGGAGTCCTAGTAAAAAAATCTGAACATCAGTTTTACATCGCAGGGAAAAATGTTTCATATGGTTTATCTTTTCTTCTAGTAAACCAGTTAAAGTTCTGTACAATTAGACTTCAGGGAAGCGTTAATGCTGCCTGCTGAGCTCAGTCCTGCAGCAGCTTTTTTCTCTTACAGCCAAGTTTGCATTTAGTGGAAGTTGTCAAAGTTAAAACGGCTGAGGATTAAATGGGCTTTAAACTGCTTCTGTTTGTCATTAATACAGTTAATACAGAGGAAACCCTCAGACAAGGCAACAAAAACTATCCTGGAAAATTTACACTGAGCTCTATAAGTACATGCTCAGCAGTTCCTCCTCAGAAGGACTTCGTCTGTGAGCTCCAGATAAAACGATAGAAGAGAGTCATACAAAAAGAAACAACTCACATTTATTTAGCTGCTCTGTTATTCCCTGCAGTCATGAACAGGATTTAGAAAGCTCATGGAAAAGAGTGACAAGGACACAAGGAAGGTCCGGCTGCTCCAGTAAGCTCATGCTGTGGCAGCTGCATGTGAGCTTATGCGAACAACAGATGAAGAGTTCTCTTGTAGAGCAGAGGTTAATAAACTTTTTTAACCACGACCCCCAAGATGGCACTGTGCGATGTCTCAGTCATCCTGCAGCATCTTCTAAAGGTAAGGCTGGAAAACTGTCAGAAAGGGCCAGAATAGGGAGGGTAAAGTGGTTTTGGGGGGTTCACCGCTTTAATAAGGAACCAAAATCAACTTTTTTCACAGAGATAATCTCAAATTCAGATTTTTAATCCAGCATGTCTACTAACTTTGTTGTCTGTAAGTTAATGTGTTAAAAAAACTTCATTACTGTTTTCTTTTTGACGGCCCTGATAAAAAAAAAATCCTCAAATTATTTAATAAATGTAGGCTATGAATTTTTAAAAACTACCTCACGGCCTCAGTTCTAGAGGACAAAACCAAAAGAGCCAAGTTTTTCCAAAGAGCCAGACCTCCCATCACTACAGTGTTGTTTTTGTCAACGATGACGGATTTTTTTAGTTGACGCCCCGTTTTTGTCATGACAATACCGAGCGTGACGAGCTGAACAAGACTGGACAAAAATGTTAGTGGGTGGTCTGTCAGGTGTCCAGAAAGCACATTTCGGCCTACTGTTTGGTCACGCCCACCACCGGGCATGCAGCGCACCTGCGGTAACTAGTCACACACACACACACACGCAACTAAACCTAAAACTAAGATGGCTGCCAACAACATCACTGCCATCCCACCCCCCTCCGAGCTGAGAGCTGCTTCACCTCTGTGTCTTACATTTCTCTTCCTGTCAGTGTCGGCCATGTTAACAGGACGCTGTCCCAACCCATGACAGATTACCACGCGGGTGCAAGCGTGAGCACACCAGTTAAAAGCAGACAGGCAGCAAGAGAATGTGAAGAGATGCAGAAATGCTTCATGACCTTGACCGGTGTGACAAACGCGTCTCACAGCCATGTTTTCTGTTGTGGAGGCATAATTCATTCATTCAGGATTCGGTCCTTTCAGCCTGATGATGAGCAAGTTGTTTAGAAGACGATATGAGGGGGGAAGACATAAATAATGAAGTATTTTTCCATTTGTAGTTAATCCAAAAACATATTTTTCAGCCTGACTTTGGCTCTTGGCACACGTCCCTTTCAACTCATGCAGTTTAATTAGGAATAATCTGGAGTGAAACATGAGCACATACAGAAACATGTTTACAGAAAGAAACGTTCATTTCTTTAATACCTTTCACATTCTTTACTTTTAGTTTATTTTTGTTAAGGCTAGTTTTCTTTTTAATTTTTGTCCACACTCTTTATTTTCAGTCTGGTCCTGGAGGGGAGGTGAACATCTGCTCTGAGTGCAGCTGGATGCTGGGCCCTGTGAGGCTTTTAGACGGGGGAGGGGCCTCTGGATGCTCTGACTAAACATGCTTTCATCACTGTCTCCAAAGGTTTCCAGTAACACCAGAAAACATCTCTAGATTTATAACTTTTAAAAGTTCAAGTACGGTATCCGGCACAGTTGTAATAGATTACAAAACTTTGAAATCCGGTCTGTTATCTACGTATAGACCAACCCCTCCTCCACCCTTGTTTTGGCTGCTATTATATGCAAATACATAACCTTCCAAAACCTTGTGTCTCACTGAACCAAGTGTCAGATGAAGCGATGATGTTGGAAGGTTGAGGAATTCTTTGACATGACTAAAGTTTGCATACAAACTTTATATTGTTACTTAATATTGTTCATCAGTAGCAGTTACAGAAAACATTATTATCTGGATCTTTGTCATATTGCAGTCCTGTAAGTTGTAATCAGGAGGAGGTTCTGTCCATGTTGGTCATCAATATGCGCAGTGGTGTCCACACCGACAGTCCAGTCCATCATTTTAACTGGCATGTGTGTCAGAGACGGGCTCCAGTTAGTTTGATGAATATTGTGCAGCTTGACGTCCAGGTGTGTTGTATTCATGTATTTATTTCTTGTTTCTTGAGCAGTCGTGCTTCTCTGGTAACTTGTATTTGGTGGAATTCTCCTTCATATAAACATCAGACACTTTGAACTTTCTCCTTGTTTCAGCAGGTCAGTGTTTCCTACTGACAAATTTAATGACGGCTGGTTTGTCGCTTGCGTTCCTGCGGGGCAGCGAATGGCTTCGATGTTGTTTCAGTCCCCTTGGACTGCAGAAATGCAGCTATATGTTGCTGTGTGGATCTGGCTTCCAGGTCCCCGGGCTCCTCCATGTTGTTCGCCACGGCCTGAGCAGGGTTTTACCCATAGCCCCAAAATGACTACATCATTCATTTAGAAAGAACTGCTCCAGGTCCGCCACTCTGGTCTCCAGGTGAGCCATCAGTTTGTCCTTCTCAGCATGTTGAATACGTAAAGCTTTCACCTCCTCAGCAGGAGAGTCCAGGAAGCAGACACAACTTTTTAATGTCCTCGACTTCCTCAGCTGCCGGGATCTTCTTCGGGCCCATTCGGCCCAGTTCTCAAAATGACAATTAATTCAAACTTGTGAAATAAATCCCCTCAACTGTAACTTTGAAAACACCATTTCTCAGCTTTCAGCGCACAGATGCAGCATCCAGCGGAAGTCAAATAATAGTCAACAGAGTTGCAGCTTTAATAAATGTGTTAACATGCATGGAAGTGCATGCGCACCTCTGCAAGCTGCACATACAGAAGGTCAACACACAGGTCCATAAGCTATAACACACACACAAGTATGTCAAAAGCTCTACGTGTGTGAGGAAAGATTTATGCTTCCTTCCTTATTAAAGATCTGACGAGTGTTGACTCTCAAAGCAACTTAACATGAGATGTTTTACACACACAATTACACACCGTGTACCATCCATCCGCTCTTTATTAGATTCAAACTGACAGGAAAGGAAATTACAGCTCTGACCGACACGGTCGCCACAACGTCAACCCTCTGACAGGTGCAGCGAAGGAAACGTCACTCGGTGGACGTCTGAACATTATTTGTTCGCTGTCAGAGGGTTTTGTCACATTTCTCAGGGAATATCCTGACCCTGAAGAAAGAAAGAAAGAAAGAAAGAAAGAAAGAAAGAAAGAAAGAAAGAAAGAAAGAAAGAAAGAAAGAAAGAAAG
>JBAGKP010000020.1:25432177-25447081 GCA_037177255.1 Melanotaenia maccullochi
AGTTGCCCTGTGCATGTTTTGGGGCCACAAAAAAAATCTTGCTTAGGGCCACCAAAATCCTAGGGCCGGCCCTGGTTGTTGTGCTCGTCTTTATTCTTCTTCTGCTTTTTTCTTCCTCCCTGATCCTCTCTTCTTCTCTGGTTGGTTTCGTTCTCTGGTCACATGTCACGAAACTGTCTTTCCGTCTGCGTGTCCGTCTTCTGCGTCCAGCATGTCTCCACATGGCTGGAGCAAGGCATTTTTTTTTTTTTTTTACTAGAAAAGCACAATGGTCAAAGGAAAGCTTTAACATCTTAGTATTGATGGAATAATCTGTACTCATCCCCCAAATTCTGAATGTCTAAATTCAACAAAGCTCTTTATTCCTTTAAATTTAATCAGGATTACTGTAACATCATTTTTAATAAAATTAAACAATTGTTGGTAATTTTAAGGAAACTTGTGACTTAGCTATAACTATGAATGAAGTTCAGAAAGTTTCAGGGATGAAGAAGGTAAAGGTTTCAGGTAACGATGGACTTCCAGTCAAATTCTATTTGCATTTTTAGAATGAGATTGAGAAACCCTTTTTTAGTATGTACAAAATATATATGTGCCAAAAAGACACGACACCAACAATGAAGCGTGGGTTATATCCCTGAAAAAGATGTGCTGTTACTTCACAGCTGGTGTCCTATTACAGTTTTAACCACTGACTACAGCATTTTGGCTTAGGTAGTTTAATCTCAGAAACACAATCAGGATTTCTCAAAAACCAACATATAACTAAAAATATTTAATTAAATTGTAATCTAGATTATTCTGATTTTGTACAATCTGATGTCCTCATGCTCTTCCTGGACTTTTACAAAACCTTTACACCAGAGAACAAACATTCCTTCTGAAAGCTCTTAATTCATCCGGCTTTGGTTCTCCCTTTAAAGAGAAATTAACAGTTATAATTAGACATAATACTTCTCAAACATTTAACATGGTTGTCCGGTCTCTCTCATTTTTTTTTTTTTGCTTGCCACAGAATTATTAACACTATATATTTTAAATGCAACTGATCTAAAAGGATTTTCAATATTTGAAAGTGAAGTTAAGATATCTCAACAAAGCAACAATATAAAAAAGGAACAGCCGTTACTTAGCTGTCTGACACCATACTGGTGTCCTCCGGCTCTGCTTTTTAACTTTAAATTTTTAGTATTAATGTACGTTTTAATATGCAGGGTGATGTTTGGATTTTAGCTATTTATATGTTGTTATGTTGTTTCACTGGTCCGGCCCACTGGAGATCAAACTGTGGTCCCCGAACTAAAATGAGATACGACAGCCATCATGCATACGGGTTCAGATACTAACATGGGTCCATAGTTCATTTAATTACCATCCTTTGTCCAAATACACTCAGAGCCGCTGTGTCAACCATGCTTTCTTTGCACAGATTATTTGCACTGAGCCAAATTCAATTACATGCACTTACAACAAATGGCGCTTAAGTGCTGATGTTCATACAGCCTCTAACAAAAACTCAGCTTAGGTTCAGAGCCAGAAAGTAAATAACTGCTGTTTACTGAAGATTGTTGAACTAATCCACTGTAGTCTTCATTATACCTGGAGTTTAGTGGGATTATTTTAAATAACATTATGACTCTGACATGGAAATGTTGGCAGGGTCTCATGTAGTCACACAGCACACAAATGCCTGAAAAGTCTCTTCACTGATACCATGATGTACCATTTAAAGTAAATCAAACAATATAATAGGCTCTCCATCACCATAGTCTCATTAAAAATGGGTATACTACCTAAAAATGTGGCCGTAAATGAGCTGGAGAGCCTGTAAAATCCCTGTAAGCTTGCAAAGTTTGTCCAGAGTGGAGCTGGTGGAAATGAGACACGTTTCATTATGTGAAAAATCACACCGGTCCAAACGATGTCATGCAGAGCAAGATGGCCACGTCATCTTTCAGTGCAATTTAAATGTCCACAGACAATGGTGCTGCTTCAGAGATCTGAGCAAATTAGACAGCTGGCTTTTCAAGTCCGTATCAAATACTGTGAAACATTTTAATGTGACCATGTAGAGGTGGGAGGAAACCATGCAGACATGAGGGTTGCTGTATTCTCTATTCCTTTTACTTATTTATTTTCCATTTCTTTCTCCATGTCACTTCCTGTCTGCTTGAACTTGGTGTTAAAAAAGCTTCAATGATAGATAAAACTTCATAGAGGAGGTATCCTCCTTCCATCAGTAACAACTTTAACTAACAGCAAACTGGCTCAGTTTTGTATCTCAACCAAAGTCAGAACAACAAAATCCCAGAAGGACCACGAGAGATTTATCAGCTGTGAAAAATTAAGGAGCTAAAGATCAGAGTGTAGAGGAGCTGGAAACCAAACTGAGCAGACAAGACCTCGACTAATTAAGTACAGAGGGACGGAGACAGAGAAAGACAAGAGGAGACGTCCAGAGTGGCCAAAGAGACAAAAACAGGCTGAACAGGACAAGAAAGAACAGGCTGGCATTTAGGTTCAAGATAATGAGGTGCAGGAAAGAAAAAAGAACTGAGGCAAAGAAATATGCACGAAAAAAGATTCATTATTTATGTTTACCATGTTTTAAAGAACATTTGAGCTATTTGTCCAACATGATGATCAGTGATGGTCGTTGCTACAACAGCTCGTCCATGAAGTCACCTCTCCCATATTCAGATCAGCTGTTTGGAGCCATTAGACTCTAAAAATATGAATTTAATGTATGAATAAAAACAAATAAGTGTCCAAACTTCTGGCTGTTGTCTGGACATGCTGGGCTCTACATCGCTACATCCGACATGACCGGCCTGTCAGCAGCGTTGAACCGGATCTAACCATGTGTTCAGCTGTGCTCTCCATCCTAATGGTGCAATTAACATGGTATCAGGGTGACAGCCAGGAAAGATGTCACCGATTCAACAAGAACAAGATGAAAGATGGAGCAGCAGGCATCGGGCAAGATGAGACCCACGGACCAACTGTCCCTGTGAACCAACGGCAACCGTAGGCCTGACAGGAGAGGGACGATCTGAAAGTAGAAGGATGCTGCCATGTTTCTGACTTTCTTATAAATGAACAGGGTGTTTGTGAAAACGCTACATCAGCTGATAGTTACCGTGACTACAGAGCGTCCGTGCTGCTGACGAGTCTGTCGTCGTGGATTAAACCGGACCAGATTTAGATCAGTGGTGGGCTTGAGATTATTACAGAGGTATGAACACACAGCAGGCTGCTGAAGACTGAGAAATGGACTGATAATTTGACTGGAGGCCGGCGGTCTTCTTATCCTTGATGTGCAGCATGTGGCAGGTGTGAGAGACGGATTGTGTTAAATGTGCCAGAGTTACTGTTGGCATGAGCGAGACCTCATGTTCCTGACATGATCTGTGGTGGAAAGTATCGTTGCCTGCACCAACAAGTAGGAATGGGAGACAAAATATCTCACATTTAGATTCTGATTACATTCATGTCAATTTCAATGATAAGCAAGAGAAATTTTAACCGTCCCGTCTACAGCTATGTGCATCAGTGCTGGTTGGCTGCCATGCACCTCTGAGTTGGCGGATAAACTACAAAGACCTGCCAGCAGACAGGAAAACACTGAGCAGGAACGTGGACAAGAATGGCCGTCATTCACCAACTGTCCTTACAAACTAATTCTTCTTAAGTCCTATAAATAATCCCTGTTATTGTGTTAGTGCTGACATGTTTGAATAAAGTCAGTGTTTGTGTTTTTTCTTTTGTGTAGTTGATTAAAATACAACAATAAAACTATATTATTGTTTTTGTGAGATTTTAATAGATAAATTTTGGTCATAATCATTTGGCAGATTATGTCTTAATGTTAAATTTCTCTCCGGGGGAAATTTAAACTATTTTCCATTCATTTATTCATTCAAAAACAAGCTGACGGGACAGAATTTAAACCAATTTCTGATGTTTCTAAAACCATCATTGAATTAGACTGAACACAGGTGTGCATTAAAGGTGCAGCGTCCAAAACTCTGCTTCTATTGGATTTGTATCATTTTACTTAAATAACTTAAATGTTTTTATTTTCTTAGAATAAGCCATTTATACCTGCCATGGGACCACATAGATGACAGCTGTACCAGGACTGTACCTTTAAAGCAGCCTCACCCGATCCGTTCCCTAAACTGTAAGAATATCACTCCATAAATGTCAAAAACAAAATAACATAAAATAAAATAATGAACAAAATAAAAATAAAAACTACTACAATAGTTATAATTACAATTATGATGATCAGTTTTATTGTGAAATGGAGGTAATGACCTGGACACCCGACCGGCTGTCAGACTCAGAGGATGATTTAAAAAGATGTTGGAGCAGGAAGTTTACGAACTGTAGAGACTTCAGTGTGTAAAGACAGATGAAAATTTATTTTATGGTGTACCTCTTTCCTCTTTAGCCACAAAAATGTAGCAAACCATCAATCCCAATTAAAATCCTGGCTTAGATCAATTTAAAATATTGTTGCTCCTGAACGACGAAGCGTTGTGAACAACGTAATAAGAGGAAGACACATGCTGCTGTAATCTTAACTACGGCACAAGCCTCTGCAAGCAGCCGCCAACAGCTGTGAGATCAGCTTCACAGTGACTCTGAAACCTGAACAGAGCTGCCTCCTTAACTTCCAGCCAATCACAGACCTTAAATGCGACATCATTCACTTTGATTGACAGTTTTGTCATTTCTGAGCTTCTGATATGTTCAATGAAACGGTGCAAATGTCAGAATGGTTCTGGTTTGTTATGATGGTGGTAAATTTGATTTATTTAATGTTTGGTAGAATTGTTAATCTATAAGTATCTTGTACTTTCTCATTTTATAGTGAGAGGTAAGCGGCTGTGTTTGGGGGGGCACCACAAGTGCTTCAGGTATCCAAATGGCTAGCAGCAGCCCTGCTCTGTGTAGCAGCTTCATGCTAACTTTCCCCATCCAGCATTCAGGAAGCAAAAAGACTGAAGAAGGAAACAATTAAATCATAAAGGAAACCTTTTTTAAATCTGCTGGTAAAAAATAAAATAAAATAAAAAGTCCTGTTGCAGAGACAGATTTTTGTGGATGGATGAGCCCCTGCAGTCAAACCTCTACTCTGCTGGTCTCCATAAAGAGCCGTTAGATAGACGTCTATTGGAAAGCTGGCTCTGCATCCGATTCATTACGTAGGTGTCTGTGGGCTCTGGTGGCAGCCATAGTAAACACACGCCTACTGTCATCAATCAAACAGTCTCACATGCATGTACATACAAATGGCTCTGTTAAGGCTGGCGCACGTTAGAGGATTCTTCAAACCTTCGTAGAATTACTGCCGAAAATGTGGCACGTTACTATAATTCAAGCTGTTTTTTCATCCGACCACCTTTTTCTCCAGCTGAGGGGCATGTTTTTGTTTCCTTTTTCGTTCATCAGCTGAGTCAGCTCACGTCGTGATTGATTTTTGTTCCGGTACACGTAACATAACACACTGCTCTTGGTCACAAATATTAAACATGTTCATTTTCTACGATCTCTTTCTGAGGTCCTCCAAGTGGACCGGACAGCCCACACCACAGGAAAATCAGTCACAGGGTCATATCCAAACATCTGACAATCAGGCCTTTGCTGGCTTTGATCATAAGGGGGAGACCGGGACAGAAATCGGTTTTCCTGTAGTGTGTACCCGCCTTTAGCTACACCTCACTGGGACCAGCTTGGTAGCCAAATCCAGACAGAGATTAGCTGCATATGAAATAAACAGGCAACATAAAAGGCACAAAAGGTCTGAATTCATTATGGGTGACTTTGTTAGCTCAAACAAAACTCTACAGAAGCTTGTAACCAGCCTTACGACACGCCATGTAAAATTAGGCTACACTCCAGAAACACTCCAGCCCATAATAATTCAGACCTAAATTTCTAACACTGCTCAGGATGTGTTCAACACTTTGCCATAGGCCTCTGATTAAGACAGTAAGATTAAAACCTTCTGAATGGACCTCTCTCACCGTCCATAATGCAGTCTCCTTTCCTCTTTTCTACAGTACAACACAACATCATTAACATGACTGTAACCATGAAGTCAAACCCACCCAGATCACCACAGCACAGCGAGACACGAGGCAAAGTGAAGCATCAACGGAACCAGAACACCATGCAGCGATGCTGTCAACACCTTGACTGCTGACCAGCCAGTCTTCAGGGAGGAAAACACCACATCTAACATGCTGCAAGCTTTTGATTGCAGAGGTGTGAGGTACAGTTACAGCTGCTGACAAGAAATCTGTGGAAGGGGGTACTTTTTGTATTTCATGTTTGTTATTCTGATTTTTAAACTGCTTCTGGTCTCATTCTGATTACATGTCTCAGGCTGGATTCTTTAAATTGGGTGGGTCTGGGCCAAGATCATTTATGTTCCTTTTTCTTTAAGTGAACCCTGGGACACACACACACAAACAGCTGAATGAGCCACCAACAGATGACTGGTTATTTATATAAAACCCATCTGAGATCATGCTAACATGTGTAACATCACACTGAGACAGACTGAACTGTGACGAGGAACATTAAGAGTAGCAAACAGCTGCTGTATCAGTAAATCAGCAGGACAGTGTGTAAATCTTTGCTACAACACATCCAACAGTTGGGACTCCACCCCCTGGTTCTGATGTCAAGTTGTCAACATAAACACCTCTACCCCTGGATGTCAGTGATGGAGGTGTTCAGATGACCTTGGTTAACATGTTCCTCGGTTCCCGATTCAACAGAATCTTCACAGTTTTCTGAGATTGTTTGTAATGGAAACACAGCTAATGATTAAATTAGATTAGATTAGACAACTTTATTAGTCCCACCAGGGGCAATTAGTTTGAGCAGCATCATAACATGACATAAAAACCACATACAGTACATGAAAGACACAAAAGAAGAGCTTGGTGATCAATGATAATGATAATGATAATGATCAGAGGAAAAATGGGTATGAATGATTAAAAAAACACTGAAAGACAGAGCAGTAAAGCAAAACAATGAAGAAACCAGAGAGGAAGATACAGGCAGATCTGCATAAAGGATGAATGAGGAAGGACTGCACCTCCCATCAAAGTGAGGATTACCACATGTTTTGGGGTATATACCTTTCCAGTGTCAACCTCCTCTTTATTCACAGAGCAGGACAGCTTGTGTTTCACAGGAAAAGCAGAAGAAGTGAGGAAGAATGATTGGACCCGATGAAATGGAGAGCTGGAGTGACAGAGTATTGAGTGAGACATAAATTCAAACCAACTGAATAATGGAGGAGTGTTAATGACCTCCTAATTATAACCAGGCCTGCCATTAGCAGATGCAGAGCTGCCTTCGCTGGATAAATGCAGCTTCTACTCGGCTTCTGGAGGGCTGACAGGGCTTTTTAACATGCAAACAACCAGGAATGACTGCTGCAGTGCTGCACGCAGCCCCACCATGTTGAAGACGAGGCCATCATCACCATCTGCGAATGGAAACGATTGCTCATGATATGCTTCTTTACTTATTTTCTCATGTTTGCATGCATGTGCACGTTTTTACCACATCTCAACACCATCACCACCATATGAACATGAAGCAAACCACACAGGCCAAGGTCTGAGTGTGTGTTCCATCTATGTTTCCTGTGCTGCTACCATTTAGTGGAGATGAGGAAGTGTAACTTTTCAGCCATTTTCTCTACATTCACAAAATAAAAATGCTATAACCAGGGGTGTGCCTCAAGGACAGATGTCCTGTAGGTTTTAGTGTTTCCAGCTTTAACACAGCTGATTTAAATTAAATGGATCAAACAGCCGATGAAGTTCTGCACAATGACTTAATCATAGAGCAGGCGTTTTGGAGCAAGGGAAACATTGAAAACCTGTAGGATTGTGGCCCCTAGAAAGCCAGAGCTAGACATCCCCTGCATAAACCTCACTATCATTCAGTCATTCATCCATTTTCTATACCGCTAAATGCAGTTCAGGCTTGCAGAGATGCTGGAGCCTATCCCAGCAATTAGCAGGTGGAAGACGGGGTACACCTGGACAGGTCGCCAGTCCATCGCAGGGCGAAACTGCACTATTAGTTCTCTTAAAACTCACATTAAAAAATAATCAAAACTCATAGTAGATGTATGCTTTTAAAATATTATACAGCTCACATATTTACTAATCTGAACACATACATTTTTATCTACAGGTTTTACTAATTCATTGAAGCAAATAAATGGTCCAGCAGAGAGAGACGGAGCATTTCTCAGCTTATGATCAGTGGTGTTACAACATGATGTTATAGCTTTTAAATTCCTTGGATATTCGTGTTTCTAAGCTGACCAGACAGCAGATTATTCGTTATAACTAACAGTGACCAAAGACTTGACTTAGACTGTAAAAACGACTTGTTGATCTCGGCTTTTCCGTCATCTAGTTACCAGCACTTTCAATCCAGGGTTGATCTGGAGTCACATTCTGAAGTGCTTGGATACAGTGGTAATGGTCATAACTAATTCACATTTAAAGCTATTCCTAAATCATAAAAGTCCCATTCTGGATGCAGATGTGTCCACTATGACATGATAAAAATTAAAGATCTGGACCACAATGTGACGCCCATGGCGACGTTGCCATAGTTATACTTCCATGCATCCTTTGCATTCCCATGGTTAAGTCAGTTCCTCCCAAGCAGCAACCTTCGCCTGTAAAATGTGAAGCCTATGCGGAAGTGTGTGATCAAACACATACAGTAACTTTGAAGAGTGTCACATAAAAGTATAAAGAGAAATCAGTCAAGAGCTCTGTGCAAACAGATCAAAGTATGATACACAAACACAAACATGGAGTCCTGTGTTGGGTCAAAATTTAAGATCTACAGCAGTTTAGATGACCAGTTACTCAAAGACCACCTTCACACTGGCACGGTTCAGTTGGCTGTAAACAAACCCTGATGGAGTAGTGTGAACGCTCATTCAGACTGTCTGCTTGAAAACCGGCGGTCTTTGTTCACTTGCAAGTGAATCCTGGTGCAGTTTGCTGGGAGTGTGAAACCAAACACAGCATCCAGTGAACCAAAGAGAGGAAGTAATGGTAGGTATCTGGCTGCCTCCCCTGCTGCTCATTCTGAACTGATTCTTGTTAAAACCACAATATGCGAAGAATTTTAGATTTATTTATACATATGACAGGTAGACTGGTAGGGCAGCGCCATGACGGTCTGCCATCTTTAAACTACAGCCGCCGGCAAGGGTCAAATAGCACAAACACGGAATCCCAAGCCAGGGCACAGTGATTTGGGTGAGGAGGAGAAGATGAAGGAGAGAGGCTTACTATCCGGGGAAGTTGTTATTCACAAAAATGCAGGACCATGCATATGTAGCAGCAGCACGGGAGCCGTTTCACTATCGCCAAGAAAGCCAAAAAGGGATGTAAAAGGCAGCGTGACCAGACAATACAAAAGGAAAACCATTAAGTTTTAATGAGTAAGTTTTGACTGGTAGTGTACAGCTAGCTCCATCTTCAGTAAATGTATCGGAGCACACTTTAAATTGTTCAGAGGAAGAAGGAGCTGGACATGACTCATCTGATTGGATCGACATGAAATAAGGACATCAGGACCAACAGAATCTGATCTCTATCTGCCTACACTGAACCCATCACTGACATTATGTTCAGTACTTTCTCCAAACTATAAAAGGCAATACTTCTAAAAAAAAGAAAAAGAAAAAGGAAAACATTTTTCTGATTTTCTTTTTATGCTGTGGTTGTACTTTGTGTAGGACGAAACCAATTATTTACTGAAACAGAGACAGACAGTACACAGAACAGACTGCTCATGTTGAAGTTTGTCCAGCTGATTCTTACTGGGAAATATTTGTTGGACGAGACATTTCTACACAGGTGTTACGATAGAAAAATGCCACCTATTACATTACAACTCTGACTGCAGCTCATGTTTGAACAGCTGTGGGGCTAAGTTGGGCAGTAATGGGTGCCAAGGGGCAAAGTGGACAGAAGCAGGATTATCTGTCAAAGTGACAGTTTGTGCAGTTTAAATGAAGCTTGTGAGAAACAGAATAAACATCATCAGTCTTGGCTGGGGCCTGCTGACATGTAGCCGGTGTGTAATTACGGCTGAGGAGGTTACATTTTCTTTCATGTTTGTTTGTAAGATGATGCAAAAACTAACAGACTTACTTTAATCAAAACTGGTGGAAACATGGGGCAGCAGTACAGGAACAAATAAGGTTATAAAAAAAAAGATTACACCCAGACAACAAAAAATGTTTGGCCCAAATATGGCCCACAACTGCAGTTTTGTTTGGCCCATATTTGGCCTTCACTTACAGCGTTGACTCTATGGGCTGCTAACTCAGTCACACAACCAACAGAAACTTGCAGTAATCTGTGACGAGGCCGGCAACTGACATGTGGACCACATCTGGCCCAGACAACACTTGCCAGTGTAGTAACCAACTCACAAATAGCCCGGATTCAGCCAAAACCTGTCTGCCATTTGGGTAAAGGACGGATCCTCTTTTTTCATCTTTACATGAGCAGCTTATAAGCATGTACGACAGCATGTGGAGCCAAAATGACGACCAAGATTTTACCTTTAGAGGGAGACTTTGTAAACCAGCCTTAGCAGCGGGACTGAACAAGAGGACAACTTAAAGTGTCGAGTGTCCAGACAACAATAACGCAGTGCAATCTACGTGCTTCATGAATATGAGCTTAAATGTGGCGTTGCATCTTTGTTCCTGAAATTCTCAGCTGGGTTTAGTTTACCGTGGCTCTGTGAACGAACGTGACAAATGAATACCTATTTTACTCCTACACGTACCTACAGGTTATACACCTTTGGAAAGCAAAGATTCATGAGATCTGAATGTTGTATACCAGGGATTACCAAACCCGCATCTCTTGGGTCGCTGTCCTACAGGTTTTCAATGTGTCTCTGGCTCAGATTAAATGGATCCAACAACCGATGAAGTTCTGCACAATGACTCAGTAATTTCCTTCCTGGTTCTGGTTCTGTTGGAGATGTAGGAGCTCTCCTCTCTTCTGTTCTGGTAAGGGGAAAAATGGAAATGAAGACCTATGTAATCTGTTGACTTCTAAAGACTCAGCATCATGTGATTGCAGTTATAAAGATGTGGTGATGTGCTTATTATCTATGATTCAGATTAAAAGCAACTCTATTATGACTGGACTGAACTGGTCTGTATCTTTAAAAGCCTGTGAATTGGCGCTATGTCATACGAAGATAGTGCTTAATTTACTGTAAGTGCAGAGAATGACAACCCTTCTAATGAAGAAGGGGATGGCTGAGTTTCAGAAGAAAGAAAGGAAAGGAAAAATATAAATTCAAAGTGCCATTATGTGAATTGATCTGATTGTCTGTCAAATGTGGAATGAAACACATTTTCCACCTCTTGGTCCTATGGTACTTTGGAGACCTGAAAACCTGGATTGACTTGTTGGAAAATTTCCTTCTGCATCACGTTTACTTTTAGATTCTTCCCAGTGAGCTCAGAAGCAGGATAACACAGGTTGTTGTGGTGACTGGTAGCCTGTACCATCCCACCATAAATGCAGGTGAAGATGACAGAACTGGAGGCCAAAATGTAATGAGTTGTATTACTTCTCATTACTTTACACCCTTTTAGCTGCCTTGTCCAATTTTTTATAGGATCTCTTTTCGAGGTATCTTTGATGTCAGCAAATTACCACACAATCTGACATCTAACATTATATAATTTATTTAAAGAATATGCTAAATAACTTGTGCTCACACTTGGCTGCTTTTGGACAGAATTGCTTGTTATCCACTTCCAGCTTCAGTTTGAGATTTACTCCCTCCTGGTAAGAAGGCTCTATCTTTTCTAACCAGTCTTTAAGATGCATGAACACAGCTGAATGTTATTTTCAGTCCCCACAGACGTGGCAAACATTTCTCTTTGAAAAGAATTTTAGGAATAAAGAGGAGCAATAAGAAGAAGTTTTCAGCATGTTTTTCTATCTGTCGTTTATGACCACACCAAGTTTTGAAAAAAAAAAACATTTTTTTAGACATTTCATTGCTGTAGTTAAGAACATTCATCACATCAGCCTCGGTGGAGCCCCTCTGTAAAACATTATCTTTATTCCAGATAAAAAACTACGAGGGTGTTGGCCTTTTCACACCATCAGTGGGAAAAAAACCTGCCGGCTCTCAGACCCGTGTCAGATGGCCCATTTTCACTGTTTTATCTGAACAGATCTATAGACGATGCACCAGACTGTCGCCCAGGTCCATTTATCATTTGTGGGTTGTGAGACAGCTTTCAGGAGGAAAAGTGTTCATCGGTGCTGATGCTGTATTCAAAAGCTGCTTCAACTTGGTTGTGCATCAACATGTGAGATGCAAATCAATAGTCTATTTATCAGACCAGCATTTGTCACGTTGTATGTAGAGAAAACTACGAAGCTGCAGGAGCATCGACGTGACGATGACTCACATTCAGATCTCAATGACTGTCGTGTTACTGATCAGTCCTGTAATGGTTTTCCATGACATTTGTCACCATTCAGGAGAGACTAGGACTCATTTCAGCCCAGATCTGTTCAAATACACACTGTGTAAACTGTAAATAACAACAGAATGCAATGATTTGCAAATCTCGTCAATCCACATTTTATTCCCAATAGAACATAAACAACAGAGATGTTGAAACTAGAGCTCGATTTAACCCATTATCGGTAATGTTGACATGATTCACAGATCAGACATCAAGCTAAACTCTCCTGATCCGCCTCACTGATCCACAGAGGACCCTTCATGGTCCCGTGTTTACTAATTATCAGCATCAGAATCAGTTCATAAAATTTTTTCATTAGAAATCGTATATATAAATAATTAAATATTATTTAGTTTTTTACCCCAAGTAGTTTACATGCAGCATTACTGAACATCTGCAGTCTGGTCAGGAATGAGCTGCTTTTGCTAAGTTAGCACTTTGTGTGGCTCCACCAAACGGACAGTCGATGGATCAATTCCAGGCTTCCCTTGACTCCATGCCGAAGTGTCCTTGGGCAAGATACTGAACCCCATTGCCCCCCCAAAAGCACTTTGGGTAGTCAACATGACTGAAAAAGCGCTATAAGTCCAGTCCATTTAGCACTTCACTAAAAAACTAAATATTTTTTTCTAGAAACATAAAAACGCTAGACGGCGATTTGAAATGTGTGTACAGCCAAAGTTTCCAGGTTTGATAAATGGATAAAGTGTTTTACATTAAACGTCACCATTCACACACACATTCACACACTGATGGCGGAAGCTGCCATGCAAGGCGCTCGACCCATCAGGAGCAATGTGGGGTTTGGTGTCTTGCTCAGGGACACCTCAACATGAGCTCGACAGGCTGAAGATCAAACCGGGAACCCTCAGGCAACAAGACGACCACTCTCCCCACTGAGTCACACCGCCCCACAAAAAAACCTGCCGGCTCCAGGTAACCAGGTTAAAACATTGTTCAGCTAAGAAAGGAAGAGAAAATATTGCAGCAGACACTCCTGAAGCGTTCCAGGTAAACTTCCAGCAGACTAGGTGAAAACTGAAGGGATCAGCCCACAGAAAACATGCTCCAGCTCATTATTCTGACTAGTTTCTATCTGACAAGGATAGTTCTGGAAAAGTCTGCTAGCTAAAATGCTGTAATCCTGTGTTACCCGCATGAGGAAGGTGAAGGAAGATGAGGAATGTCCAGCTCGGATTGTTCTGCTCACGCTGCAGCTGGTGGAGCATGACGGGCTTCCTTCACAGCGCGGTGGACATGCCAACGCACCAACCAACGCACGTAAACCTGCGGAGGTGTTTATACACACACAGCTAGCACAGACCGTTTGTAGTATCTTCAACCTGAACTAAAAGGTCTTGTAAGTCTGCTCCATGAAGACGTTCCAGCCAGACTGAGCAGCTTCTATGATCAGAAGCCCTCTTCAGCAGAAGCGAGTCCTCTGAGCCGACACTGCAGACCACAACCTGTCTGCCACTCTGTCTAGTCCAGTGCTCCCAAATCATTCACAAAATGATGAAGCAGCTACAGGCACTGTCTTCTGTTTACTTTACAAGATTTTGTTTCTCATAAATGATTTTGGAAAAACATTAAAATTGGATTCATTTTGTTTACCAGTTGCTCCGTTATTAAGACGTGATGCGTGGTTCATTCCTGCCTAACGAAACATTAAACAATAAGAAAAACAGCAATACTGATGATAACCAGAATAATGATGCATGTAAACAGATTTGGTATGGGAAAATATCCAAAACATCCAAAATGTAGTCAGTCGGAATCAGATTGGAATCCCCAAAAAGCTTGTCATGAATTACGAGTTGAAACTGAGACATTTTACCATTTCATGGAAAATATGAGCTCAGTTTGAATGTGATGGCAGCAACAGAGTAGTTGGTCCAAAACAAAACCAGCTGGAGGAGCATTCAACAACTAATCAGGTCAGCAGCATGACTGGATATAAAAGGAGCATTTCAGAGAGGCAGAGTCTCTCAGGTGGACAGATGGACAGAGGTTCACCAATCTGAGACAAACTGAGTCTAAAAATTTCAGAAAAATCTTCATCAGTGTAAATTTGTGAAAACTTTGAAGATCCCACTATCTTCATTGTATAAAAACATACAAAGTTTGCATGGGATGGTGGATAGTGGGGATCTTGGGGTCCTGTTTCTCTAGTGGAAACCACTGCGTGGACTTCTAGAAACCACTGTCTGGGAACACAGTTCACCCTGAAGTCCACACAACCAGCTTCTTCCGTCTTCTCTGGACCAAAGCTCATTTAAAATGGTCTGAGGCAAAGTGGAAACCTGGATGAAGAT
>JBAGKP010000020.1:25452374-25462589 GCA_037177255.1 Melanotaenia maccullochi
GTGTGTTGGAGAAGGGTTGCATCTAAAAGTTGCAGGATGGTAGATCTCGAGGACCGGACTTGGGCACCCCTGGTTTAGGGTAAAGACTCCTAACTTTTCCCTTTTTTTCCATTTATTTAAAAACTTTTACTCAGGATACATCACGCACACACACACACACACACACACACAGAACCTCAGCAGCAGCCTGAAAACGCAGAAATGTCGGAGCCATTTAAAGACTCATCGTTTCTAAAGGACAGAGGTAAAGGATGCAGAGCAGAAATGCCAGAGCCAGACTATATCACGGAGCATTAACAGATCTCGTTTCACACACTATTAGGACCAGGAATAGTTTCACTTTTCACACTCCATCAGGTCCACACATCAAGGAATACAAACACACACACCTCAGGGATGAAATAGCCAAATTCAGTTCATCAAAGAACACATTCAATAATAATAAAAATAATTAAATAATACATTTTATTTAAAAGCGCCTTTCCAGTCACTCGAGGATACTGTACAATAAAAGAAAAACAGCTATTTAAAAGAAGCACACAGATGCAGGGACAGTGTAGTTACAGAGTGTGCTTTCTTGGAGGAAGAGAGCTGATGTTTCGGATATCTGGTGGGAGAGAACTCCAGAGGTCAGAGCGGCTGAATGCTCTCCTCCCCATGGTGTTGAGACGGCTGGGGGGCACAGTGAGGTGGATGGAGGAGGAAGACCTGAGGGAACAACATGTGAGGGATATGACAGATAAGGGGGTTAAGTTTGTGGACGGCTTTGAATGTGTGCAGTAGGATTTTCTGTTCTTGATTTATCTGGGAGCCAGTGCAACTGCTGTAGGATTGGGGTGATATGGTGAAAGGAGGGGGTTTGGTGATGATGCGAACAGCTGAAGTCTGGACCATGTGAAGCTTATGAAGGGATTTCTGAGGGAGACCAAAGAGGTGAGAAGTGCAATAATCAATTCCAGAGATGACAAGGCTGTAAACAAGAATACAAGCAGTACAGGTGGTGAGGGAGAGGCGGAGACCAGAGATGTTGTGTAGATGGAAATATCCAGACAGATGCTTCCTAACATAACTGATATGAGCCTGACATGACAATGTGCTGTCGAGGATGACACCCAGACTCTTAACCTGAGGGCAGGGGGACACTGGGCGGCCATCAATGGAGAGGGACAAACTGTTAACCTTAGAAAGCAGAGATTTAGTTCCAATGAGGAGGATTTATGTTTTACTGCTGTCTACTCTAAGAAAGTTGGAAGTGAACCAAGATTTTATTTCGGATAAACAAGTGGTAAGGGAGGAAGAAGGGAATGTGGAAGCGGGTTTGCTAGAGAGGTAGACCTGGGTGTCATCTGCGAAGCAATGAAAACGGATGTATTTACAGAAAATACTGCCAAGGGGAAGGAGGTAATGAAGAGAAGAGGCCCCAGGACTGAGCTCTGGAGCACACCTGATGTAACGGAGGAGGGGTGGGAACTAAAGGACTTGATTTGGATGAAGTGAGTGTGGCCTGGAATATAAGTGTGAAACCAGTTAAGAGTACTGAAGGCCACACTTAGGTCAAGGAGGATGAGGATAATGAGTAAACCGGGATCAGAAGCCATGAGGAGGTGAATGGGGATTTTAATGAGAACAGTTTCTGTACTGTGGCGGGGCAAAAACCAGACTGGAACTGTTCATAGAGAGAGTTTGGGGTAAAATGGGTATGGAGTAGAGTGGCAACTATTTTTTCAAGAACTTTGGAAATAAAAGGTAGATTTGAAACGGAGGGAAGATAATTGTAGTTGTTAGGATCTACATAAGGTTTATTCAGTATTGAGGAGGCAGCTGCTGTTTTAAAGAAAAGGGGACCAGTTCCAGTGGTGAGGGAGGAGTGGATGATGGTAGAGATAAGGGGGAGCAGGGAAATAAGGCAGGACTTAACCAAGACTGAAGGGAGGGGATCAAGCTGGCAGGTGACGGGCTTGGACTTGCGGATGATTTCTGAGGCAATTGGGAATCAGAGAATAACTGAAAGGGAGTGAAACGGTCACAAGAGGAGTCAGACGAGAAATCAAAATTGAGGATCTGGTGGATTCTTAAAATTTTGTTGTTGAAAAACAGCATTAGGGAGTCACAGGTGTCGTATGAGTGCAGGTGGGAGGGGGAACCTGGGGGCTGGAGAATTTTACTGACCGGTGGAAACTGTGTTTTGGTGTTACCTTCACTACCTTCATGTAATACTGTACATGGGTATTATACATTTCGTTGTAAATAGTGAGACCAGTTTTCCTGTAGAGATGTTCAAGCTGATGATTTTTGGCTTTCAGTGACCAGATTACAGAGGAGGCAGTGTGACAGAAGGAGACAGAACGAGCTTTCACTGGAGCAAGATGGTCAAGAATATCATTCAGGGTGTTGTTGTAGAAAGCAACCCGTTCTTCTGGGGAAGAAAAGAAGTCAGACAAAGGGATGTTATTGGTGATAGAGGATAGGGCGTCCAGGTTGATGTCTTTGATATTCTGAAAAGAAATGAGACGCAGAGTCTTGGTTAGGAAGAGCCTGAGTTTAACATTGATGGTGGAGGAAATGATCAGTAATTGTGAGTTGGATGGGAGACCAGAGGCCAATCCCTTCCATCACAACTTAAAAAAGACAGTCACGCTCAGCATCTCTGCTCCTGTTCTCCTGTTTTTCCCATTTAAAACACAGGTTTAGCTGGAAAAGCTTTTAAATGAGTTACTTCTTTAAAGTTACACCACAAGCTTATAGTGTAACCTAAATCACAGTAACTTGATAGCGACCTTTCTGCATTTATAATGACAGAAGAAAACACTAACCCAGAACATGCCCTTTATTAAACACTAGCTGCGTTTACATTCGAGTCGATCGCGTGTCCAATCCAAACCCTGTAAATCAATCATAAAAAAATTTTTAGTCTGTTTGAGAGAGATTGTTTATACCTTTTTACAGCCTGATCAGCAGGAACAAATAACCATGTCTACACTCATTCTGGAGGTTTCTGTGGTGCATGTTGTTTCTGAACCACATGGGGTAAGGTGCCATGAGGAGTGACAGCAAGACCAAAGTAGACTGATAGAGTAAATATTTGTCCACACATTGCTACGGAGACAAAGATGAGATGTGCAGCCAGCAGATCAAATGCTTCAAAGCTTTGAGTGGATTTCCCAGCAGACGTGTCAAAGTGATTCAGAGCTTCATCTGTTTGATTTAAAGTACTAGTATCACGTTGTCTCCCAGCACTCACCTGTGGGCCAGGTGGTTTTCTGTTTCTCTCCTGAAAATGACCCTGGAAGGATTTAAACTTTCTGGTTTGTCACGGCTCAGTGGAAATTATTTCCTATACTTCAAAATAACTCAGCCATCTTAATCTCTGAAGAAGAGCTGGAGTGATCCCAGATGTCTCAGCCTGCTTTCACTGTTCCTAACACCTGCTTCAAGCTTTTATTAATTCATATATCACCCATTTCTGGGGCGCTTCTGTGGGTAAGGTCTTCTGAATTATTAGTTTAAACCTTCTAGAAATGAGAAGCAGTAACGTTAATGAATGAGCACGTCTGTCCGTCTAAGTGGACATGAGGAGCATTATCTTTACACTCTTCATTCTTTGGTTGTTTTCTGGTTTAATGCAGAAGAAAAATGACAGGCCACAGTATTCTTCAAGCATCAACATGTGCAGTTCATACTTGTTGTTTAGGTGTGCTGTAGCTGGTTTGTTTTTTATTCAAACAATCACAATTTTTCTACTCGCTTCCTCCTCGTTTCCATCAGCCTCTACACTGTCCATCACCCCCTCCTGTCTGAGTACTGCCACATTAAGTCCTAATAGCACTGGGAAAGACAGACTACCCAATATCTTAGGTCCATGCAAGTGCCATTTATCCTCCTCTTGGCTCTTAAGTGCTCACATAAATATTGAGGCAACAGCATTAAATGTGACTGTCTTTGTATTCAGAGTCTAGCTGTGGCAGAGCCTGTTTCATCATTTCTCTGCTGGTCGTATCAAACACAGCGCGAGATGACGGCTCCATCATTTCATGTTATCAATGTAAACACTATCATGTTTGAAAATGGAAATAAAATCATCTCACACAGTAGAAGGAAGCCTCACATACACACTGACACACAAAGATGCTAAACCACTAGCCTGTGGTTCTGAAGCATAATAACACATTAACTATGTGAGGTTGTTAAACATCCTAATAAATTATCACAACACCGTCGGTCAGATGGAAAAGTAAAACTGTGGATGTCAGTTCAGAGCAGCAGAAGCTACCTTCCTTCAAACTCTGCTGCTTTCTGTCATGATGCAGCTGAACAGTGACAGAAAATATTCACACAGTTCAGACACAAACACACAAATAAACTAATACGTGTCAATAAGACAGGCAGCCGGATGAGATGAAGGATGAAAATGAAAAATTCAGTATTAATCCTAAAGGGAAATTGAACTGTGGTAGTAGGTTTTTACCTTTTTCTTTTTCCTTCCTTCTTTTTATTTATTTATTTTTTTATCAGCCAGATCTCAATTTCAAGACACAAACTATTTATCTTCTAACCAGTAAAAAGGTCCTAAAGCTTTAAATGCAGTGTTACACTGTGCCCAAACAGCCAGCCGCAGTCATGTCTACCAGCAGGGCTCCAGCCCAACCTTCTGTACTGGTTTCACTGGTTACACTTGTGTGTCTAACAGAGGTGTATTCCAGTTTCCCCACAGTGCTCTCAGCACCCAAAGACGTTGATGGTTATTATGTCATTGTGAATGAGAATGAGGTTTAGGAAAGTCTTTATCTTCATGTGTAGCATGAATGCTATAATGAAACTTAAAGTACAAGCTTGACTGAACTTAATAAATCTCTGACATGGATCATGAGGCTGCTTTTGATTTACCATTAATCTTTTTAATAAGAATTATCTGCACTTGAATTTCATTACAGGAGCTCCTGTAAAGATCTACTATATGGCTAAATACTAGATAACATATTTATTTTAAAGTTTTGGTTTTTTCCCCCTACGGGCCTTCATTGGGCAGTTCCTTGATGGGGGGAGAGAAAGCGAGGATGACATGCAGCAAACGGCCAGGATCCGGGTCGGGCCGGGTCGAGGAGCTGTAGACTCTGTATATGAGCCGACTGCTTATCCATGCACGTCCTTTTTATGTTTGTTTTGTTTGTTTAATTGATCGATCTTCTCCAGGACAGCCTCCTGCTGCAGCTCAGCACTCGGGGTGAGTCTGATGGAGGCGGCTCTGGTTTTCTGGCAAAGTTCATTAGACAGTATATTCTCAGCATGATGCTTCACCACAAACAGATGCAGCTGTTTTCACATCTTCTAGAACACGTAGCGTTGAATTTCTTGTTTTCTTTTGGATATCATTGGTGTTTCTTCCAGCCTCTTAGCTACTGCTGAACTTCTGGCCCGGACCTCATCAGTGCAGCTGTCACACAGACGGGTGCTGTCAAAGGTCAAAATTCATTCAGCTCTCATCTAGCTTTATTTGTTCATTTGGCTCAGGCATGGTGACGAACCTGAAATGGCAGGGATCACATTAAATATTAAATATATATTAAATATTAAAAGTCTTACACGTTAACCTGCAAAATGTCGCACTTAAATTCCTGACCAACCCTGTCCAGTGTTTACTACAACATTGAGTTTGAGAAACAATCAGATAACAGAGACAGTGTCCACACACTGCAAGATAAAGGCCTTGAAAAATGGTCTGGTTGGTTCCAGATTTTTTTACCTCCAGTTTGCTGCATTAATTTAAATGATACTCAAGCCAACAGCAGCAGTATTTTCATGCTAAGTGATGGTGAAGCTTCAGTTTGAAGGACAGTTCAGGAAGTGAAGGTTCAGTGGACCGTGAAACTAGCTGTAGCATCTGAGCCACAGATGTCTGACAGTCAAGGATCACAGATTTATACTCCTGCTGGTTTAAGGATGAATCGATGAGCCGCTAGTCTAATATCGTGGGGTGACGCCTCTCGGGGAGCCCTTTGTAATGGGGAGGAAGATCTGCATGAATGTAAGAATCCAAACACTGTGTGTGAAGACAGAACCATTGTCGTAAAAGCTGGTGGTTTTTCTATTAAAACTTGATGAGTAGCAGTGTCTCTGCTTCATGGTCAGCACAAACTTTGAACCCACCAAACCTGGAAGTTCAAACGCCCCTTTGAACAGACACTGTGTTTGATGTGATGCTTTCATACTTGTTTCAGATTATTAATAATATATACCACCACTCCATCTCTGGTACTTCACCATTTCTGAAAGCTTAAAAACATAGACAGTCTCTGAAGACTGACTCAACTTAAATTTATCCTTAAGATGCAGGTTTCTTACATCCACAGTTTTGCAGCCAAATACTTCAGATCGCTAGCTGGAAGTTTCAGCTACACACCAGAACATTCTTGGGTAGCGTTACCTCAATTAAACTGTCAATTAAAGTCTTTTCTGCTGGCTTTGGGTCGGGTTCTGGGTATGTTGGATCAAGGTGATCGCCATGCAAACAATCCAACGCTGGACTAATCTGCTGTACGACGCTCAAGGTTCTGGTCCATACTGATGACAGAGCTAGAGGACGGTCCCTTCATGATGCAATCCCACCCGCACCACATCCCAAAGGGGCTCGGATGGGCCGGGAGCTGGTAGTTATGTTGTCATGTTTAAGAAACTTGTGTGAGATGATAAAAGCTTCCCATGGCTCATGAAAGTCACTGTTCAGTGATAGGAACTGACAAATTCAGAAACAATAAACACCAAGCAGCTTTTAGCGAAGTCATGGCAGCTAAAAAAAAGAGAACAAAGCTCTTGTTATACAGCCGTGTGTTTTAGGACTTCCAGTGATCTCTCAAAGTGCTCTTTCCATCCTTCAGGTAAGTCTACTTGTTTTTAACTTCAGGTTTTCTTTTCTAAAAGGATAATTCATTACATGTAAACATTTTAATTTTGTGTTTGTACTTCTTTACACATTTTTTTACTGTGAAGAAGTAAAAAACTAAAGAAGTTTTTGTTATTTATAGGTTATTAAGTCATTATTTTACTGGTCTGGCCCATGTGAGATAAACTTGTGCTGCATGTTGCTACTGAGCTAAAAACGTGTTTGACAGCCCTGCTCAGGATATCAGCAGGGACGGATTTAAAACGTTTATGTTATTTCTTTAACTTATCAGACAGCATGAGTGTGTAAAAATAACCAACCCAACTAATCAGTCAGGAATACACACTCCAACTCCAAGAAAGGCAGAAGAAACAGGAAATCAGAGATGAGGATCTTTATTTGGCTGCAGGGAAAACCCAGGCTTTACCCACCGTGGAACCGATTGGAGCCACTTCATTAGTAGATTATTCCAGGTAAAGCTAGAGGAATAGC
Organism: Melanotaenia maccullochi; assembly: GCA_037177255.1. Taxonomy (NCBI): domain Eukaryota; kingdom Metazoa; phylum Chordata; class Actinopteri; order Atheriniformes; family Melanotaeniidae; genus Melanotaenia; species Melanotaenia maccullochi. The sequence continues at coordinate 25,459,744 of JBAGKP010000020.1, forward strand.
TGTTATATGGCATCTGTAGAGGTAAAAGGCCATTTATATTTATGGTATGTAGTGTGTACAATATAAGGTGAGTAACTCAGAATAATTTGTCAGAAATGATTAAATGAGAAGAATTCAGAGTGTTTATATCTGTAAGAATGCACAAAACAAATTGTTCTGTTAATTAAAAATCAGTTTCTGTTTACATGAAGAAAAGGTGAAATATAATCACTGTGAAGGTTATTAATCAGGCTTTCTAACTATGTACAATACAATAATCAGAAAAGATCCCATCTCTTGGCAGGGCCAGTCCGACATTGTGTGTGTGTGTGTGTGTGTGTCTTCCCTGCGTACACCCATGGATCATAAAGCCCATAAATCATACTTCAGCTGTGTTGTAAATATGAAGCAACAATGTGTAAAACGACCAGCTGACTTACGTACATAACCCAGATCATGACATCCATTCATCAGCTGTCAGCCACTCAGGGCGTCTGGTTCGCCGTCAGACTCAAAACAGAACACCAGAAATGATCTGGTGGGTAACATACACACAACCATTTTCACCCATGTGGGCCCCGTCAGTATGCTACCCATCTAATGACCAGAAAGGGTAGTAAATTTGTCCAAAGGTGGCCTGTTGGTTTTTATGGACAACTGAAATTGGAATTTCATAGTTTTTTAAGAGAAACACCTTCTTACCAAAAAAAAAAAAAAAAAAATCACCCCACATTGGGAAACAACCAGTTAGGAGGCCAGAAACTGAGGGAATGAGGGAAAGTAATCACCTGAAAGTACAAACAAGACCCAAATGACCTACAAGGATTGAATCAATTTATCTTTATAACATGCAATGCAGCACATACAAACTGATTTGAAAACATGTGTTAGATAATACAAGTAATAAAACAAGGAGAGCCCATGAGGAGCATTAGCCCGTTCCTTCTTAAAGCACACACACCAAATCACTTAGGGATGGGCGTATCATTACTCTGGAATCAATAATTCAATATCCCACAGTAAAATACTGGATTTAATACTATTTTAAACATCCCAACACCTCCATGCTGACACAAAACATAGTATTTGTTATTACTTCTGGGAGTTTTTGGCAATAAAACTACGTGTCAGATGATTATAGTACGAGACGTCCTAATGAAGATGATGATGATGCTAGTGTTAGTGAAGATGAAGAAGTGTTTTCATATTCTACTGGTTTAGAGCATTATGGTGGTTAACACTGCAGCCTCACAGCAAGAAGGTCACCAGTTTGAACCTCAGCTGGGAAAGGGACATTCAAACAGTGGTATAGAGAATGAATGAAGGAATGATATTATATTATCATTAATAATATTTGTATGGATGTACATTAGCATTTCAGAGGCCAACAACTGGCTTCACTAGGCTGGTGACCCACTGGATCTGCCTGGTCTGGCTATAAATCTCATTGGCTGGGTATTGAGAGACTGGCAGCTAATATACTGACGCTGACACCTAAATCTGCTTTTGTCATTAGCATCTAAAGCTAAATTACTTAGCCACTACGTTAACAGACCTTCTTTTCTTATACAAGGTTGTGTGGTACACCACTGCTTCCTACTGTCGACTCAGTTGTTACTGCAGCCTGAGGCTCCCGCCACAAACACAACATCAAATGTTACAAAGTCTCTGTTACAAAAGACATTTTTTACATCGCTAGGATTTACTGGTTGAAAGAGAGTAAAATAATTATACTTAATTCCTTCCATTTATTGTGCTTACCCTATTGTAGCCCTATTGTCAGGCTACTGGATTTCATCCTAGACATCAACCGAAAAAATGTCTATATGTGTGTGTGGGAGATAAAACTTTGACTAAATGAACTGCTGACCTGGTGATTTCACAATTAACTTTGTAGTAACAAGTCGATGTGTTTGTTCTGCCAGAGAAATCATTACAAACTCTAACCAGCCATAAACACAAAGGCCTGAATAAAATAAAAACACACAGAACCCCTCAGATCTGACATGTGGTTTCTCACAGCCTCAAAAAGGAAGAAACAGTGAGAAAATTATCCATACTGCACAAATACATATTAACATTGGCCTCAAGTGGCAAGAAAGATATTCTAAGAATAACAGAGGTACAAGAAGATTTCCTTTGAACCTCTACATACAGTAGCACCCTGTCGCCGGGAAACACTGATATAAAAATAGAAAGACTGGAGACAGAAGACAGAAAGAAAGCCTGAGAGAAAGGAGAATAAATAGACATTAGTAATCTGTGTAACCTAAACAACCATGAAACATCTCAACATCAACAGATGGTCTCATTAGTCAGATGCCCGTCCCTCCTAGATTATTTCAAATATCACGGCTGCCAACTCTCATGCATCTTTTGGTGCTGCAGGCAGGTACTACCAGGTACTACCAGGTACTATCCAGGTACTACCAGATACTATCCAGGTACTATCAGGTACTATCAGGTACTATCCAGGTAATATCAGGTACTATCCAGGTAATATCAGGTACTATCCAAGTACTACCAGGTACTATAAGGTACTACCAGGTACTACCAGGTACTATAAGGTACTATAAGGTACTAACAGGTACTATAAGGTACTACCAGTTACTACCAGGTACTATAAGGTACTACCAGGTACTATAAGGTACTACCAGGTACTATAAGGCACTACCAGGTACTATAAGGTACTATAAGGTACTACCAGGTACTATAAGGTACTACCAGGTACTACCAGGTACTATAAGGTACTACCAGGTACTACCAGGTACTATAAGGTACTACCAGGTACTATAAGGCACTACCAGGTACTATACGGCACTACCAGGTACTATAAGGTACTATAAGGTACTACCAGGTACTATAAG
>JBAGKP010000020.1:25540580-25552786 GCA_037177255.1 Melanotaenia maccullochi
CCAGTACACATACTCAGCCCACCAGTACACATACTCAGCCCACCAGTACACATACTGAGCCCACCAGTACACATACTAAGCCCACCAGTACACATACTCAGCCCACCAGTACACATACTCAGCCCACCAGTACACATACTGAGCCCACCAGTACACATACTAAGCCCACCAGTACACATACTCAGCCCACCAGTACACATACTCAGCCCACCAGTACACATACTCAGCCCACCAGTGCACATCTCTGGATTTTTTTTTTTTTTAGATTTCCACAGCTGTTAGTTTCTCAGAGTGGAAGGCAGTAACGTTACCATGGTGACCAACTAGCAACAGGACAAATGGTTTTCAGATTGTTTCCTGTTTGGTTTAATTTCAGACAAGTCAGAAACTCTTAAGCTGAAGTGGGTTGGATGGTGTTAGGAGTTTTCACCCGTTTCCACCAGCAGGTCCAACGCAGAACGAGACACTATGCATTTTTTGACATTTCTAAAGGAAAAAACTGTGAAGGGTGGTGGAATATCCAACCCAAGCTATCCTACCCTTCCATTAGGGTCCCAGTATTACCTGTTGATTGGTTTAAAGAATCATCTCTTCCTGTGCGACTCGGCAATAAGAGCTAAGTGGGAACAGCTCCATGTTGAAATAGACTGTGGATTCTTTGTTGTTTAAACTTTAAACAACAGAAAATCTAGTCTTGTGGTTTTAAATTTTAAAGTCATAGCAGGAAGAAAGAATATCTTTCTGACTATCAGGTAAGGGTACAGCTGGCCGTTAGAACGCATCAGAAATCAGGGTTTACTGAACCAAACCGAAGCCAAACCATCCCGTCTTGAGCCAGATCCAGATCTCTTGGTGGAAACGGGGCTCTGGATTCAGGTTTAGATTCAGACTGGGTTGGAGTTTTCCAGAAACCACTCCACTGGTTTGGTTTATTAGCTGGAATTCCTTATAAATTTGAATGAAATCATTGGATAAACTGTGAAAGTAAGCATGTTTCCATCCACCACTGTCTACCTTTTACAAGTATGAAAATATTTTATGTATATTTGGTGGTTTTATGAATTTCCTGTGTTCCATCCTATGTGTGTCTGTTGTCTCTTACAAGACTGGTCTCATGTTTCTGGATCCATTTCCCTCGATCAGTCTCCATCACAGAAAACATCCCCACAGGATGATGCTACCATCACCATGTCTGACTAAAGGAATGGGTTTATTAAGGTGGTGATCAGTGACTGGTTTTCTCTGCAGATATCGTCAGGTTGTCAGCTCATTTTCATTTCACCAGATTGGAGGATTTTACCTTTCTTGGCCTGATATTTGCTCAGAGGCTTTTGGTAAACTCCCGCCAGGCGACTATAGCTGCGTTTCCATCAAGGGGTCTGACTCGGGACGGGATAGTTTGGCGTGGCTTGGTTTAGTAAATCCTGATCTTTGTAGCAGTCAAATGCACCCATACCTGGAAGGGATATGGTCAACTACGTCATAGTAGTGCAACGCCTTCCTTCATTTATAACGAAGAAGAACATGACCCAGAAACAAAGGAGGAGAAAGGTGGATATCCAGCAGTTTGTGTTCTTTTCTTCTTGGCACATGGCTTCAAAGAACAAACATCTACTGTATATTTAAACATGGAGATGTTCTTCTTCTGTTCTTATTCGTGCCAAGCTGCACAGCAAGTGACAATTCTTTTGACCAATCAACGGATTGCATTGGGCCAAGCTCCGCCCTTTTGGGTCAGATCAGTGGGATTGGGAACAGATCAGATATTCTGACATCATCTGAGTTTACTGCTGTCTCGTCCTGTACTGAGGTGGACCGCTTGGTGGAGATGGGGCTTTGAGTGAGGAATAAAGAACGTAGTCCTGCACGGTTCTTCCATCTCCATAAAGGAACTCTGGATCAGTCGTTGAGTCAGCTGGTTTCTTGGTTAGTTGTCTGACCATGGTCTTGACTGGGCAGTGAGATCCAGGTTTATTTAGTATCTTTCTGTTTTAGAGCAATTAAAGTTTACAGACATTCCCCAGATCTGCATCAGAAACATCATTTTCCATCAGTTTGTGATCTTCTGCTAGTCATCGGAGTTTGTGCTGCTGAGTTAACCCAAAAAGAACCAAAAGGATTGTGTGTTTACTCACATGATATTAGTTGAGCTCATCTATAAACAACATCCCCAATCAAATTATCTGACTTTCCAGGTGGAGGGTTTACTCATAAAGTCTTTTGCATATAATAAAATGTTGCTTTCCTTTGCTGACATGAGAGATGGGCATGCAAAACCCCACTAACCCCTTCATTCCTCACCTTGGCAACTGGTGCACTCACAGCTGTGTATGACCGGTAGGACGACCGGCTCGCGCTCTCCGCTTTCACACTGCAGGCTGAGGAAACGGACCGGGCTGTCCGGGTCCAGCCGGTAACTGCAGCACTCACACTCTGACAGGAGGTAGGGCTCCTGGAGGAAGGAGAAGGGAAGATTTCATCTCAATACAACACGATGAGTGGATTAAATTACAGGTTGGGGAAGGAGAGCTGAGATAAAAGTAGAAAAATAAAGAGATTATATGAAAGTAGAAGGAAAAAAATGACCCAATAAAAGGGGAAGAAGTCAGGTATAAGGAGGTGAAAATGGGTAAGAGAGACTTATAAGGAGAGGCAGGTGGCAAAATGAGAACCTCAATCATATTACAGTACACAATGAACCGGTTTAGTCTGCATGAACTTCAGCTGAGAAATAATAATACAGAGCATATAAACTAGCACAGTCTTTACTCACTGGGCATATGAACCGACATCACACATTACAGCCTCCTTTAGAAATGCAGAGATATTCTTAGTTAATGTTAGAACCTTAGCCACAAAATATCAGGCAAGGTATATATTGTTTTCTTGTAAAATAGACATCCAACACCCTGACAGGTGTTTGACATCTAGTCACATAAAAATGCAAACAACTTAGTCTCTTTTGGGTATACAAGGAGGGCAAATTAGCAAGAGAAAAGCCACAGAGGAAAAATCTGCAGACTTCCGTTTCTGTGGGGGCTTCCTGCCATTTGAAAGTAGTGTTTATTGTAATCTAAAATTTCCACAGCCTGAATATATGTATGAGTTTTTACATGAACTCAAGAGAAAAACATGCTTAGGGGATAAAAAATGGAATCTTATTCTGAAGGAAAGGTCAGAACAAAGAAAAACTCTCTGTTCTGGAGACAAATATAAACAAACACTTCATAAGAGAAAACTTTTGAAAGGCTGCTGGTCCAGACTGCTTCTCCCTGTACAATCAGCTGTCTCCGGCGTTCACAGACATCTTTAACACCTCACTGACCCGCCATGCGGCGTCCTGCTTTACAGCATCCACCATCATCCCTGTCCCTAAAAAACCAAGCATCACAGGACTTTATGACACCCTGACCTCTGTGGTCAAAAAGTCCTTTGAGCACCTTTTGCTCTCTCAGCTTAAAGCCAACACTGACCCACTCCTGGACCCCCTACAGTTCACCTGCTGAGCCAGAAGGTCTGTAAACATGCCCCTCCATTTCATTTTTTTGGCACCTGGACTCTCCAGGAAACTACCCCAGGATCCTGTTTGTGGATTTCAGTTCCACTTCTAATACCATCATTGCTCCTCTACTTCGAGACAAACTGTCCCAGCTCAGCATGCCTGATCCCACCTGCTAGTAGACGTCCTGTCTGACAGGAGGCAGCATGTGAAGCTGGGAAAAGGCACATAACTCCTGCTGGTAGCATTGCCTTGCTCGAGGACCCACAGTGATGCACCTGTGTTCCCAGCCCAGGATTTGAACCCAGATCCTGTGACCACTATCACTGCCCGTTAAATTCACTCAGCACTTTTGGGATGGATTTTGGGACGAAGCTCCACAGGTGCAGTCTGAGCTTTCTAACCTGATGGAGCAGTCTGAGCACACACACCTGGTGGGAAATGGTTCACTGGGAATCAGACTGACAGAGGCAGCAGTTACTGGGACAACAGGCCAAAGAACCAGTTATTTCAAGGAAAATGGTAACTAAATACCTGCATAGTTCAGGCCGTTTGTTTACTATGACACAGATAAGTCTTGTATCTTTACAAAAATCGCTCTTCCTTGTTAGTCAGTCCATTTTTCTTTCTCTGCATTTTACATCCAAAGGGTTTTCACCTCCTCGACCAGAGACTGGAGGCTTTTCTGCTGCAGCCAGACTGCAGAAATGTCCAGAATCAAACCACTTTTTATCTGTTATCTACCTCTGCTGCTGGTATCTTCTTCTGTTTCTTCAAGACTTCCATTTACTAGTGAACAGTGTTACTCAGTTTACTTCTGTTTTGGGTCTGTCGTGCTAGACGACTTTGTTAGCTTGTTACCTCCATCTTTGTAGCAACAACATAAATTAGATCTAGAACATAGAGATCTGCAGGATATGTCTCAGGTCTAATACAACTAATACATCAGGGCTCCCTGCTAAATCAGCAGGCACACAACCTCTGACAGCCTCCAGCTCAGGGGTCTCAAACTCAACTTACCTGGAGGATGCTGGAGATACAGTCTGGGTCAAGTATTCCAAAAATTGTACAACTGATCCAGTCTTCTCAATCTTTATTAACAGTTCTTCAGATCATGAACGGTTCTTCAGGCTTCTCTTGCTTCCAGAGACCTGGCAGCGCTTCCTGTCACACAGCTGAGCCACATCTGGCCCGATAAAGGCAGCCGTCCAGACCCTTAGTGTGGGGGCTTGAAGATGCTTATCAGTAAGTTTGGACCTGTACTTTAATTGTTACAGTTCATGGTGGAGAAAAACTTTTCACACAGATACGCGCTCTCAAAAACACGCATGGTCCACTAGAACATCCTTAATATATTTTAGCCCAAAAATACACAAAATCCCTTTATTCTCCTTATTTATGTTTTAGGCTTTTTTATTATTGAGCTGCTATTTATTAGGCCTTACATTTAGAGTTTTTATCATTGGGTGTTTTATCATTGGTACTGGAGGTGAAGAGTTTGTTGTGCCACAATGGTTTGTCAGTGTGTGCATATGTGTGTGTGTGTGTGTGGTCATGTGACTGCGAGACTACGTTTGACTGAGACCCATGATGTAGCATCAACATTTAGAGCCATTTTTATACATACTGTCTACTGTCCAAAATATTTACCATTTTATTGTTAACATTTCCGTAGTACTATTGAATTTAGATACTATTACCAAATAGTTTTGGCTTTTAGTCATCTTTAAATAAGTTTCCCAATTATAAATATAGGTTTTGGCCCCTAAAACCAGAAACTAGACCATCTCTAAGAGAAAACCTAAACTAAAATCCCACAGACCATGACACTTTTTGAAGCAGTGATGTGGTTTTTTTGTGTGTTTTCAGGCCAAATCAAAGCAGTTCAGGCTGCAGGAGACAGTGAAGGTGTTGTGGATTATTCATTAGACACAATAAATTTACAATATGCTGAGAGGGTATCAACAGTCTCATAACTTCTAACATGATGGTCTGAAAATAATAAAGCAAAGCCCTCCAGAAAGCTGAAGGAAACTTATGTCAGAGATTTTTCATTCTTCTTCTTTGCATTACAGATAATAATAAATTGGATTTTTCATGTAAAACTCTTAGACAGTTTAAACACAAGGAACATTTTCATTATTTGATAATCAAGCATTTTATGAAATCTAATATTTAGTATGTGTGAGGGCAGCTGCACAGAAGCCACACCTGCACCTGACTCAGGAGGAAAAGACCAAATAAGGACGAAAGTGTGGAAAAGTAAAATAAATGGAAGTAAAGACTGATTAGATAAGAGAGACAGGAGGTGAGAGAAGAGACATAGTGTAACCAGAATCAAATCAAACTTTAATCATTAATGCTATAAGTGTGTGTGTGTGTGTGCTCTTGTTTTTGTTGCTGTGTTTCCTGAATTGATGGGACCAGAATCAGAATGAATATGAAAAGCATATCTGGAGGTCTCGCTGGACGTGGGGCTGAAGTGTGAACTGAGGGCTTGGTCCTACAAGGTAAATGAAAGCCAGGTTGATGTCCTGATGAAGATGTCAGTGTGTGTGTGTTTATGTGTGTGTGTGTGTTTGTCTGCATGAACAGACCTCAGCTGGTTTGGTGGGTTGCCATGTGAGTCGGTTTTCCAGCTCAGTCTGGTCATTTTGAAAAGGGAACTTTTCTGTGCTGCTGAGTTACCGGTAACCATCCCCGGTTGCCACAGCAACAGGATGTAATGACACTTTTGGCTGAGCTGATGTTTATTTTCACTAATCTCTCACCATGACTGACTATTTTTACAATACAAATGCATGGATGCCAAGAAGCGACAACATCACCATGGCGATGATACAAAGAGCTGATGAAAAGACACAAACACAGGAAAGAAAGAAGAGTACGTCCCAGTGGCATCTCCACAAGACTTTCATCAGTCCATATTTAAATAAAAAGTGACTCTACTAATAAACTATTACCCCTTTCCCACTAGTACCCACTTTCTTTCCAGCCCGACACCACCCTCCCGGGGTGAGTAGATGGATAAAGCACCATGTCCGTCGGGTTCTGAAAAACCCAACTCCCAACCACGCCATCTTTAAAACCCTGAAGCTGCGACTGTGGATAAAACCAGCAGCAGAGATGGTGTTTCAGAAACAATCACCATGGCCCAACACAGAGAGGAAGACCCCGCCCACACTGAACGCTGCCTCCACTGCCCTCTGTTGTAATGGGAACAATCAAAGCCAGGGTGGTGTGGTGTCCATGAGGGCCAACTAGTAGGAAAGTAAGTATCTTTGTTTACCTTCATGTCACCTGTATGACTCGAGGTTTCTTGTGTTTCTAACAGCAGATGTGATGTGCTCCACGGAGCTGCATGTTCAGCTCAGTTTTGCCAGGTCGAGCTTCAGGGCGGAGCAGATAAGCTCAAGAACAGAAAAACCAAATAATCCAGCTTTTATTGTTGCATGTTGTGAAGACTAGTTTAGGGCTTATTTTGGATTTGAAGTGTTAAATTGCTTTTTGGTACTTCGAATTCCCAAGTTAGTTACTAAATCTGACAGAATTCCTGCACTCAGTCAAGCCTGTATACATTTGTTGGTTCGTTTTAGGTCATCTTGCAGCCAGTATTGATCTTTTCTCTGCTGCCAGTTCTCACGATGTGGTCGATACTCATTCGTATGTATCAAGTAGTTCACCTATTGTGTGTGCATGCATGACTTAGCTCCATACCTCCAGGATGACATCAGTTCTGGACAAACAGCGTCCCCTGCAGAAGCTGACTTCCACGTTGTCAAGCCGACAGTCTCCCTTGGTGATGTTCCGGACCTGAACGTAGCGCCGACACTCTGGTTCAGGCTCGCCTGACAGAAACATAAAGGAGGGAGAGGTGGGAGGAAAGGGACAAAACAAGATATGACAGAGCAAAGGGGTGAAACAGAGAGTAAGGGAGAGGAAAATATAAGAACCCAGAAGCAAAAATGTTTGTTGCATGAGAAAAGAAGGAGAAAATGACGAAAGGAGACCGAGAGTTCCCTACAGAGAGCACAGTGACATTGCAGTGCCCCTCACAGTGTGTGACATTGCCTCTACGGGGAGGGAGATTAAAGCCCCACTGCAGGCTAAGTAGTGTAATCTCATACTAATTGGCAACTGCAGCATTGAGGTTTTAACCTCCTACAGAATGAAGATGAGAACTTTCATATCAATAAGGTGGTTTGAGGCCAGCAGCCATGTAGATTTAGAACATTTCATGAACAATAAATATCACAATGACTCCACTGGTTTCACTTTACCAGAGCTGAAAAAGCCAACACTGTGTTACTGAAGCATCCACAGCCTGCTCTCACATCGAGGACTAACCTGGGAATGGCTTTCTACAGACCGGACAACAGCTGCCGGGTTCCTCCACCTTTACTTCTCCCTGAGAAAAAATACGACATAATTATTTAAATATTATTTACAACAGTCTAAATGAACACTTACACATCTATAATGTTGCATTCATGGTCAGTTTAGTAAAAAGGTAACTTCTTTCACCTTCTTTACAAACAGGAAGGTGAGGTTATCCAGGCGGGAAAGAGCTACAGGAACATGGAACTTCAAAATTCAGAGATTGCTCACAAAAAAACTGCTAACAAAAACCTTATAGATTAATATTCTTCTCCAGTTTTTAACCAGTAGATTTGTGAGGTATAAGATAAAAAAAATGTGTGTAAAATATGAATGTGCATTTTGTGGACTACACTCGCGGGCGCTCAACACCTGATATGCTCCTGGTAAAAACTGCAGCGCCACGGAGGTCACAACAAAACCGGCATTCCTGGTCGGGTGCTTAAGTCCTGTGCTGAGCTGCTAGATCCTGTCTTCACCATGGTGTTCAACCTTTCTCTGAGCCAGTCTGTGGTTTTAAAAGAGCCATCATCATCATCCCTGAGATGAAGAGTGCCTACCCAGCCAGCCTTAATGACTACCCCCGTGGCCTTCACCCATGAGCTCATGAAGTGCTCCAAGAGACTGGTCTGGGGGCACATCTGTGACTCCCGTTGAGAGTCTCTGGACCCACCTCAGTTTGCTTACCGGCCAAACAGATCCCCGGATGATGCCGTCTCTCAGGGACTGCACACCACCCTCACCCACCTGGGACTATGTAAGGATGCTGTTCATGGTCTTTACTTCAGCTTTCAACACGACAGTCCCACCACGCTCTCCACTCTAAGCTGCTTAGCATGGGGCTGAACTCCACCCTGTGTGTCTGGATCATGGACTTCCTGTCAAACAGGGACATCTCCAGCTCCCGACCTCTCAACACCAGATCTCCATGGTCTCCATGGTAGAGTGGTGCCATGACACGAGAATACTCAAGACGCAGACAGAAGCTGCTGAGGAAGAGATCCAGGGCAGAGAAATGAAGGTTGAATAGCTGCTGCTAGCATGCCGAGCCATACACACCAACAGCAGGTTGCAGCATCCCTACCATCATCATCCTCAGCTCACCTCTGAGTCTTCAGCCATCTGTACCCAAACGCATCATGCACACAGAGTCATAAAGAGCACCGCTTCAAGTCCTGTTTTATATGGATTGTTGCTTATTCTAAAGTAAAAACACTTGGGATCGAAACGAATGAGACAAACTGGTGTCTCTGACAAAAAAAGAAGTTGGTTTTTAGGTGAAAACATCCATGTGTTGTCTGGAGGTATGATACCTTCATCACTGCAGAGCTGACTCTGTATGCTGACAGTAACCCACATTAACAGCATTAAATGAGCCGGTCATACTAACCAGGATGGTTCTCCAAGTGCATTTTAAATGATCTGTTATGTCATAAATAATACCCCCCCCCATCGAGTGTGTATGAGCTTTGTCATGATTCACAACCTTTTTATCTTGGAGACCCCCTTTATGTAAATACTTATAAGCCATGGAGCCCTTAGAACCACTAAATCAGACAACTGGCTTTATGCATAATACAGACTGTCCTTACTAAACAACAAATATGGTGTATTTTTACAGCTGTTGCACCAGACCTCTAAACAGTATGAAAATAATAATAATGAACAAAAAAGAATATAAAGTGATTTGTAATCCAGGAGTTGCTTCATTTTATTTATAATGGAAATATTTTTGGTCACATTTTTTTGTAGATGTCTGAAATGGGGCTTCCAACTAATTTTATTATTTAGTACCACCAAAGGAACTTTTTCACATGTTCAGTATTTTCATTATCTATATGTATGTGTATATAATCTTTGTTTTTTATAATTACCAAACATCTTTATATTTCCTATTTTTAGTGATAATTGTTATCCATCTTTTTAAAATTAATCTAATTCATCATTTCTAGTAATATCTAGCTAATCCTTTCCATAAAAAAATGCTCTAATAAATTATTCTAATATACTCTTTGCTTTAATATTATTATTAATATATGTGTTATTGATATTTTTCCTACTGCTACTACTTTATAACTTTACTGTAGCATCATGTATGGTTTAGAATGGACTGAACAGTGGTTTAATGGACAGTGGTTGGGCTGGTTGATCAACACATCATGGGACAGCTTCATGGTGATGTTCTCTGAAAAGCTTAATGAGCTTTTAGAGATGTAGAAGTTGAAAAAAAATAAATCCGTTTAGAGATATACTCACCGTCCACCTGTTCAACTTCCTGTTAACACAGATCTCTAATCAGCCAATCACTTGGCAGCAACACAGTGCATTTAGTCATGTAGACGTGGTGAAGACGACCTGGTACTAGCAAGGTGGACATGATGATGTAGCTGATGAGTCTATAGATTATATGTTAAGAAAGAAAAAACTCTTCATATCAATAATAAACTCAGGATCCTAAAGAGTTTAATTCTAATCTGCAGGTTCCACCTGTTTTTAAGAACCACATGTTGTCATGTTATCATGTGATAGAGCTTTGGCTATGATCCATATTAATCTTTAAGTTCAAGGTCAGGATCATTCTTAAGAACCGTTCCCAGCTTTCTCAGGCTGTGATGTATTACTCATGCTCGACATGAGGCAGCGGGCCAGCAGACAGTAGAGGAAAAAGTGCAGGTATTGACCAACGTTCGCCAGCAGCCTTATTGATGTTGGGGAAATGAGCATTTTCTCACTGACTCTCAGTAATGGAGATGTTTGTACCCAGCAGAGACGCCGTGGGAGCTGTTGCACCAGCGGGCGTAGTGGAGCGTATCGATGTTGTTGTTCAGGAGACTAATCTTTCTTCCACATTGCATGCAACCTTCATGCCTCCTCACCTGTTTGGTGCAATCAGTGCACACACACTGGATGAAACACAGATTATCTACAAAATTATCTACAGATCTACAAATGCAGACGTAGTTCATCCGCCTTTAGAGTTTATCGTAAATAAACTATTACATTCATAATTGAAAGAATTATTTTAAAACTATTTGATGTAAATACATATTTAATTTTGCCACATTCTAAACAATTATTTCCCGTTCCCACATCCCAGTGCATCACGAATGAATTATTTATTTAAAAAACTGTCAGTGCAGCCTCGGACATTTGCACGTAAAGAGATATTACAATATTATTACGTATGCACGAACCTTTAAGGCCCATTTCGCTCCCTTACGTACATAAACAGCGACGTCCATTTCAAACGTTGTCATATGTCGCCCTCCTCATATATCCATGCGTCTTTTGTTGCTGTGGTTGTTATAAGTCAATTCCTCCACTAGTGGGCAGTGCTGAGCTCAGAGTTCATTCTGGAGATGCTTCCAACACGTCCTACAAACTCACATATAGTCTTTATTCAAAAGCTCACGCAACTTCTACAGTTGAGCTCGTCCCTATTCTTCTTCTGCTTGTTTCCTTCCTGATTCTTTCCTTCTTCTCTGGTTTGCTTCTTTCTCTGGTTGCATGTCAGCCTTTCTGCTCAGCACTGCCCCTGCGATTTCCGGTGGTATTACTTTGTCTTCAAGCAATGGAGAGCTAAGCACCCTGAAAGCTGACCAAATTATGAACGTAACCAAGAAGACGGACAAAACTGTATCCGTCTTCTGCGTCGAGTATGAATGACCCCTTAGACGCTTCAAACATCAACTTCATGCATGAGAAAAACAACTGTTCAAAACCATAGCTGATGTGTCAAAAGCAAGGTGTTATATTCCATGTACGAGTTTTTATACACAACATCCTGCGCCACCATTACCACCCTGCTTCCCATCACCTCATCCACCTGCTGCCCAAAGCTAGAAAATACAGGTCCATCCGGGCCAGAACCACCAGAATGGCCCACAGCCTGTTCCCTCAGCAGAGAGGCTGCTGAACAGTGCTCCTTCTGTTTTACCCGCCATATATGAGAAAATGAGAAGTTTCTTGAGTGTGTAGTAGAATCAGTTACCATGGTGACAGAATCAGGGTTTGACTTACCCCTCTTTCTGGACCAGAAAACCCAGAGTTAACAAGTGGTTTCAACATAACCTGCTTTCTGGAACAGGCCCCTGATATGATAGAAAGCACAGAGGGCCTGACCTACTAAAACCTGCAGCATTGATAGCACACACAAAAACATGCTGCAGTTCATTTACTAACAGGGCGAACAGAGGATTGCGTTTGCTAAATGGGCAAAATAATGTTCGCGGTCCATGTAGTCCAAATACTTATAGATAAGATAAGATAAGATAAGATAAGATAAGATAAGATAAGATAAGATAAGATAAGATAAGATAAGATAAGATAA
>JBAGKP010000020.1:25555708-25567859 GCA_037177255.1 Melanotaenia maccullochi
CGTTACCGTCAATCTAAGCTCTCTGATTGGTGGAAAGTCTGACAGGAAGTGGCTTCATCATCATGTCCAGGTCTAATGATAGAAGTGATATTGATCTTTTTATGATGAAATGTGATAAATAATGCTGTTATCATGGATCATGGATTTACCATATAGAGAGCGTCTGAATAAACACTACATTTTGTGGCTGGATTGTAAACCAGGATAAAAATGCCTTGAAAACTTCTGGAGATCACCTAAAGGGTAAGCTATCCATCACAATAAAGAGCTACACTACCGTTCCTGGGAAACTGTTGATGATACAAGCGATAGTGCTCGGGGGTGCTGGAGATCAGTGGAGTTTTATGGGTTAAAAAACACAGATTGAGACAGTAGTCATCACCAGCAACAGATAAGAAAATGACAAAAAAGGAGTGGAAGAAGGAAAAAGAGAACAAACTAATGGAAGTATGCGACTCCTGAGCACCTCTGAGAAATAAAGCAGCACAAGGAGAAAGAAAGAAAAAGCAAAGAAAGATCAAGAGGAGGGAACATGACCTCTTGTCAGTGTTATTAATATTATAATCCTTTAATATCCCCTCCTTCATAAATAATTTGTGGCAGGCTTGCCTTCTGTGGTCAGGGTCCTGGCTTTGTACTGAGCTTCCTGCATAATTGATGAGGCTGGAGCGATGGAGAGGCCTGGTGGTGTAATGTAGCCCACAAAGCTTATCACTCATCTTCTAATAGGCTCTTCTTTATGAGTAAATAACACAAAGGGAGTAATACCGATAGTACAGTTCAAACACACTACACGATGAGGCAGGAACAATGGCTACAAGCTGCCAGCGTGCCGGGCTTCTGCTGTGTTTACCTCCCACAGGACGTCCTGGTCATGGCAGGGGCAGAGGGCGGCGATGACACACACACCCTCCGGGTTTCGGTAAAGCCCCTCCCGGCAAACGCAGCCCTCAGCGGAGCGGCTGCAGTTGACAGGTGAGGAGGTGTAAATGTCCTGGCAGCCCCTCTCACACAGCAGCACCTCCTCTGACAGGCTCCTCCTCCACTGCTCCCCGGCAGGACACTCTGAGCAGGAGGAGGTGACAGCAACAAGGTAAGATGGATACGGGGAAACATGGACTGAATTTAATCAGAAAGAAGTTATCGTCTGAAGGGTTTTAATCCCCAAACGTTTTGAAAAGGGAAAAACACAGCATTTATCTACAGCTCTCTGACATCAAGGATCCGAGGCTTCGGTTAAACCTGCTGGCATGACCTTCATCTGCAAACACAGGCTCAGTCATGGCAACAGTAACCAAGGGGTGTGGCTTGATCAGTTTACTTCCTGTTTGGCTTTTATGCTGCTGTCTGGCTCTATGCAGTTTAAAGGTCCAGCGTGTAGGAAATTCTGATATCTAGTGGTAAAGATGGGTATAGCAATGACTTCAAATACCAAGCACAGTTATGAATGGACGGTGGCCATCAGTGGTCAAAATTCTTCCAGACATAAAGATGTTTTCATCTGAGTGGATCCAGTGTCCAGCAAAGACTGCACTGCAGGTAACTACTTGTGTTCTGTCTTCTTCTGTGGTTCTTTAAAGTGTTATTTGTGCCAAGCAGTGCACTAGGTCTACAGTTTTAAAGCTTCACACAGAGTTGTTTGTCCATTCAGAGATACTGTAGTAAAATGGTAGCAGCTGCCATGTAAGTGGACCCACGACAAGTAGATAGAAATAGTTTATTCCTAAGAGAATAAAAACATTTATATTAGTAATGTGGTTCCATGGCAATAGAAACTTAATTTTTAATAATATTAAACTTTCTGTCTTTGACCTTTGATTTTGTTACACGCTGCACCTTTAAGGAAACAATGATCTGAAACATCTCTGCCCTCACTCACCGCAGTCAGGAGCAATGCAGGTGGTGGTCTGCAGGTTAGAGCCTTGGCACAGGGCCCCTCCATACTGCCTGAGCTGCAGCACGGACCTGGTGGAGCTCCGACGGCCTGTACCACAGCTGGCTGAGCACGGACTCCATGGGGACCAGCTGGACCACTCACAGTCCACTACAAGGGCACGAGAAGGTGGGGCATGAAGCAACGATTTTACTTCCTTCTACCTGCAGCAGCTGTTGGACACTACAAAAACAGTTACTTGTAAATCAAATCCATTTAACTGCTGCTGGAAGGAAAAGACATATTTATCTATACTGGAGAAGAATATGGTTACGTTTTATTTCTTAAGACTTAAAGATAAAAATGAGTCGGAGCAGGAAAACGAAGGATGTGGCTGATGTGTGAAACCTGAACAGAACCACATCCTTTTTCAGTTCATTAGAAATCCTGACTGGAAAACTTTACGAATGACTCACTTATTGTTTCCATTAATGTGAAAGTTAAACATTTCTTGCTGCATTAATGACGGGAAACCTTTTGCATTTTTTACTGAGTTAATATAACTTAAACTTTTATTACTTAAAACATATTTTAAGACAAAAATAAAAAAGAAAACCTGCTGGATTTAAATCCCGATAAAGATATTCCCAAAAGTTGTACCAACCTCACACATTCTTCCCTAAAGCTCCCATTATGCATCCATGCTACCAGGTCCACGTTCTAGTGCCGGGTTGGACCTAGGGCTGGGCGAATCGATCCATATATCGATACTATCGATACCAAGGCGAGTATCAGTATTAATCAACATCGACGTAATGGGATCAATATATTTTTACAGTGATTTGGGGCCAAAATGCCAAAGAATGTGAGTGAGAGCCAACCAATAGTAGGTTTTTCTCTTGTTTAGCTAATTTACACGATTACAGTTTTTTTTCAAACAACTGTCTGATTAAAGTGAATAACAGTCATTTTGTTACCTTGTTCATATTATTTTATATTGTTTACAAATAAAAAAAGTTTAATACAAAATGTTTTATTTTATACCCTTCATAATGTGTTTGATTATGATAATAATAATCATCAATAGCTTTAAATAACTGTGTAATATTAAGCAAAGGGTATTAATATCGGCATCGGTGATACTTACCTGGAATTACTTGGTATCAGATCGATAACAAACTTTGCCCAGCCCTAGTTGGACCCCTTTTATGGGGGTGTTTCCCTTTTGAATCAAGAGCACACTTGTTTAATTTGCTCAAATATCCGGTTGCTCTCTCAACTCTGCTCTCACACTCTAAAACTTCTTAGGGTTGCAGGTTCAAATCTCCAGCTTGTTCTCTTTCCCTCACACTCAATCTCTGCTCTCAGAACTTCCGCTCTTGGATATTTTTCCTCTCTCTTGGGTTGCTGAGTGAGCTGTCTGCCAAACGTCCTCCAGCCAAGAGAATACTAGATAAATACTGACTGAGCAAATAGTCCCCGCCTTCTTCAGGGTGCGCTTGTTTTACTTGACAGAGTGACTGCAGACTAGTTGTTTTGTTTTTACTTTAACCAAAGTCTGCTTATTATAATTATTTTATAATTTTCCTCTTTACTTTAAAAAGTAGACACTTATATGTCAGTAATATTCAACTGATTGGTTGTCTGATAGATCCATGTGATCAGCTACTGATCAACTAAGATTACTTCACATAAAGTAGCGATAAATATCCGGATGGATGACTATGTATTTGATTACAACAGTCTCTCCAAGATGTGACGTGGAAACAGATCCTGTAGGAGTAAGAGGGCTGACATTTTGGAAAACATGTTAGTTTCATGTTATAAATTTTGTGAGAAAGAAACACTAACTGCCATGTTAGTGTTTGTTTAGTTGACACCATCACGGTGATGCATCTCAGTTTCTCAACACTCACTGAGTAGTACTTCCATTAGTTCTGATAATACTTCTACATATTTAACCAACCTATAGGAATGAGAATCATCTCCAAATGTAGGTTAATTCAATAGTACTATAAAAGCAGAATATTTATGTCTCAATTTATGATTTCCTTTGCTATATGCTTGGCATACTGTATATTTTTTTCTAGGTACAGTTTGTTTTTAAATGAGTACTTTGACTGTGAGTCAGCAAGTCAGTGTGTTTTTCTTTCATTAAAGCCTGTATGTATAAAAGAAAATCTTAATAAAAACATAATGCTTACTAGGACTGCTGGGATATCCACATTTATACCATGGTCTGGGTGAATACTTGATTCTGATTGGCTGGAGGGTGTCCATTAAATAATGTTAATGGACACCTATGAAAGAAGTTCCAGCCAAATAGACTTATTGTTGTAAATTATTGTACTGACTAAACGCTACTTGGTAACCGCGGCAACAGAAACTCAGACACTGGGCTGCAGACACGCCAGATCATGTCTGTGACGGTGCATCGCTGTGAAAGCTGCTTGCAGGCTTATTGAAAATGTGGGAAACTATCTGTGGACTTTG
This sequence comes from Melanotaenia maccullochi, assembly GCA_037177255.1. Lineage (NCBI taxonomy): Eukaryota > Metazoa > Chordata > Actinopteri > Atheriniformes > Melanotaeniidae > Melanotaenia > Melanotaenia maccullochi. The sequence goes on from JBAGKP010000020.1 coordinate 25,560,075, forward strand.
TTACAAAATGTGGCATCATCCTCTGGACACACACAAGCTGTAAGAGCTTCACCCGCCCTCTGAAATGTTTGTGTCACATAACATAAGATGTGATTGGCTGGTTATTTATTATTAAATAAAACCAAGTGATGGCCTTTTCGTGCTTCAGCCAACAGATGGTGCTGCAATAACCACAGATAGGTCAGCATGTTGAGTCTGTCCCCATCCTCCCAGTTCCGCCTCAGATTGTTTTTCCTGCTGCGTTTATTACTGAAGGAAAATGGCATCAAATCACTCACCATCACAGGACTCCGAGGTACAGCTGAATGCTCCAGCTTGGCACACACTGGAGATAAAAAAGAAAATATGAGAAGAGCCACCATCACAATTAATTTCTAATTAAACTGAACAGTGAGGCACCAGATCATCATCATCATCAATAAGGAGCCGTTCACACTGTTCCACTCAGCACATCTAATGATGTCGAACTGGCAGAATCATTACAAATAAATGGGATGAGGATGAGAAAATGGTCCGGTTCTAGATAAACTGAATCGGTTTAACCACATACATAGCTCTGTATATTTAAAAATGCAAATCAATACTAAAACATTTTTTTTTATTTGTTACCCAATTAAAGTTAAAAACAGAGCCAAAGTAACACCAATAAGATGTCAGCCAACAACAAATAATGCAAAGGAATGCATGTGTTATATTTAGTGTAATAAATTATCAAACACCAGTAATATAATTTGATTCGGGTCCCTAAATCAAATTCTGCTAAGGGCCCTTTAGAGGCTTGGGCCAGCCTTGCATCTGCAGATCAGATGGAGGTGTACAGTGTAAGTACCAGACGTTACAGAGGTGCTGCACGGTGGTTCCAGGCTCCAGCAGAGCCTCTGTGAGGCCGTCAGAGCTGATGTTCCAGGTGTGGTACTCAGGTGGCAAAGAGAGAGATGAACAGGGACAGTCAGCCTGAGACACACAGGAGCCTCCAAACAACACCTACGAAGGACAGAATAAAGGACATGTGTGTGTGTGTGCCCGGAATAATTTCAGGAGTTCAGCATCCAACAGTGAGAGATATAACGGCAACAAGGACAGAAGACAGTTATCTTAGACTGATCTGTAAAGTCAAATAAAGCTTTTAAAGAATGAAGCAGAAAGCTGTGGATTTCCCCTGATGAGCAGTTGAACAGAAAGTTTTAATGAACAGCTGATCGAGGTGGTGAGAAAATATGTGAATGTAAACAATGCATGTGGGATTTAAAGACATGGACACCGCGCCCAGAACCCTGTCCTGCCATGGACCAAGTTCATATGAAATAACCGCTGTTCGTTGAACATAAAAACACACACACCCCCTGCAGTAAACCCCACCCCCTCGCAGACAAAGCTTCTTGTGGAGGATGAAATGATCGGACTTATACAAACTTTTTTCTTGTTCTTGTGGCCTCAAGAACAAGAACAAACCTCTCGCTTCTCGTGGAGTAACAAGCCTGTCGCGTTTTGCAAAACAAACTATTTCTTTTCACTTGACTGAACTGGATAAATCAAGCACAGGTGTTGGACGAATGGACAACGCTGCTGGACAAAACTGACGAGATGATGCTCCAAACTGGCCCGCGAAGATCTGAATGGTGCTGCGGGGAATGGTGTCACGGGGTGGTTGACACAGCCAGGAATTGTTCTGAATTGAAATGTTAAAATGAATTGCTTTCAGCAGCAGGTGGAGAACAAGCTCGTTTGGATCACCTCCTACACTCCAGGCTGCGTATATCTAGCTGCTGGCTGCAACAGTTCTTTACCAGATCATCTTCTCTCCTGCTTGGCCTGAGTCTGCTCCTGGGAAACTTCTACTTGCCTGCCTGACCCCACCAGTCTACACCTGCTTCTGTCTGTCCTTTGCTTGCCCTGCCTGCTACCATTTCCTGGATGGAAACCATTTGTCTGCTACCTGTCACCTCTACCTCCCTTCCCTGGATCTAGAAGGACTAAGTAGGACTGGTTCAGTATTATTTCAAGTTCTGACCCCTTATTAACTAGTTTGCTCCATATAACCTTGATGCTTCTTTTCTGGCAGAACCACACTGCACAGTGAAGACTTCCTCCTTTGTTCCGCCATGCCTGCCAGTGGATCAGTCAATAAATTTTCATATTATTTTGCATTAACGGTGGTTCCGTCTGCTCCCTGTGTCCGTTCCTTTTCCTGCATCATGACAGAGTGATCTGGCCAACCCATGGACCCAGCAGACGCAGCCACCATCCGTGCAGCTCTCTCATCAGGGCGTTTTGTTAGGTCAGCGTGACCAGATCCTTTCGGATGTGGTGGCGCAGTCGCGTGTTTCGCATCACAGATTAGAACAAATGAATAACTTGGTCTTGGAGATAAACGCTGAACTCAACCTCCCTAGTGGCGCTGCGGCAGCATCACTTATCGTACATGCAGATATGTCTTCTGGTTTCCATGTCCGTGGCCCAACTCAGCCCCATCCTGAGAAATATGGAGGTGAGTTGGGTCGCTGCGGGGGATTCATTCTTCAATGTATGTTGTTGTTTAGTCGTTCTCCACACGCTTTTCCTGATGACGTGTCAGATCTCATATTTCGTTGGGTTGCTTCGGGACCGGGTGTTGCTCTGGGCGTAATCGTACTTACCTTCCAACACCTTCGACTAAATCAGTTATGATGATTTCATGAAGGATTTCAAGCAGATGTTCGATCACTCACGTAAAGACACGGAGGCGGCACGACGTTTGATGGTAAAACAAGGAACCAGCTCAGTGTCTGATTTCGCTATCGAATTCAGAATCTTAGCTGCTGAGGCGGGTTGGGGGGACAAGGCGTTACTCGGTGCATTTTATCACTCCCTGAACGCGCATATAAAGGATGAGCTAGCAACCAGGGACGTAGCTCCCTCTGAGGCGTTAGTCACTCTGGCCATGAGGCTTGATAACCGGCTTCGTGAACGGGCACAGGAAAGACGCTGTAAGTCCACTCCATACTTGTTTAGTTATCAACCGGCACGTGTAACCCATCCACCCGCTTCCCCTTCTGCTTCCTGTGTTAGCACCCTGCATGCTACTGACATAACTGCTAAGCCATGCAGTTAGGTCAGACCAAGCTTGCGGCAGAAGTACGACGGCAAAGGAGGGAGGCTAATGCGTGCTAATATTGTGGGCAATTGGGGCATTTTGTTGCCACCTGTCCTGTGCGACCAAAAGACCGAGCCTGCCAGTAGGAGTGGGGGTACTGGTAGGCCATGTTAACAGCGGAACTCCTCATCGCATACAGCTTCTGGCAGCAATAGGTGATTACTGTCAATACAAGGGTCCTTTCCTGCATCATGACAAATGGGTCACTGCACTCGAACCCGGGACCCTGGCTATGTTTGCTCAAATAAAATAACCATCAAGTAGGTCAACTCATTTATTTTTGTCCTTATGAGTGAGTCGATCTTGCATTATGACAGAATTCAAGAGGGCTCGGATATGCTCTACGTTACGGCCGCCAATCATGGACGACACCTGAGGGCTATTCCATATGCAAACGTCAGCTGGCAGCAGCCTGTTCGGAGTGGCTACCCTGGACACACCTCCGACTCCATCCCTTGGATTGGTTACCACCCAGCCAATCCCTGCATCGATCGCCAGCACACCGGAAATAAAGCCGGCTGCGTGCGCTCAGTCAGGGGGGAAACTGTGCGACACAGACGGTTTCACCCTCGGCTTGTCGGACTTTGTGGTGGCTTTATTACTTAGTGGTCGTGTGTTCTATGTCTTGGTGGTGGCATCTTCTGCCTTGATAGTCCCTAGTAATTGGGTTTTGTTTTACTTCAGTTTTGGGACAGTGGTATTGTGTTTTGGTTTAGCAAACTATTGGAACCCCTTTTATTGTGGAGCTACATCAGCCCTTTTGGCTGCTCTTAGTTTCTTTGTTTTGAATAAGCTTTTAGATCCAATTTCACTAAATACCGCTAGAATTTTTTTGTTTTTGTTGTTTTTTGTTTTTGTTTTGCATTGTTCATAGATTATTGGGACTGCTTTTTAGTTGGTTCTTTGTTTAATGAATGGTCCTTTTTGGTTTTTGCCTTCTGAATATTCTGAGTTTTGGTTCACCGGCTTAATTCTAAATTAGCAGGATTATCTAAATTTGTTCTTTTGTTTTAGCTGTTCCTGTAACCCCAAGACAAGATGGTTACCTCCTTGGTTGTGTATGTTTCTGGGTTTTCCAATAAAACTGATTGCTTATCCACGTCCACCTGCCTTCCTCTCACACTTCTTTTGTTACACTCATCATACCCCTGTGCCGGGTTGTAACACTCTACAATCCGAGAGGAGTGGGTTTGTCTCTTGCTGCAGCAGCTGTGGTGGACTGAGGGGAAGAGGAAGGGAAACGGTGGTTCAGAGAAGGTTTTCTGAAGGTTATCATCAACCTTCAGCAAATGTTTAGAAAAGCTTTTATCTCAATGATCCAGGCAACGTCTGCAGGTGGAAAACCCTCTCAGTTACTGTCACCAGTGACTGCGTGATTTTCTGTTAAGAGAGAAACATGTTGACACTGTTCTGGAGATTCTTTTTATCATGAAGCCCATTTCTTTAACCTTTACCAGCTGGAGCTTAGATTTCAGTAGCCATTATTTGGAAGGAGCAGTAACGGCAGGTTTAACAGAGAAGTCCTTTTCACAAACATGTGCCCCAGAAAAGCTCAAAATCTTTCAATGCTCCTGCCTAACACTCCACACAGAGGTGCTGACCTGTCCTTGAGGACACCTGCACCCAGGTGTACAGGGTCCAGGTAGACACTGAGTGTGTGGCCACAGGTCCTCACAGGTGAACGGACAAGAACCAGAACAACTGGTGTACACCTGCCTGCTGGGACAGTCTGCAACACAGACAAATGACAGCATTGCATCAGCAGACAGAAGATAGTTTTATCCTCATAAAAAGTTCTGAATCAGCTTTCAGAGTGTGCGTCGTACCAGGCAGGCAGCTGTTGGTGTTACAGACAGTGTGTTGTTCAAGGGGTCCAGCACAGGCCGTCCCACCGGGCTCCGCTTCCCGAAGGACAGTCTTGTTCCGCGATGATACCCCCCCACCGCAGGTGGCGCTGCAGTCAGTCCAGGCTGACCACTCGCTCTGCAAACAGCTGGCTGCAAACCCGTGACACATCTATTAAACTCTGCTGCAGAAAACCACCACAGTACACGAGTTGCATCTCACACCTGGACAAGGAGGCAGATCACAGCTTCCTGTCTCCATGGTTTCAGCACAGGGGGGGCCGCCCTCTGTGTCCCGGCAGCTCCGGGTTCTTGATCTTTGGCCATGACCACAGGAAGCAGAGCAGGAGCTCCACGGAGTCCAGGGCTCATAAACAGGACAGGGAAGTGTGGTGCATAGCAGAGTCCCATTCCCACACACACTGTGGATGAGGATGAGGGGGTGGGTGGTGAAACATCTGAGTTTAACATCCAGCTCTGAACATCCGAGCGTTTCCTACCAGGTATTACAGTCAACAGCAAGCTCATCTTTGGGACTGAACTCCAGCGTCCCGTTGCCTGATGGGATACCACAGCGGCACTCGGTCACCGGCACACAGCGACCGTCCTGCAACAACTGTCCTTCAGGACATCGACAGCCTGAGACAGAAAATAGAAGTGAAATCTAAACATAAAGAAGCTCATCTCTCTGGACGAACCACAAAAGCCAAGTTTTTTTTTATGTTTACCTGAGTGACAGGATCCTTGGAGACACTGCACATGCTCCCATAAGTCAGTGCAGCTGCGAGGACACCGATTAGCACAGCTCTCCTGATACGTCCTCTCCCTGTCCTCGCAGCGCTCACCTGCACAACATGAAAAATCCCTCATGATTCAGACAAAAACACCCCCAAAAACTGCACATTTAGTTTGATGACCAAAACCAAGAAACGGAGGAGACAGTTTCACTGAGCTGAAAGGAAACATTTCCTCAACCCAAAAGTTTCCAAAGTGAAGGAGACATTTAAAGCCGTGGTTCAGGATTAAAGTACAGGAAGTTAACCTGTTAACTTTATTCAGGAGGCCACACCCCCCCATCCAATTAAAACACTCAAGATTCAAAGGGTTTATTGTCATTCTCCCAGTAAGGAAACAAGTTTCTCTGAACAATGAAGTTCTTGCTTTGCCATCCACACTGAATGCCATAAAAGATTATAAAATAAAGATAAAAAAAAAATTTAAACTAGGTAGAAGATAAAGAAAAAAAACTCTGGAAGAACTGCTGTGTGTTACAAACTGTTGTTCAACAATGAATGATTAGCTGTGCAAAAAAACTGTCATTAAGTAGACGGTGAGATGCATGTGCAATATCTATTACAAGTAATAAGACACATAAAACATTAAACAATATTACAGTTACTATGGTTGACAATATAAAGTCAGTGTGCAGGGTACAGGTTGTTCTTACACACTCCTATCAGCTGGAAAAAAAAGCTTCTGACCAGCCTCTTCACCGCACAGCTTTGAAACACAAACAAATGAACCAATCAGAGGACTTCAAATCTCTCTACAACTCCATCCATACCAGTCATTAAACCAGTGGACCACCTTTCTGAGGTGAGCTTATTGCTGGTGAACCAGACTAGATCATCTAATGTAAACCTAGACTTAAAACTTAGAACTGAACCCAGCTGAATCTCTGGAACAACTAAAGTCTTAATAAACTGTGCTACTGGCCCATAAAGAACACTGTGTTGGTGTAATTGTTGATCTGGAAAAGGAATTTCATTTGGTAGACCATTAACATCTTACTTGGCAGGCTCAGCCTTGGGCTTTCAGAGAGAAGCTTGTCATGGTTTAACGGTTATTGCACCAACCTTCATCTTCTCTTACACATAAATAAAACAAAATTTAGGATTTTAAATAGAAGTTTATTGTAGATCAAGTGCCCTCACAAAATCTTCTCTTTGGATGGTTCAGAAATTAAATTTAACACCTGCAAATACCAAATGATGTGCAAATCAACACCTCGCTTTCCAGACTGAAGTCCTGGATTGGTTTCTTGTACTATAATAAATCATCTTTCACACACTCTACAAAGCACTTACTGCTTAAAATGTCAATCCCTCCAATAACCGATTTTGAGGACATTATGTATTGAACTGCTACTTTTTTTTTTTTAACTTGTCCTGTCCAGCATCATAGCAGCAAAATGATAATCTGGTTTCTGTATCATGCTGAATAAATTTGCTCTGCCAAGGGGAGGCCTATGGGTAAGGCTCCTCTTGATAATCTGATTCATTTATTTATTTATTTATTTACTTTAAATCACAGAATCTATGTAATCTTGCTGGACCTGCTGGAAGAAAGGAGACAAAAACATCACAGACAGAAGGAAAGGACCCTTCAATCCACACCAGCACCAGACAAACTGTTAAACCTGTACATGAACACACCAGAACATTTCCTACAACTTTTACAAAAAACACAAACAAAAGAAAAGAAAAACAGGGCTGCTAGTCATTAAGAGTTTTTAAATAATAACCAAATCAAAAAGACATAACAGCGATCAGATACTAACTCACAGGAAAAAAAAAATATATATATATATCTGTTAGTATAAAAACCCACCGGACACCTCAGTGACTGTGTCAGCATTCAGAGGATGAGGAAGAGGAGTTATCAGTGATGAAGAGTGGTGAGTGAGATCGTGTAAATGTGACCACGCCTCTACGGAGGTCAGCAGCAGCCCCGGAGCACTAACCCAAGCTACCCCACCACGAAGACGACTCCAGCCCCACCCAAAGGGCGGCAGAGGAGAGCCCCAGC